>JAZKJV010010215.1:0-398859 GCA_037367405.1 Ottelia alismoides | reverse complement strand
TAAGGATCCATGTACCCAAATAACCTCATCTTGTTGGGTTATGTACGACAAGAGGGTGCATACACAATTCTTCAACAATGGTTAGTTAGTATTCAAGGCATATCAACAATTCAACATATATTTAATCTTACGTTTATTACAATAATATTTCAAAAATTTGTTCGAACTGGATAGGATTCATGGTTTCTCTCGCGATCATACATTATATGTTAGACACATAACATAAATTTCTTCGACGCATATTTAATTGTACTTTTAATTACAACAATATTTCAAATAGATATGTATTAATTCTTCACAACATTTATTGACGACAATTCCTTTTTTGATTGGATGAAAATGTGTAGAAAGGAATATGATGTTGTTCTGTCTTATATTTTAGGGTTCTTATCTCTATTATTTCATCATATCTTATAGTGTTAAGTATTATATGTTGGGCAGAGAACATATATTTACATTGACATGTATATAATTATAGTTTTATGCATAGTTTTCTCTGAAAA
Source organism: Ottelia alismoides (assembly GCA_037367405.1). Taxonomy (NCBI): domain Eukaryota; kingdom Viridiplantae; phylum Streptophyta; class Magnoliopsida; order Alismatales; family Hydrocharitaceae; genus Ottelia; species Ottelia alismoides. The sequence continues at coordinate 398,356 of JAZKJV010010215.1, read as the reverse complement.
TTGAGGCTTACGCCTCGACCGCCTCGAGGCTACGCCTCGCCTCGATTCTGAGGAAAACACATCGTTCCGCCTTTAGTTTTTTCAAACCTTGGGCATACCACTCCCCACCAGCGACAAGAGCACCATCTCTCCTCCAAAACCAGCCCACAACAAAGAAGACGCATATAGAAAGTCTTCCTCAAGGCCCACCTCCACATCACCACCATTGATCGAACCCGCAACCTCCATCCCCTTGGCCATAAGGCCCGCTCCGTCGAGCCCTATCATTGTCGAGACTCTAGAAGAACCAATTCGCTTCCTATAAGCCGAAGAGCTTCCGCTTGAGACCAAGACCTTGGACGCACAGCCTTGGTCTCCACCGTTGAGAGGAGGGACATGGAGATCAGAAGAACCCATCGAGGAAAGAGAAGACGAAGTGCCAAACCCTTTCAAGAAGGCCGGGTCTAGAGGGTGGATCTGAACCACCCTCAAGAATCTGAATCTCAATCGGATCGGCGACACGATCCGAAATGCAGTCGCCCGAAGCGTTAAGCGAACGAGACCCGAGAAATGTAATCAGGTCAGAACCCGAGTCGACTTCAACAATAGCAGATGTAGCCCCATCACCTTGAGAATTGACCTATTACCCAAAATAGGCCAACTTCATCCTCAAGAATAAAAATCAAGAAGCAACGACGCAACCTTTGGCCACAAATCAAAGTACGAGACCGGCCGTTTCGCCCGGGAGTCTCACAAAGCTTTAACGCTCATCAGATGCCCCCCGCGATGGCGTCTCCGTCAACATCCCAGCCATTGTCGCCGTCGAAACAGATGCTGGAATCGACTCGGACGTAGACCCCAACATCCCCGACTCCTCTACCCTCATTAGGCAGAGACGAAACACAACCTTCCCAACACAAAATGTTATCTCCAACGAAATCACCCTCCAGCTCCCCTTCATCGAAACAAGTGGGCACCATCCCTCTCCAGGTCAGAGGCCAGATCGTACAACACTTTCCACTTCACTGACATTCAGCAATGCATCCCTGACAGCCTGCAACCCCCAGCACCGAATTGAGAGTACATGTACCCAAGGTTGCAGAAAGCGGTAGTCGGTACTCGGTCGCAGGGTCACTGACTAAGGATTAATCGACAGACAGGAGAGTAATCGGATTTAGTCGGGCATTAGTCGGTTTTGATTTTTTTTATTATTTTAAATATATAAATCGATTTTTAATACATACACTCTCATATATATATACACACAAATTTAGCAATATTAATACATACAAACACAAAGCTAACCAAATTCACAAGTTACTAATCAACAAACTCGCATGTTACTAATCATTGTAATTAAGAATCACGAATCTATTTAACAAATCACAAAAGATAAATAAAAAGATGTAACAATTATATAACATTATAGTTATTGACATAATTTGATAATGTAAAAGAATTCATATAAATATCTGTTGTAGTCAAGGATGCTAAATGTTTGTTAGAACGTTGTTAGTTTACACCGTACTTTCATGTGTCCACAAGGATGTTAAGGCAAAAGGAGGTATATGCAGTTTCATATTTGTATTATTTTAAGTATAAAACCACTTCATATATATTTGAATTTATAGTAATAATGACTAAGTAATAACAACACAAACAATTAAAAGTATATAAAAAAGTATACATATATAATAATTGAACATTCATGAGACGAATTTGTTGAACACTTGCATCCAGAATCCAAGTATCGTGTGTATTAGTGTTACAATAAGAAGAATCCAAATAGATTCAACAGTGCTCAAACGTAGACGCATCACAAATCCCTCCTTACCGGTTATTCGGATCCTATGTTTTTTTGTTTAAAACTTCTATGCAAAAGTCGGTCGACTAGTCGGCCGACTAGGCCGATTACTCGGGCGACTAATCGGGTCGACCCGACTATAGGCCGATTTGGCCTAGTCGAGTCGGATACACCCCGACTCGACTAGTCGGGCTGACTAGTCGGCCTAGTCGACTGACTTTTACAACAATGCATGTACTCTAACGTCCCACAGCTGCGGCGTTTACATCATCCCATCTCGCAAATGAGGTCATCACCACCGCACCGTCGACGGGAATAACCAACATCCGTTGGACAGAAAACCCAATATTTCCACCGTCTCCACTCCGCAAACGCACAACACCGTCTCCGAGAGCCAAATGCCATCTTCCATGCACCCAGCAGGATGACCGAAATTCAGAAACTCCATTACATTCTTCATATCATCAACCAAGCCCTCCGTGATGAGGACACCGTCAACGAGGTCCCTCAGAATCTCCTCGACCTCCATCTCTCTTCGCCCAACGTTAGTGTCAACCACCATCTTGGAAGATCCTCTTGGACAATCCTTTCATAGATGTACCTCTTCTCGACAACGATAGCACATCACCATCTTCATCGAACACCACTGTGCAAGGTTTCTCGCAAGACCACATTTGGAACATCGATGTCAGGAGAGGTCAACCGCTGACACAGCCCACACCCTCTCCTCATCCTGAAGAACTCCAAAGATGGCCCTCTTCTTCACTGCTCCATCAGTCCTATTCTCCTCCTCACTTGGCAATCGCCTAGCATCGGCCTCCGAGATCAGAGGCTCCTTCTCCTGCTCTGACCCCTTTCTCCCCTCCGCCATCCCTCAACCCCCTCCCCTTCTAGAAGTTCACTAGAAAGAGCATGTTTTAATGAACTTAAGTATCGGAGTACCTAAGGGAGCATAGTCCCTTTCCGATTTGATAGATTTCTAGTTATCTCTCACCCTGAATAATCGAAAGGACTACATAAGCTCATAAAAGATTCAAAATCTGCCAAGTCTGGACTGAGAGAACAAATTCATCCATGTGAATCTTCGATTTGCAGCATCCAGAACCCCGAGTTGTAAGTAACCCTAATAAGAGACCAAAACTAATCAAAGCCTAACTCATGATCACCATTATAACCATGTATACCCACCACAAGTAAGGTATTGTTGACAGCATCCCTCATCAACCAAGGATGGTGAAGAAATTTCAACCTAGCCTCCATTGCTTCCAATCATGGATGTTCTCTATCCTAAGCCAACTTGGATCAATATATCGGTCACCGTCATTAGTAAATCATCACCAATGGCCCTTTTAAGAAGAACCAGTACCACTCTAAAGCCAACCAATGACGCTTCGAATAAAATTTCACCATTCCAGGAAATTATTATGCCACTTAACATGGTCATTGCATTCACTGCAACGAACTCCATCAAACCAAGCCCCCAATGTTGCTCCACTCCCTGTCATCGAAAGATTCTTCACCATTCAGACTAGTATTCCACCACCACTTCTCCTTATTCACAATTGCAAAGCATGTACTTTCCAGGATATGGTATTCATAAGAAAACCAGTTGAGCACACCTCGTCAGATAGCCAACTGCGCCAGCAACCTCTTTCAAGTCTCAAGACAACAACCGCATGGCCTCCAGTCAAATGCCCATGTATAGCAACCACCTCTCACCATCGTGGTTGTCTTCCTCCAATTCATCAACTGTAATTGAGCCCTTGTAAGGGGACAGGTCAGACTCCCAGTCCCAGCAAGGTACCCATGATGCATCACCAACAAATTCATTTACTTCACGACATTGTTTCCTACCAGCTTAAGGAGTGCCCACATTCTTCGAGTCCATTCCCCGTTTACACCATTTGATGTTTGAAGCCTTTTGAATCCTATCCTAAGTGTCCTTATGTCGTAGGTGAGAAATTAGATTTAACTCAGTCACCCAATTTCAGTTGCTGCTTCTTCTTTTCAATACATACATTGATTTAATGATGATAAGAAGATAGAGCAAAGGAGATCTACTATTGACATTCACTATTGAAAAAAGTTGATCATGCCAGCCTACCTTTCTCGAGGATAGGAAACAACCCACCGACGCATATGGAGACCTTTTGAGACATGAATAGACCCTTAGACAAATAATAATTAATTTAAAATTGGATAGCAAGGAAAGATGGCATGAGAAGACCCAAGGACATCTATTTGGAATTTTTTTCTTGAGAAAATTAAGCATCTCACAATTTATTCGAAAAGCATGAATTTGGAGAGAGGTAACTTCACAAATCTTTCCACATTTCCAGGTCGTTCAAATCAAGCATCAATAGAATTATTTTATGGACCTCCACAGGTAAGTTTAAGTAACCTCCATTCATATCGCAGCAATTCTCAAAATAGGATTCAAACCATGATAAATTTATACAACTTTTTTGATATAAATCGAGTTGGTATTACATGAAAAAAGAGTTTCTTCTATTCAATGCGCGTATTGTGGTGACTCCCGCCTCGGGAGGGCTCCCCCGTTTTTTTTACTTAAAAAAAATTCAATGCTCGTATAGAGAAGAACCCGGCCTACTAATTTTTTAAAGGTGAGAAGGCAAAAACCAATTCAAGATAATATGGAAATCCCCTTCTTCTTGCGCCAAGAATCAAACAACATCAACTTCCTCGACAAAAGACACATGTTCCAATCTTTGGCACGTGAATGTGCAAGGCACAACTCCTTGTAGCCCCTCCTGAGCGTGAAACTAACCAAGGTCACCTGAACACCTTCAGTGACGAATCTGAAAAAAAAACCAACACCCCTCATTTCAAGCATAGGTGGATCAGAGGGACATGCCATTCGATCAGATCCTGCCCACACTAGACCCAAAGAGGCACTCGATGCGGGCTTCACCACCTATATAGTGATTCGCCATCTAGCCTACACCATCATGGAAGTTATGCCCTCCTAAAAAGTGATTCACTTGCAAAATAGAACCAATAAAAGATGCTAATAATCCCCATCAAGCTGGAGCATAGATGCCCATCATGCTCATCTTGGAGATGCATTTGGTGAAGAGAGAATGGCAATGGGTTTTGTAAACATATCAGTTGTTTATCCTCTGAGGGGGCATGACAGTAGGGATGCAAACGGATACAGGTAATATCCATATCCAGTTCGCCACCATTTTTTAATATAAATTTTGACATTAGAACCCATAGCTGTTTTAAAATGATACGAATATGGATATCACTTCGATATACACAAAATATATATGGGGGTGTGTATTAGTTTTCATATATAAATATAGTTGTGGATTTATTTTTGACCATATTAAAATGATACGACAGCATTCCATTATGTGATGGTCAATGGCAGACTGAAGAGGGGTTCTTTCATCTTCAGAGGGGAATCAGACAGGGATGCCCATTGACTCCGCTTCTCTTTGTGATTGCGACTGACACTTTAACGACGATGATGAGGTTGGCGACGAGTAGGGACTGGTCTTCTGGGTATAGGAAGGAGGAGATATCCACCTCACTCTTACAATATGTTGCTAACAATGTTATTCATGCGGGATGATGCGAAAAAGATGTGTCGGGCGTCACTTATCATGCATATTTTTTGAGACGTTCCAAGGCTTCATATCAATAGAGAAAAGTCAGTGGTGGCTTCTTTTGGCATCACGGAGCAAGAGCTGCAGAATACGACAACGGTGTTGAGATGCCCTACTGTTGCCCTGTCGATTACGTACTTGGGGCTCCCCTTGGTGGCAGGAAAACCGAAGTCTAAGGACTGGAGAGCATTACTGGAGAGATTGGAGGGGAGGTTGGATAGGGGGAAGGCTTCGATGCTCTCAAAAAGAGGGAAGTTGGTTCTTTCAAAGCATGTTCTTTCTGTCATCCCAATCTTCTTCTGCTCCACAAGGTTATTGCATGCTAGGGTCCGAACTAAGATTGAGGCTTTGATGAGGAGGTGTTTTTGGTCCGATGGGCGACAGGTTAAGAGGGGCTTCCACCTGGTGGATTGGGGCAAGTGACCACATCAAAGAAGAGGGGCGAGCTGGGAGTACTGCAAGTGGAGGAGATGAAAAAGGCTTTTATGGCGAAGTGGGTGGTGCGTCTTTGGGGGGATTCTAAAGACCGGGAATGCCATTTGTGGATAAAGATATATGGGATATCCATGTCATTGGAGGTCGTCCCGAGGTGTCTACCATCCTCTTTGTGGAAAGAGGTTACCAAAATTATTCTGAAGATGGCAATTAAATTGAGACCTATACTCGAGGGTGGAGCAGGCTTTCACTTTTAGTTGGATGATTGGACAGGGGATGAGGCGATGGGGGAACGTTACACACACCTCTTGTAGTCGGCGTCTACCATAGAGGAGCTGGTGCAGCAAGTTTGGGACCGGGGATCGTGGCCTACGATTTTCTCTTCGAACTTATCGGATCAAAGGATGGAGGAACTCCTTGCTATACAAATGGAGCTGACGCAGTTCGAGTGTTTGTCTTCTTGCAGGGACGATTTGTATGAGACATGAGGTTTTTGATGAAGAAAGCTTGTCGTTTTTTCGTGGAGGATGGGGATGAGATGAAAGAAGAGGTGGGTGTTGAATTTGTTGGCATAGGGATGATATGGAGAAGTAAAGTGCCAAAAGTGTTAAGGTTTTCTTTGGATGTTCAGTCTTGGTAAGATTCTCACCAAAGCTCGTCGAGGGCAGATGTTAGGCATGGAGGATGCTACATGTGATAGATGTGGATCGACGGTCAAATACGCGAAGCATCTATTTTTCTCTTGTCCTTTCTCGACTCAAATGTGGAGCAGAACCAACATCACGTGGCTTGCCAGGCTGGATTGTCCCACCTTATGGAGAGATATTAGATCGGTATGTTGTTATGGCCACGAAGACAGCTCTTATCCCTTTGCGTTAGTTTGGGTGATTTGGCATGCCATGAACGAAGTCATTTTGGGGGGGTGATGTTTTACTCTGAAAATGTAATTGAACATTGTAGGGAACTTTGCATATCATGGAGAACGTAATACGATGTAATTTATAACTCTTTTAGTATATAAAAATCTTGAGGTGGGTCCCATCTTGGGATATCACTCTATTTTTCTAAAAAAAAGTATAGACACACGTCCTCAAGCTGAAGTATTCATCAAGCCTTCAATACCACCCTCACCATCGATACTATGATCGAGCATGGTACTCATTCCAAAAACCAAACCAAGTGCAGGGTTGACCTTCATTACCATTGAAAGAAAGGTCTCCAAATCCGTAAACCACGCCACTACGGCTGGGAAAGATGAACTTACCATATGAAAAGAAACCGTGTGGGGCCAAACAGTCCCGAACAACATGTGATCTCGACCAAGACCGTCGAGAAACCCTAAGGAGCCAAGATGTCATTAACAATACAGAAAATAAGCCGACAGATAGCATGGCTTCAATGATAAAGGCAAGGTTCATGTGACGCAACAATATCCTTATCAGCTCCATCTTAAGACAACTTCCCTCCAGTTGTCACCCATCTCGTCAGCAAGGTCACCACCATTGTGGCAAGCCCAAGTTCCCATTAGGACCAAAAAGAATGTGTAGGACGTCTGAGCAAAGAGGCCATGTACACAAAATAGATGCTCCCTACAAATGTAGAGGACATCACCTAAGAAGCAGATAGCCATGCTCTCCTTAGCAGTTAAATTACCACCATTCAAGCCCTAAAACCTCGCCATGAGGTCCATTAGTAAAACTCTAGCATGCGGGGCATCCCCTATCTTCCCTACCTAGGTCGAAACATGATTAGCATCCATACTTGTTAGTTATTATCATTTAACCCGTACCATCATTTGCAATCGATGAATCGATACATTCATGTAACACGTCCCAACATCCACCAGTTAGCTTTCCAATGACAGGGTCATGCCTCGTCCTCAAGGTTCTGAAGCAGATACAAATCTTAGTGGACCAACACATCCCCATCAAAAACAAACGATTTTAGCTTTTCAGCATGTCTCTGCCATGTGTCATAAACAAGTTCATGAATGTGAAACGTGTATGCATTCAAACAAGTTGCCATTTTTTTAGGCTACATCAAATAATGAATAAACGATATGCATGGCATATGCAGTTCTACGTGGTTTTCAAATTTTATTTAAAAATATTTTGACTACAAATAATATTATTATTGAATTTATGTAAGAAAGTGGAGTTCATGAAGTCAAAGAAACCATTGTTAAATGGTTGAATAGATGTCATTAGTTGCCTATCATTCAATAATAAAAATATATAATAACAAAACTTCAATAAACATTTATGTAAATAAGCAATCAGATAATACAATGCATATATAACCACGACAACAAGACATACTACATGATGCATTTCATATAAAAGCTTCAGTCTACATATATGAAAATATGAAAATACATGAGAAAACATGGGCAAAGCTTGAATCCACATATATGAAAGTATTAGGAGATGTGATGCATATACCCATGAAAACAATAGATGAGCAAAGCATAAACATTGCACATAGACAAAGGCGTAATGCATTGCAATTAAATACAAAAACAATGCATATTCTTAGAACCGAATGGAGAAAGAGAAAGAGGCAAAGCTACGGAGTGGAGCACTAAAACGAGAGGATTCAAAAGTTGGAGCTAATGGAGGCAGAGCCACGAAGTTGTTGGAGGCAGAGCTGCGAAACTGTTGGAGGCGATATTATGCAATAGTGGAGTAGGCGATATTGTCAAAGTAAGAGAGAGAGAGAGAGCGAGGCAGCGTCGACGTGAGAAAGAGAGAGCAAGCATAGCAAGAGAGAGAGAGAGATGGGAGTGTCGATGTGACAGACAGTGAATGGAGCAGAAGGAGAAAGAACAAGGATGGAGGAGATGGGTCTTGGAATTAGGGCAAAGAAGAACAAGGCTCAAGCAACGCAAGAAGAGACATTTTGTTAAGGCTTTTCTTTTTCTTTCGAGACAATATTGCTAGATTAAGAGAGAGCGAGAGAGGTAGCGAGGTCTACAACGCCAACGTGAGAGAGAGCGAGCAGAGAGAGAGAGACGGCATGAGGAGAGTGAGCAGAGCAAAAGAAGAAAGAACAAGGACGAAGGTGATGGGTTTTGGAATTAGGGTAAGGAAGAAGAATAAGGCTCGAGCAAAGCAGGAGGAGACATTTTGTTAAGGTTTTTCCTTTTCTTTCGACTTGGGTAAATAATTAGGAATGGCTTTTAGAATCAAATCTAGATTTAACTAAATCCGATAAGGCATTGGGCACATAAATATACATATGTGGACCGCATATGCATGGACGACATGCACATATGGTTCATAATGCATCGATTCAAAAAAAAAGGTCTGGTCTTCATGCAGCATGGGCATATGTGGCACAAGCAATCGATTTCATGAAAACTTGTCCTAAATAACCACATAATGTCACCGCATTGTCCACGGCTGATTGTATCCACCGAGAGAACCAACCCTCATTAACCATTGCGCTCTCATTACACCATTCTCCCTATGAGAAACATGAGTCCACCTGGCACCACCATTAGCTTCCCCGCCTACATCTTCACCAGCCACCTTCCCTTCTAAGATGGTCCCCTCCTTGTTGCCTTTTCACACTTCTGCTTTCTCCTTTCACTTTTTCACACTCTACCTCTCTCTCTCACCACTCTCCATGCCCAATGAATTTTCAACATCATTACAAAGATTAAAAATCATGTTTTTCGTAATATTGACCAAGGACACATTATGTTATCCCAAAAGGAGAAAAACAACTACTGAAAGGTATTTCATATGCTGAAAGTAACTCATTTAACACGTACTCACAAATAGATTCGCCAAAATGACTGAAAATATGACAAATGGCTCCCATAAAAAGTAGACAGTGGAAACAAAATGCATTTCAGCAAAATAAACAATCTTTTGGAAAAGATCCATTTCAAATGTTCAGAAATGGGCTACAATAGCAAGAGACCGTTAAGTAACCAAATCTATACTACCCACCAACTATTAACAAAATCCAGTTATTAATCTGAAACTCTAAACTCCGGTAACTTTAAAAGTGGTGCAGAAGCTTCCTCTCACTAGCATAAAAATAGCATTTCTGTCCCACAAAGTCAACAATTAACAACTATTCATCAGCTAACTTCCAATTTTGCCACCACCCTTATTATAAGGAACATTAGCCAACAACTAGCTTCTTTAGTTCCATTCTCAACCATCGGTGACCAGTTACAGCATATTTAAACGATTCCTATCTTTCCATGTACACCAAGAATAAGCGTTCATTTTTTTTAATACTTCTATCTGACCAAATTTCAGGTAGAACATCATATCAACTGATCCAATGATTACCGTGAAAACCACTCAATTCTTATTCAATTTGCAACCCACGCCCCCATTCAATCGTGAAGACTCTCTTCAATGATGATCAAACCCCAAAAAAAACTCAAACCAATTACTACTGGCATTATGAATCTAGGAAAGGATCAAACTACTTCATGTGTCTGTTCCAAGCACCACTACCTACATACAACGAATTCTCGCACAAATCTGCTTCTCCTGCAAGTACGACCGATTGCAGACGGCCCAAACAGAAAAAAAACAAATAAAGGAAGAAAGGAAGGAAGAAAAAAGGCAGCCTTTTGCTTCCAGACGGTGCAAGAAGGTGGCCTTTTAAATGCAGGCCGTATCCTAATACTCTGAAACCCCTAAAAAACCAAGTAAGGTGTAAAAACCCTAAAAAACGAAAGGAATGCACAAAAAACGAAAGAAACAATATTTGCAAAAAAGATAGACGAGAGAGGGAGATCTATGGTTTTGCTGACATCGTTGGGGGCCGGGGCCGCCGTCGGAGTCGAGAGAGTCGAAGTCGCGGGAGGCAAAGCGGCGGTTGCGGTCGGCGGAGGACTCCTCGCGGAATCCGCGGCCCTTGGTCTTGCGGGGGGCATCGGAGCCTCCAATGACGGTCGAGCGGATCTTCGGGAGGTCGGCGTGGTGGTGGTGGTGATGCTGTTGCTGCTGCTGATCGGCGCCGTCCTCGTCCATCAGGTCATCCTCGTCAGGCTCGAAATCCACCGCCTCCACTTCGTTGGTGGCCATCTTGCCTCTCTCTCTCGACGTTGATGGGTTGGGTGCGTGTGGGTGTGTGCCTCTTTTGAGGAAAAGATGGGGAGGAGAAGGTGTTGGTGCCGGAGGTGGAAGAGGGTGTTGGAGGGGAGGGTTAGGCTACCCCAAACTCAAGAGGGGTAAATTTGTGGTTGAAGATAGTTCCTCCAATTGTGTTTTTTTAAGGAAAAAAATACTTCATGTATCTTTCTCCTTAAGATAATCTCATGCACATAAGATCATGTGCATTTGTTGATATATTTTGATTTCTAGATATAAATCAAAATGGATTGTAAATCTACATATAGAATGAACTGGATGATGTTGATCGTGAATTCGTGTCAATAACTTTACATCTTATTCGGGTTTTTTAAGCATGCCTTTGTCTTTAGGTTATGGACATCTTCCTTTATTTAATCCCGATATTTGTAGAATTCATCTTTATTTTGTTGGTTATCATACTTTGAAACAATTTTATTGAAATGTTTCTTCCTCTTTTTTCACCTATGATGAATCTCGTATTCATCATGCTAAAATCCATCTATTAAACCCCTAGCTTAATCAAACCAATAAAAATCTCCTTTTATTCTTTATTTTTATCTTGTATCATTTTGTGTGTAATTATCCTTATTTAATTATTTTCAATTTCCTTTATTTTCTTTGTATTTATTTTAGAGATATTTACCCAGCAGACCCTGAAATCTTTCGAAATTACCTCTACGACCTTTGAAACATCATAATTCCTCCCACGACCCCGTAATCTCGCTCCGTCTTACCCCACGAACCCTGCCGTTAAATTGACACATCTTGAGTTAACTCAGGTAGGTTAAAACTGAGTTAATCAAACCTTATAAAATCTAACGGTTGGATTTTTTTCTCTCGTCCATGTTCCTTCTTCTATCCTCTTCTTCATCTTCCCTTCCCTTCCCCAATCCACCACTGAGACAGAACCTGAAAACACAGCAACGTCGAGGGCATTTTAACATGGGAGGAGGTTCTCGGCCTGGGAGCAGTTCCATCGGTGCGCGAGGGGTGGGGTCGGGAGGCAGTGCGTGAAGGGAGGGGGTGGGGTGCAGCGGCACGCCAGGGAGGGGGGAGGGTGCAGCGGCGGGAGGGGGGTCGATCTGGGCGGGGGGAGGGGGTGGGGTGCAGCGGCACGCCGGGGAGGGGGGAGGGTGCAGCGGCGGGAGGGGGTCGATCTGGGCGGTGGGGGGGAGGGGGTGGGGTGCAGCGGCGCGCCGGGGAGGGGGGGAGGGTGCAGCGACGGGAGGGGGGCCGATCTGGGCGGTGGGGGGAGGGGTAAGGTGCAGCGGCGCGCCGGGGAGGGGGAGGGTGCATCGGCGGGAGGGGGGCCGATCTGGGCGGTGGGGGGGGAGGGGGGGTGCAGCGGCGCGCCGGGGAGGGGGGAGGGTGCAGCGGCGGGAGGGGGGTCGATCTGGGCGGGGGGAGGGGGTGGGGTGCAGCGACGCGCCAGGGAGGGGAGGGTGCTGGGCACGGGGCTCGTCGTCGGGGAGCTGTTCGTCGGCCAGAGGAGAGAACGATGGAGGAGCTGTTCGCGGGGGTGCCGCTGGCGGGGGAGGGGATCAACTCCTTTGGGATGGGATGATGAGTGGCATTAAATGTAAATTTGATAAACAAATGGGGTATAATATAAATGAACATAACATAATCGGGTTAAATTTAACAGGTAAATGAACGGGAGTTAACCACGGGGTCTATAGGGTAAGGGTTAGCAAGATTATGGGGTCGTGGGAGGAATTATGATGTTTCAAAGGTCGTAGAGGTAATTTCGAAAGATTTCAGGGTCTGTTGGGTAAATATCCCTTTATTTTATCATCAAAAACACCTAAAAATTAGATATATTAATTGTCTATAATTCACTGACCATTAAAAAGACTAAAAAAATATAAAAATATCTCAAAACCAAAAAGCCGGTATTTTTAGCCCTTTAAAAAATACCCCCCAAAAATTACTTTCTATATAAATGACCTCTTTTGGATTTGTGTCCAATATGAAAGTTGTAGATCTCGTCGAGACGAGCAACTTTCATGTTTTGCCTTTTTCTAATTTTGCATCTAACTATTCTTTCATATTTTTCTTTGTATTTATTCTTCTGAATTTTTTGATTGGGCCATGTGGCACCCTCTAGGTTGCCCACGTGGCCCACCTCCCCTTCCGCCACCCGGCACTTCCCTAGGCCGTCAGATCTCCTCCATCTCCACCGTCCATCGCCGCTTCACTTCTAGCCTTGGATCAATTCCCTAGACCAAATCTCAACCACACGCACCCGCCTAAATCATAGCCACTCAATCCCTTTTTATCTAACGATCAGCATCTGTCCACGTCGCCCCTTCACGTCAGCCGCTCGATCCCACGTGTATCCTAGGACCGTGACGCTCCACATCACCCAGTCATTCCCAACCATCCGATCATGCTAACTATCCATCAGGGCCGCTCTTTAGTGCATGTCTGTCCGCCGTAGGATCAGATTTTAAGATCTAATTCCTACTCTCCGTTCGCACCGCCATCTGGACCGTTGGATCACATGATCCAACGGCTCAGACCTTATCTTCTTCCTCCGTAAACCCCCTTCCCCCAGCCGTTTCACCTCGCCAAGCCACAGTTCCCTTCCATTTTTAGCCGTCACTCCAGCCACCTCCTCCCTCTCCTAACGGCCACCTCATGCAGCCATTCCTCCCTCTTTCTCGCGTAACCTCCATCTTTCCACCGCCATCACTCCCGCGCCATGGAAACTCCACTTCAAAACGCCTCTCCATAACGTAACCGTCGTCCACCTCCTCCTATAAAACCACCTTCTCCGCCACTATCAACCCCCATCCACAATTTAGGGGACCTCGACCTAGCCTCTGGCCCTCCGGTGACAGCGGAGGAGCCATATCTCGAGGCAACGATGGTCGTTTGCCTCCGGTGTGATCCGTGGCCCCCGGCCACGTCGCGGTTGCTTCAGTAGCGCCGCTGAGCACCGAGGTAGGATCGGCCTCGTCGTGCGACGACCCTAGAGGCCCGATGAGGACCTCAAGCCCAGATCACCGCCTCCATCAGACCTTGCTTCGGTGAGGTAACTCTTCTATTTAATTCTCGAATTTTTTCTGTCGTCTACCATCATTGCCACCCTCACCTGATCACCTCACGACACTCGCCACCTCACCAGCATCCTCGCCAACCCTCTCCCCTTTCTCCAGAACCCCTCGCGCTCCGATCCCCCTTCTTCACCGCCTCACCGGAGAAGAAGACCCCGGGCCCCCATTTCCGACACCTCAAGAGTCACAGCCTCCAGCCCACTCACAACACACTTGCACGAGCTTCGGCTATATTTAACCCTTGCACGAACCTTGATTCGTCGGAGTTCGCATCGGAGCACTTTCAAGTTCCTCTCCTCCGGCGAGGCTTCACCGAGTGTCACCTCCGATCAGCCACGGAGCCTCGACGCTTCTCCAGGGCCTCCATCAGGCTCTTAGACACCTTCTCCAACCTTCAAGCAAGCCAGCGGTAGGCGGAGGAGCTCCATCAAGCACGCTGGATCCCCGCCTTCTCCGATGGGCCGTGGAGGAGGCAGAGGATACAGATACCGTCGGATCGATTTGATCGGACGACTATGATGATAGCACGTGGTAGCCCAGACCTCCAGACGACCCTAGAAGCTCGGGTTCTACCGACCCTCGACCCGAGCCACCAGATGATGCCACGTAGCCCTGAGTCAGAGGTACCCTTCCAAGCCTAGTTCCCCACGTGCTCTGCACGTGAGGTGCTGGGAAAATTACAGGACAGACCCCGTAACTATTGATAATTGTAGAATGGTCCCCAGGCACGTGTCTCACGTGTGTGCTTGGGTATTTTACAAGAATGCCCTCAGACTTTCTGGAAATGACAAAAATACCCCCACGTATGGAAAATTTATAATGGGGTCAGGGTTGTTTTTGGTAATTATATTTAGGTCCCTCCAAGGACCTAAATGTAATATTTATCTTTTATTTTTCTTGTATTTTATTACAATTATGTCTGCATTATTTTTAGCATAACTTGAGCACCGCAGGTCCAAATTTCATGATTTTAGTGTTGTTTTGATCATTGTTTCATCCTCTACATCATAGCATGTCTAATTTTCTCATCTGTCACTATTTTAAATGAAGTGAATTTTTGTGATAGATGATGACCCTGCTCTCTTTGTTCTTGCTCTGATTTTATTATTGTTTTTAATGTTGGGATTAAAATGACTTTGATTTCATTTTCTATTATGTTGCTCATATTTTTAGGGTATAGTTGTAAACTTTTATCTACATATAAGTCTCTTGCATTTCTATCATGCATCCTTCTACAATTGGCGTAAAAATCAACTAAAAATTACATACATCATAGGATTGCATTGTAATTAGCATAGTGCATCTTGCAGACCAGTGATTGAGAATTTATTCACACATGTGCTTCATGAATCAAAATTCGATAAATAAATTAGGTAGATGTGTCCCTGTGATCGACCTTGGTAGACTTGCCAAGTAAAAATTATTCCACAACATTCAAATGATTGTGGTTTTTGCTGAACCGAATTTGCCTCCTTTACTACGATAATTTTAGACTATTAAAGAGGCAGATTTCGTGCTCATCAAATGGCACCGTTGCCGGGGACACAGCTCAACTTAATTGTTGAATTTTGATTTTTTTGTTGAATATTTTTCAAGAATTAGATGTCCTCATCTCATGCATCATTTTTGCATCATGTTGTTGATTAATTTCCTCCATATTTTTCTAACGTTTCTCTTTTGTGGCATGACCCATGAAAATCGAGGATGCTAGATCTTTCATGGAGGCGTGGAGTCGGGAGCTTCCGCTGAAGAGGTCGCATAAGAGTTTGTGAAGAAAGTGTAGGATCTTTGATCAGTCAACCTGCATTTGCATATTGTAAAAAAAATGTTGCATGAGCATATTTATTTTAACAGTCCTCATTAGAGGGCCTGCATGTTGTAAAAAAACAGTAGATCACTTGATGATCTACCCCCCCCCCCCCCACACACACACACACATTTGCGCATACACACTCAACCCATCTCCCTTCCCTCTGTATATTTCACCCTCTCTCCCGTCTCTCTCTCCCTCTCTCTCTCCCTCTCTCTCTCTCTCTCTGTGTGTGTGTGTGTGTATATTTCACCCCACCCCCATCTGCCCCCTAGCAATCTGTAGAAATACAACCCCCCCTCCACCCTTGTATCATAGTGAGAAGACTTCTCCGGATAACTAACTCAGGTCCTTACTTAGGCTATTTGTAGCCTAAGTATAGGGGGTCCCGTCGACCCATCTATCCCTCACATTATCCTCTTGTACTTAGGTCAATTTTTGACCCTAGTATAGGGGGGTCCTCCTCCTCAGTTCCGCTATATCACCCTATATTTGATCGAACTATGGCTTCATGGCACTTATGTTATGAGGACATAGCAAAATCTAAGTATAGGGGGGTATATCGTATATTAATGTATATCTACTTTAGCCATAGCTCGTGTTTTAAAACTTTCTGAAAATTTTGTTTTCGGGCTTGCTTTCTCACTGACTGACCCTAGTCTACTATAGATGTCGAGTCAAAAGGCTGACCTCCCTTCTATGGGAGGAGGACAGCGTCCCAAGAGAGGAAGGAGTGCCTTCGAGGGGAAGAGTGCGAGTGGAGTGTGATCAAGTAGACGAGTGCACGCTGTATCGTGAATGAAAGGATGATGCCTCTTTTCGAGGGTACGAGAGCTGGATGGTCGCTTTTGGTAAGCTTGTGAACTGAGTTTTTGTAAAATCCATGTAAATTGTTTTCATTAAATTGAGGATTTAATTTTTGTAAATATTCTTTTTCAAAAAAATAAAAAGTTTAAAACCCTTCTTGGAATTAGACTCTGACTACTAGGCTTAGTAGACACTTCAAGTTAGGGAACTTCGGTCTCCCTTAGCAAAGTGGGTTGTTTAGAGGATATCGCATATGACCCCGTCCTCAAGTAACACGGGTCCGTCTAACGGCTCGTACTTACACCCATAATGGCTGAGAGTAGATACTTTTATTCATTTGAGCCTGGGCCAGTCATTGTCTCTCCAAATAATTAAAAATACAAAATCCATAAAAAACTACAAAAGTCAAAAAATCACACAAAAAAACCACTAACTAAGGAGTTGGTGTATTCCTGACACATTCACATCCACTTGAGGCTTGAGGATTTTGAGGACACTTGATTTATGTGATCTTGAGAGTCAGTTAACATGCCTTAATCATTAGGGTTTTTAAAACTTAAAAATCCACACTTCCCTAGTTTGAAAGATTTGAGCACTATATTGTACTCTTCATCTCTACCTTCAAAAGAATATGATCATCACAATCACATCCATAACTACATGATTGATAAGATGAGTTGAGATATCATTTGAGTAACTGGGACTAGAGAGTTGAGTTTAGACCCGATCTAATGATATTCGAGGATGGGATAAAGTTAATGAACGCTTCAGAAAACCTGAGTGTCAGCAAAACCCTAGCCAATATGTGAACAAGATTCATATGTTATC
Organism: Ottelia alismoides; assembly: GCA_037367405.1. NCBI lineage: Eukaryota > Viridiplantae > Streptophyta > Magnoliopsida > Alismatales > Hydrocharitaceae > Ottelia > Ottelia alismoides. Next base: position 380,897 of record JAZKJV010010215.1, on the reverse strand, counting down.
TCTTTGATATTTACCTATGTGCCAGGGTGTGATGAAACTTAATAGATATTGTTGATCGATGTGCGCTAACTTTTGGTAAATTAGTGGAGCCAGCCAACAAAAGAAAAGAAATGTCAAAGAAAAAGCTCTAAATACCAAAGTCAAATTACACATAAGCTTCCACCAATGACGAGCACTCCCGAACATTCTCAAAATGTCCACTTGGACCAAGAGCTAATTAGGACCAAGAAGTCGGGCTGACACCACAAAAAGGGCTCTGCATCGTAAGCGATATAAGTCTAGGTGTCGAAGTGATCAACAATATAAAAATTTACATGTGTTGAGTAAAAAGGCACTCGAGAGGCCCCTTGTTCCAATGTAAGGGAGAGAAAAATAGACACAATCCCATACCCTCCATCATCTGATCGTCTATCTACACTTTCAAGTCTGACAAACTAATGAGACGGTTGACTGAAGCAAGAATAGACGTATTCCCTAGTATTGAGGATGAGGTCTAAAGGAGAGTCTTTGGGACAAGAACTTTGAGTGATGCATTGACTCGACTCTCATGAATTGGAGTACACCTAAATTCACATCCTTATATTATATGTACAAAAAGAGAGTTTGATAATTAGAGAAGTTGGGTTCCTTCTGACTAAGGTTTGGATAATCCCAGAATTTTAGGATCTATTAAATTAAGGGTCTTCGAAAGATTGAGCCTTGAAATCTTCACTTACACTGTCAGGAATTAATCCGACTCCTTCATTCTGTAGATGCTCGAGGAGAGCATGGTTTAAGTACAAGGGTATGATGAATCTTGTATTCATCATGCTAAAATCCATCTATTAAACCCCTAGCTCAATCAAACCAATAAAAATCTCCTTTTATTCTTTATTTTTATCTTGTATCATTTTGTGTGTAATTAACCTTATTTAGTTGTTTTTAATTTCCTTTATTTTCTTTGTATTTATTTTATCATCAAAAACCCCTAAAAATTAGATAGATTAATTGTTTATAATTCATTGACCATTAAAAAGACTAAAAACAAAATATATCTCAAAATAAAAAAAGTCGGTATTTTTTAGCCCTTTAAAAAATACCCCAAAAAATTACTTTTTGTACAAATGACCTCTTTTGGCTTTTTGTCAAACATGAAAGTTGTAGATCTCGTCGAGACGAGCAATTTTTATGTTTTGACTTTTTCCTAATTTTGCATCTAACTATTTCTTTCATACTTTTCTTTGTATTTATTCTTCTGAATTTTCTGATTGGGCCACGTGGCGCACTCTGGGCCGCCCACGTGGCCCGCCTCCCCTTCCGCCACCCGACACTTCCCTAGGCCGTCAGATCTCCTCCATCTCCGCTGTCCATCGCCGCTTCACTCCCAACCCTTGGATCAATTCCCCAGACTAAATCACAACCGCATGCACCCGCCTAAATCACAGCCATTCAATTCCCTTTTGATCCAACGATCAGCATCTGTCCACGTCGCCCTTTCACGTCAGTCGCTCGATCCCACGTGCATCCTACGGAGCACGACGCTCCACGTCACCCAGTCATTCCCAACCATCCGATCATGCTAACTATCCATCTGGGTCGCTCTTTAGCGCCTGTCTGTCCACCGTAGGATCAGATTTTAAGATCTGATCCCTACTCTCCGTTCGCACCGCCATCTGGATCGTTGGATCACATGATCCAACGGCTCATACCTTATCTTCTTCCTCCGTAAACCCCCTTCCCCCAACCGTTTCACCTCGCCAAGCCGCCGTCCCCTTCCATTTTTAGCCGTCACTCCAGCCACCTCCTCCCTCTCCTAACGGCCGCCTCATGCAGCTCATCCTCCCTCTTTCTCGCGTAACCTCCATCTTTCCACAGTCATCAGTCCCGTGCCATGAAAACTCCACTTCTAAACGCCTCTCCATCATGTAACCGTCGTCCACCTCCTCCTATAAAACCACCTTCTCCGCCACCGTCAACCCCCATCCACCATTTAGGGGACCTCGACCTAGCCTCTGGCCCTCCAGTGACAACAGAGGAGCCATATCTCGAGGCGACGATGACTGTTTGCCTCCAGAGGTCCGATGACCCCAGAGGTCCGATGACGACTGCTTTAGTAGCACCGTTGAGCATCGAGGTAGGGTCGGCCTCGTCGTGCGATGACCCCAGAGGTCCGATGAGGACCTTAAGCCCAGATCACGCCTCCATCAGACCTTGCTCCGGCGAGGTAACTCTTCTATTTAATTCTCGAATTTTTCTTGTCATCTACCATCGCTGCCACCCTCACTTGATCACCTCACGACACTTGCCACCTAACCAACATCCTCGCCGACCCCTCCCCTTTCTCCAGAACCCCTCACGCTCCGATCCCCTTCTTTACTGCCTCGCCGGAGAAGAATACTCCGGGCCCCCATCTCCGACACCTCACGGCCTCCAGCCCACTCACAACACACTCGCACGAGCTTCGGCTATATTTAACCCTTGCAGGAACCTTGATTCACCGGAGTTCTCATCGGAGCACTTTCGAGCTCCTTTTCTCCGGCGAGGCTTCACCGAGCGTCACCTCTGATCAGCCGCGGAGCCTCGTCGCTTCTCCAGGGCCTCCGCCAGGCTCTTAAATATCTTCTCCGACCTTCCGGCAAGCCAGTGGTAGGCGGAGGAGCTCCATCGAGCACGTTGGAGCCCCGCCTTCTCCGGCTCGCGGATGAGGCAGATGATACAGATACCGTCCGATCGATTTGATCGGACGGCTATGATGACAACACGTGGTAGCCCAGACCTCCAGACGACCCTACATGCTCGGGTCCTACCGACCCTCGACCCGAGCCACCAGATGATGCCACGTAGCCCCGAGCTAGAGGCACCCTTCCGAGCCTAGTTCCTCACGTGCTCTACACGTGAGGTGCTGGGAAAATTATAGGATAGACCCCGGAACTATTGATAATTGCAGAATGGTCCCCAGGTACGTGCCTCACGTGCATGCCTGGGTATTTTATAGGAAGGCCCTCAAACTTTCTGGAAATTACAAAAATGCCCACGTGCATGAAAAAAATTACAATGGGGCCCAGGCGATTTTTGGTAATTACATTCAGGTCCCTTTAGGGACCTAAATGTAATATTTATATTTTATTTTTCTTGTATTTTTATTACATTTATGCCCATGCATTGTTTTTTAGCATAACTTGAGCATCGTAGGTCCAAATTGCATGATTTTAGTATCGTTTTGATCCGTGTTTCTTCCTCTACATCATAGCATGTCTAATTTTCTCATCTTCCACTATTTTAAATGAAGTGAATTTTTGTGATAGATGATGACCCTGCTCTCTTTGTTCTTGCTCTGATTTTATGACTGTTTTTAATGTTGGGATTAAAATGACTCTGATTTCATTGTCTATTATGTTGCTCATATTTTTAGGGTATAGTTGTAAACTTTTGTCTGCATATAAGTCTCGTTCATTTATATCATGCATCCTTCTACAATTGCGTAAAAAACAACTAAAAATTGCATACATCATAGTATTGCATTGTAATTAGCATAGTGCATATTGCAGACCAGAGATTAAGAATTTATTCACACATGTGCTTCATGAATCAAAATTAGATAAATAAATTAGGTAGCTATGTCCCTGTGATCGACCTTGGTAGACTTGCCAAGTAAAAATTATTCCACAACATTCAAACGATTGTGGTTTTTGCTGAACCGAATTTGCCTCCTATACTACGATAATTTTAGACTATTAAAGAGGCAGATTTCGTGCTCATCAACCTCCTTTATAAGTTGGACGCTATGCCTTCTCTGGAGGTTTTACCATATAATATCCCCGTATCCTCTCATCGTGTTCTTAGATGAATAATGTGATATATAAAAATTAATGTGAAATCCTCGATTTTATGAATATCAAAAATTTACTCGTTGAGATCCAAACAAAGCTATAAGAGCTTGTTGGATGTGTCTCATTGTCAGGGATCCAACTCATTAAAATTTTATCAAATCGGATATTGGATGTAAAAGGTATAATCATTTGAGTAAGGGCGGAGCAACTTTGACAATAGTTTTATGAATTATAATGATCTGCTCATGGATCCAACCTTAGTTTGGCATATAAAGACTAATATTTAGTTGTTCTCTCTTAATTCTATAAATCTTAAATGTTGTTCATCGTCTCCCACCTCCAAAACCAATTGAATGACATGTCGATGAATTGCAAGAGTTGACCAGTCAACACTATTTTTCACATGGGACTTTCTTGCACATAAGAGGAATCGTTACCTCGAGTTTTTAAGATGGGGTAACTTCATTCTCCCCTTTAGTTTCCTCATCTTTCTTGAGATTTTGTATATTAACCCATCTCTCTCTCTTTCTCTCTCTCTCGTCGTGGAGTTAATCACATTTGTAGTGATGCAAACGAATGACTTGGATGATTGGGGATTTTTGCACATGATGTGGTCCATATGAGTACAATCCTTTCCCTCGTATGATTCCATCAGTTTTACGAGCATGTGATTTTGTAAGGTTGGTCTCATTAACATTTTTCATTGTCCTAGTGCTCTATTTACGAGATTGGTTTTCCACTTAGTGTGGTATATTTTTGTAATATTCCTGGTGAAATGGTTGAAAGAAGATATATATTAATTGTATGCTTGCATAAGATGGATGAATCCTAAGGGTACGTTTGGTTGGTGGGTTGGGTGGGGTTGGGGTAAACCTTTGAATAGTAAACTATGAGGAGGGTTGGGAGGGTTGTAATAGTAGGTGTTTGGTTTGGAATGGGCTGGGTTGGAGTTAAATGTGATGTGATGTGATGTATTGATAGGATGTATAGTTAGAATGAATGATTAAGGGTAATAATTGTTTATCTTATTGGTATAAAAAAACAAATGACTATTCATATGTAAACAAGTATGGAGACCACCTTTTTTGCAGGAATTCGTTGGTTTTGGGAAAAATAAACAAGTACGGAGACCACGTTTTGTTTTGGTTTGTTATCTTCCTTAATTTTATAATCCATTCAAAATATCTATATAATATTCTTTGAAATTAGATTAGTAAATTATTCATATTATATTATTCTTCATATAGTATTATTTATCATTTCTAGAACGTCAATTAATATTCCAAATTTGATATAAAGTAAATCAAATTTGAATATTCAAAACTCAAAATGAATTGAATCCGAATGTAATTTAGTAAATTCAATCGAAATTCAATTCGAGTTCGGATTCGAAACTTTATAATGAATTCAAACAGAATATCGGTGAATTGGGAGGTATTCGATTAGCACCCACACTTCTGTTTTATGTCTTATATCTGCTTTGCTGAATGAATAATTTTTACCTACTATTTTATAGGTCACGGATAATATAACATCGAAAGAATACAACTATCAGAACACCAATGCCAATTTCAAGGGTGAGGCACCAGAAAAGTAGCAACATTCCATGCAAGTAAACACCATTACAATCATAATATATATTACATTCCATGCAACTTTCCTCAAACACTATTACATTCCATGCAACTTTCCTCAAACACACCAGTTGATCCCCAATACACCCTCACCCAATGTCATAAAACTGAATGCATGTCGTGCAACCCATTCTCCCGAAGATCCATCAAACAACGTGCTTGTCTACAACGTCTTGGTCATGAACTTCCGCCAATCCAGTGTCCCGAAGCTGCAGGCGAAGTGACTCCACCGTTTCCATCAGGGAATTTCTATGTCCTCCTTCATCATCTAGCACGGAGTAAAGCTCACTCAGTTCAATGTCCTTCTGTTGCAGCTCTCGCAAGTTGGATTGAATCTGATGAGTCAATGCGCTATTCTCAGCCTCTTTCTCCCATAAACGTTGTGCAATGAAGAAGAACTCATCTGCCAAGTTCTCCATTGTCCTCGAAGCGCGCGCGTATGGCATCCTAGTTCCACAACGATTAACCGAGCAGACGTAAAATAGCCGTCGGACTGGATGCTCCGGCCCCTCCTCGTAACTAAGATGCAAGGGATATCCACATCTGCACCTGTCATCGGCTGAATCCATCTGAGGCGTGCGGTAGACTACATAGGAAATTGAACATCAGAAAGTCGTAAATAATAATGGCACCGAATATACCTTCTCATAATCAAACAACATCAGAAAGTCATAATCATCGAACTGATACAATTTAGATGTTGCTTAAGTACAAACACTGGGCATAAATAAATAAGCATTACAATAAATAAGCACAATATATGCTGGCTCTAAGATTGGCTTCTGCGTCTGTTATTCCACATTGTAGTAGCAATCCTGTCCCTCAAGACCTGTCCCCGCCGTATGTCCTCACGGAGTATGCCCACGACCCTATGCTGCTCCTCGTCCGGCTCCTTTGGGAGTATCTCCTCGTCGTTGTCTTCATCTATTGAATCTCCACCGTTGAGCCGGATGAAGTTGTGGATTATACAGGTCGCCCTCACGACGTCGCGTTGGATGTTGATAGGGTACGCGGGCATATCCCGAAGGCAACGAAATCTTTTCTTCCACACACCGAATGTGCGTTCCACCACATTTCGCAGACATGCATGGCGATGGTTGAATAAGTCCTTATGATTTTCGTAATGACTGCCACGAGCCCTCCAGACAGGGAGATGATAGAGCGACCCTCAATACGGTGCTAAGAATGTATCTGTATTTGCATATCCGCAATCTACCAGATACTTGCAACCCTCCGGGACAACGAACGACCTGCTCTCCACTGCATGGCGCAAGACAGTCATATCTGCGCATGAACCCTCCCATCCCGTAACCACGTACGTGAAGCAAAGGTTGAAGTCCACCGCAACCATAACATTCTGGGCCGTGATCAACTTCCTACACCTGTAAGCTCCTTGAACCTCTGGATCCACCTGAGCGGGGATGTAAGTTCCGTCAATAGCCCCTATCACTCCATGTGAATGTGAATGTATTGCGAAAGCAACCCTGTTAATGGCCTATCAACGCAGTAGTCTGGGAATAAGCTATGGAAATGAACACAATTTCGAGTACATTACTTTGAAGTACGGGTAATAGCGTGGATTGGATGTGATTATGTCTGGTGTGACGGGCGGTGCAAGTCGGATATATTCTGGTTCCAGCGTGAGTATCTTCGCGAGAACATTTCTAATGTGTCGCGAGATAGTCTCGGCACTATGCTGGACACGATTCGAATGAGCATTTGTGAATGCATATAGGAATATGCATACCTGCTCGTCGACGTCCATGTTCCTTGTGGGTTGCAAGCCATGTTCGGTTAATACCCGTACGAATCTCCTTAGCACCGTGGGTTTCATTCTAAAATTTTGGAAGGCACGATCGTCGTGTCCTTCGAGCATTTCCTTGGCCCATTCACTGCCGGACAGAGGCCTCGTATGCAGCGGTCGGGGGATGCGTTGACCTTCTTGGACCCACTCCTCTACTGCCAAAGCTCCCACTATACCAGCACAAGCAAGCAAGATCACATCCCCCACGTCTGAAAATGGGTTGTACGTACGGAGTGACATCCCTGGAAATGATATAAGAAATGATATAAAACTGGGACTGCGACTTTCTATCGAGATTACAGGTGACGTTATTACAAAAACTTATGTGCAGGGGAAAGACATTCAATGGTAATAAATTCAATGGAAATGCAAGCGTGTAATGGCCATCCATTACAATCAACATTAGACATGAGCATAATTGCTTCCTCCATGCAATTGCTTCGTCCCTACAAGCATTACAATTGAGCATAATTGCTTAAAATCAGGGGCGCATCCCCCTGCAAAATCAGGGGCGCATCCCACTTCGTCCCTACAAGAAGAATGGGTAAGAAATTCGAGAACAAATTTAAATATTTACGGCCGCATCTACCTGCAGCTGTAGAGTGTTAAATGCGTTATCCGCCCTGCAAGGAGAATTTGTAAGATCAATCATGAATATTTTCATGCTGTATGGGCAATGCCCACTGCAACCATTACGTTAACATAAAATGGAAACGTTGTGGTAAAAATCTAAACTGCAGTCATTGCCCTAACAATTACTCGAAGCTGTCAAGGTAGCGGGATGTTCCAATTATTACAAATTACGTCGACATAAATTGTTTGTAGCCAAAGGGTGTTCGGTACTCAAGGGGAGATGGTCATTTCTATCCATTCATTCAACCTCGGTGCGTCGCCGCGAACAAGGATGTATAAGTTCCGGCCGTTTTGGGTAGCCAAGCTGTCTGCAATCTTTCTTAGCTGTAGCACTGACAGGTCGGGTCGAAGGGCACGTATTTCAGTGCAGGCCGCATATGCAATGTCATCAGGACCAGTCCTGCTATCAGTAATATCCTTCGACAATTTCATTAAAAAATCCTGAAGTACCTCCTGGCCTACTTGGGCCCTGGTGCCCCCACTCATTGACTTCTTCGTGTTGCTTCCACCGACTCGTGAAGTTCTCTTCCTTGACACATGGGTGGGGGTCATTTCCTCGCTCTCATAAGCGTCGTCCTCTGGTTCTGGCATACACTCGTCTAGTTCCTCGTCAAAATTGAGCTCTCGGAGGCTTGACGGAGGGCGTGACAAGGAAGCTCCCACGGTAGGATGGTGAAATCCCGGACGAGAGGCGGTTGCATGCACCCCGGTGGCCACGTCTTTACAGAGAAACCTCTGTATGTCACCGAAGTGCAGGAACGGCTTGTTGCAATATTTCCGGTATCTATCTGCAAGCTATATTGCAATAATGAATTAAGGGAGTTGTAAATAACGAAATTATTGCATAGGATTGTCGCATGAAGTACCTCAAACCAGGCTGAGTCCGATGGAGGAATAGGTCTGTTGTAAACAGCATCCCATCCCCATCCCGATTTGTTCCGTAGGTAAGTGTACGCTGCATAGTCCCGCTTCAAATTTTTCCATCTGCAAAGTAGTTGAGCCTTCGTGTAATTCACACAGCTAATGTCGTTGAAACGGTCAACGATCATCCGCCATCTGGGCACCGTGAACGTGCTACCCGCCCATGACGACTCGTATTCTAGTAGGGTATCTACGAAAATCCTGTCCAAACCCGGATTCCAATGCACAGTCTCCGAAGTCACTGCGTCTGCGCACTGGGCACTGGTACTCTTGGGTGGCATCGCGCTTAATTTCAAGTCACAAATTAGTAATAAAGACAATATACGCAAAAAGAACATTAACTGTGACATTTCATAACAATCTGGGTTTTAGCTCATTAAATGTAAGTTGTATTGATATTGTTGATGACCTACAGTCTGTTGAGGCGCTTGTTGAGCTACTGGAAATGTAAGTTGTATTGACAACCCTCCACTTGTGTAATGTAATTCATCTTCTGGGTAAGTAATTTACCATTGAAGATAGTAGTGAACACTCTACACTTGTTTGTGCGTTCTCTGCAACCAAACTATTTAAAGGAAGCTTGACAATCTTAATTTAGTTTTTTTGTTTGTCATGGCAAATGACAACTTCAGACCAAATGATATTCTTATGAGACTGTTAACAACTTTGAACAGATAATGGTATTCGTGACTATTAGTTAATACCAAAACTGAATCAAACATATTTTTTTAACATGGCCGCCTAAGTATAGAAAGAACCTGAGCCATGGTCGACCTCAAACAAATATTAGTAACCAATTACTTTGCAGTTTTGGGTTTTAAGCTGAGAGAATCAGACAATTTGTGGGATTAGACTGAGAGTGTGCAACCAAAGGCAAGGGGAAAAAATTCACCTGATCAGAGCAAGTTTGGGCCTGTGCAATCTTGTTTCATTTGCAAAGAAATAGTATCTGGGGTTGATAACAGCAAGTACACTTCAATTAATAATTCTCCTTGTCCAGCCCAGAAACAAGGGAAGGAAACAGAAGGCAGCCTCATTTTGCATTTATTAAAGTTTATATATAGGATAATCTATCTTGTCTTCAGAGCAATGGACCAATGAGTGATGTAAACTAAGCCACTGTCCCTAATCTTAATTCCATCTTCCTCGACAAAACAGGCAAGTTTTATCGATGATAACTATTTAATAAAATATGACTGCAATATTTTTTTTCCCTTTTTTCAAGTGTTTGTACACTTTTTGTAGCTCCAAATTTGGGAACAAGATAATATGTGGAGATGATAGTAGTAACTACATCAATTAGACCATGTTTACATGTAGATTTTTCCCGTGCTTGTCTATCAAACCAACCGAATAAGAACGCGATAAACCACACTTATCCCTCCAGGTTCTGAAAAGGATATACGAATATCTACAGTGTGGGTTATATCCAGGTTCTGTTCGTTTTAATATAATCATATGAAAATAAATTTTATCAAAATCACAAAAAATGCACGAACAGTAAATTACATACCCAGAACATTGTATTGATAACCCTCCACTTGTGTAATGTAATTCATCTTTTGGGTATGTAATTTACCATTGAACATACAAAATCTTGCAGTAGTAGTGAACATTCCACACTGTCCTCGAATTGTAAAATCAGGTTTTGGATTAAAACTTCATTCTAAAAACCTCTGCGTAATTATACTTTTGTTAAATAACACCAATCATACGAATGCCATGGTAGAACTAATATTTACAAACTCACAGCTATGTCTATACCAGATCCCAGAAGCCAAAACCAACATCCCACAAGCCACATACGAGATCGTAAATCGACAGGAAGCCCAGATCCTCGAACCCATGTCCCACAAAACCCTCAAAACAGAACCGACACCACACCACAAAGACAGAGATGATCAAGTATACACGAGAAGACATCATCCGGAGGCAAACATCGAGAGCACGCACAGATGAAATCATCTCTGATCAAATAAGCAGGAGGACAGGGAAATACCTTCCAGCGGCTTGGGCGATGATCCTGGCGAAGGCGATGGTGTCCTCCTCTCCGAGCTTGTAGCCGGCGCGCTTGATTTCGAGGAGCACAACCAAGAAGGTGGCGCAGTACTTATAGGCGAGGAGGTCCTCCTCCTCATTCCTCCTCCTACCTCCTTTCAAAGGTCTTGGGGAGACGGTTGGGGCTTTGGACTCGCAGGAGTCGGCCTTGTGGATGTTGGACACCATGGTTCCCCTCTTGCGCGTTGAAGGAAGGCAGGACCCATCGCGTGTTGTCAAGTAGGGTTGGGTAGAGGATGTCGGGGCAGACCTCGACCGCGTACTGTGGGAGGAAGAAGACATGAGATTGGGGACGAAGGCATCGGGAGCCTCTCCCATCCATGTTGGCGCGCGCGACGAGGCGGAGGGATGGGACATGACCTATGTTGTGTTGACCGAAGACATGTGAGTGCATCATCTAACCGTTCGGCCCTTGAACCCACGCATTGCCCTCCCAACCCGTTCGCCCCTTCAAACAACCGCGGGTTGCAAGGGTGTGACCCGGTCCGACCCGGGTCACCCTTGCTACCAAACGATCCCTAAAGGTTTTTGTGGATATATGTAATCTGGAAATTTAAGGAGTTATTGAGGCTGGGATAACAAAATGATTCATGAAAACACCCTAAATGCTTAAGTTTGGGTATTTATAGGACAAGATGCATTAATACATGTGAGATATGTCCTAATGCACTTATATATCCCAAACCTTATGAATTCCAAGTAAACAAAAAGCATCAGTACACCTTGACTCACTCAAACTCTATCAATACCTAGAAACAAGGCGCACCCATACACACACATATGCACCATTATACCTTGACTCATCCAAACTTTGCTATAAATGGAAAAATACAACACCAGTATTCACGGGGTGATACTAGTATCCTTGAACTGCTACACATGGGGTGTCTTGATTGGAATGGAAATAAATGTCCCTTCAGGATGTGCCAAATTAAGGGTTAGAAAATAAAATGGTAAATGGGTTGAAGTTGGTGACCTTGTTGTTGTTTGAGTTCGATTTCTATTATAGAGTGGTGTGATTACTGGGTTTACTATATGGTTTGAACTCCGTAGTTAAAACTTATGCCGTATGCATGTGACATTACATTTGGGTGCATACACACACGCGTGTTTGTATATGACTAAACCCCAACCGAATATGGTAAATAATTATATAAATGGTGAGCTCATAGCACTACGATGCTCGTAGATTACAATAACGATTTGCATACAATTTAGAGTGGCATCCATTACATATGATTTGGGAAAATGAAAACATAAAATAAGAATGATCGAACATGAACATCTCTCGTTATTATTTTACACGTGTATCGTGGTAAGAGTGTAGTTATGAGATTGGATACGAAGTTGACAATATTCAAACTTTGTAAAAGTATTAAATGCATCTATTGTGCTCCCAAAAAATTACGAAAATTAGAAGATCAACTTAAAAAGATGTGATCATTCACATGGTATATCCTTGAATTTTGAGATTGTATGCATGGGAATCAAAATATAAATATAAGGGATTTTTACCCGACAGACCCCATAAACTTTTTAAATTACCTCTACGACCTTTTGCATTACATAATTACCCCCATCAACCTTAAAAATTACCCCAAGAACCCTCACGGGCTTCAAACAGATTACCCAGAGGGTTCATGGGGTAAGAGCTGGCAAGTTTACAGGGTCGAAGGGGGAATTTGATTATTTCAAAGGTCGTGGAGGTAATTGACAAAGTTTATAGGGTCTGCTGGGTAAAAATCCCTAAATATAAATAGATGAGCAGTACTCAAATAACTTTACATCAAGTTCCATGCAAGCAATGTGAAGAACCCAAACTGATCAATCCATTAAACACATGTTCAACGATTCTAAGCTTCCGTAGCGGTCGTCCTCTTGTTCTTCGTATTCTTTGCGAATCCTCCAAAAACCGTGAGTTCTATCATGCAAACACGTGGATTAGAAACTAAATACGATCTAAACTTGAAACTCCGTCACTCTAGGGAGATGCTTAATAGAAACTTGTGTGTTTAGGGGTTCGATTAGGTTTTCAAAGGGGTACCGTAGGCCTTGAAGCTCTTCTTCCAAGATCTTCTAATGGCACATATGCCTGATTAAGTCATCCACTAATGAAGAGAGGGGACTGGTTTCCCAAAGAAATAATGAATTGGAGTTGTCTTCTTCAAAATTCATCCCAAGTCAAATATCAAAAGAAATAAAATACACTTGGGAGTTAGAATCCAAGAGCTCATGCTTCCCAACACCATGTAGTAACCAACTCCTCCAACTCTTAATCTTATCGAGCTAAGGCTTCACTTTCATTTTATTTAATTTACGCGGGTTCTTTTACTTTGATTTTTAACCTAAGTGGGTTAAGTGGATGACTTTGTCAAAAATCAACTTAGCACAATCAAGTGGATCGGAACAACTTTGACCTAAGTACTTGTAATTGAAAGATAACTAAATAATACACATGTCGAACGTGTGACCTGGTTTTAGTTAGTTGATGCTTAGTACAGACTTGTTTTGCAGTGAATGTATGCGTATCCTATCGAGAAAGCGAGTGAACTCTTGGTTACCTTACCCCAATGTTAGCTAGTAGCTTCATTGTTGGGCAGTTACTTATGATGCTACCTTTTATGTGGACCGAATATGAGTATGTATGTAGCACCACAAGTTTTAGTTGCGGGAGTTCGAGCTTTTATCGATCGATCTACACCGGATTTGGTGCCTCTTTTTATGCATAGGGAATTCACAAACGACTATTGTGTTCATAATAAGTGGCTTGTGTAGTTTATGTCTACTAAATGTTTCATTTGATTACTCTCGATATCAACTGACTAATTTGATACCAAGTGACTAACTTTGTGTTGAAATGACTAGTTCTTGCCTATCTTAATATACCATTTCTATCTTTTGGAAATTAAATCCTACATAATCCTAACTATTTCTAATCAGCTACTAAGCCTTGTTTATGCTTAGATATAACATAATATGAAACACATCACAATTATTCATATTCTTAAGAAGCATTTGAATGCCCAAATTTGAATTTTGTGGTTTAGTCAAGTTCATATGCAAAAAAGTCATTGTTTGAGCTACCATTGATCAAAGTAACGCAAATACTGGAGGTTTCTTGATGAGAGACTAGAGGGAAAATCTTAGGGTTCGGTCGGTTACTGGGTTATCACGAGGTAACCTGATTTACTCGCCCCTATTCTTGGGTTGGAATTCCATCACAAATCAATGTGACATCAGATGACATTCCTTATCCCAACCCTCATAACCATCCAAACAACTACTATTCAAATGAGATTACCCTAACCCACCCTATCCCATCAACCAAACCGACCCATAGAGTATGATGATCTGGGTTGTGATTTTCACCCATGTAGATTTCATGGTAAACAATCACTGTGAAATTGAGAATTGATTAATCTTCTTCACTCCATAATATTTTAAATTTATAATTTTATTAGAATTTTTATTTATATGTAACGTCCCGGGCTTAAGTCCCCGGTCCGTTAACGGAACATTACTGGCCCTAACAACCTCTTGAGATCGGGTCCATACGGATCCGATTAACCACCCCCAAAATACTTAAGCCGGGTTGTCAAGTAGTAATCCCGTCACTATTTATCCCACCCGGAAACTTCTTGTTCCACGACGTGGGACTTTTTTCATATTTGGGGGGTGTTACATTATATGATTAAACCCTCACCCCCATCCCTTTCTTGTACTAAATTCACATTTTGTGCAAGAGTTACCTTATCGTTCATACCAAATTCACATAGGGAATTTAAGGGGGTATCTCTTCTTTTTATGGAAACTTAAATGGTGATGGACTTTTTCTTAATAGTGAATGAATGGAGTTGGATAGATGTACATACGTAGTCTTAACAGGGGTTCACGAGTTTGATCGATGGATAATCAAGCAAGATAAATAAATCAACTGTTTCTCTTTACTTATTTTTTAATTGCTTAGTAATAAGCAACAATCTTGATGAATATGCTTCATATTTCTGTGTACACACTACCATATAGCTCATAATAATCTCTACTTGTTTATTACACATGTCAACCATTGTTCTATTATTTTAATTGCAAGCTCAGTTGGACTTAATGGCATGCCTCTATTACTTGATGAAATTTCATGTTCAAATGGATATATATATATATATATGTAATAATTTCTCAAACATATTATATGTAACTAGATGATATTTTGTGTGCAATGACTTCCAATCTTCACTTTGGTCACACGCTTCATTTCTATTACTCAAGACGTGGTTATTTTAATTTGGTTTCTTTTATGTTTTATAGTACTCATTGGATGACTTGATCAACATTTATTATGATCAACTAACGCCGACTGAAAAATTCAGTAGATGGCATGATGCTCCATTGGTTATTTCTTCAATAACTAAAATATATAAATAAAATAGGGTTTTTATCACCTGTGCTCTCTTAACTTCTGCAAAATTGGTTATGCCCCTCTTTTGCTATATCGGTTGTGCCCCTAACTACTTACAAAATTCAAAGGTTATGCCCTTTCGTTAGATAAAGGCGGAACACAACTGATATTATAAAATGTCAGAACTTGTGAATTGTGTAAGTCAGGAGCACAACTGATATTACAAAAAAGGGAGGGGCATTACAAATATTGCAAAAGCTAAGGACACAAGTGATATGATAGAACCCAAAAAATATATATGCAACAAATTCCCCTGCCAATTAAAAGAGAGAAAATATGGCATATTTTTGTTAAAAAACCCAAGTTCCTCATTCTCTTCTCCAACATCACCAAATTTCCGTTCACGTTGCAGAAGCCCCAAAGCTTTTGATATTTGGCAGCATGATTCTCCTACAGCCTCCAAAAATCCCAATTTAATCATGAAACATTCGTTGTCAATAGTGGATCAACACAAGAGTTGTGCTGCTTCATCTGCCAATCCCATTCTGTCAAGCCACTTAACCACAATCTCAGTGGCTTCTTTACCAACTGCAACACCATCCTTGTCTAGATCTGTCAATAGCGACATGGCCGCTTCAAGCTTGTTTTCTTTCTCATAAGCACCTATAATCAAAGCGACGCACTTGTCATTTGGTTTGAGGCCTGCACTCCTCATGTTTCCCAAGATGCTCCTACCATCTTCGACTCGACCAGCAACACAATAAGCATTAATGAGAAGAGCACAAATCTTGGCATCAGGTACGATGCCCGCAAGTTGTATGGCATCAAAAACTCTTTGAGCTCCATCTGTATTACCTCTAGAAGAATAAGCTCGTAAGAGCGCTTTGTAAACTTCTCTGCATGCATATGTTTCATGGTTATCCATTTCCCACAGCAGCTCCTCGCCCAACTCAGGCAAGTCTGCTCTAACATAGGCCATTGTCATTGCACCATACGCCCTTTTGTCCACAGGCTTGCCTAGCAATTTAATCTCTTCGAATGTTTCTTTTGCACGATCAAGATTTCCAGCCTTAGCGTACATGTGAACTAGTACAGTTAGAGTAACTTGATCACAAGCAAAGCCTCTCTGTTTCATCTCTGAGAATGCAGTCTCAGCATCATGCAACCTGTTTTGCTTCGCATAAGCGTCTATTATTTTGGTATAATCACGGATATTCACTTCAAAGGACTCTTCTTCAAGTGCATACTTCATTACCTGAGGGGGAAGACAACATAAGCTTAAGTCCACAAGTAGATATGCAAAAACTATCCCACCATGGAGATGAGATACAGAAAAAAAGATGCATCACTTACATTCAGGTAAGCTAATATAGGAATTAACAAAAATAAACATGCCTATAATAACTCTATAGTTGCCTTGGCAACTTCAGTTCTAGCTTCTTGAACTGCACTCATTCCACACTTAGCATGTAGTAAAACCATCACCTTATGAAATTGCAATTCCAAACCCTTAGGATCATTACACACAACAAAAGAGGTGCTTGGAAGAGCAAAAAGATATAATAGCCAAACCCCGTGTACACCAGTTTGGTTCAATAAATCTTTTTTTGGATTTCTCTCTAAAACAGGTGTAAATGAAATTAAAGGGTCAAAGGGGGAGCAGGTGCGCCTCCCTGCAAGGCTCCAGAGAGCAGCGCCTTCGAAAAAAAATCATAAATCTAGTGTATACATCATTGCTTCTAAACATGGATAAAACATGCAAAAATGGTGAATATGTCATTTTTACTTCAGGTGCTCCAGGCAAAAGCGTTATAACAATGCCTGAGCCAAATGCCTTGGCTGGGACAAGACAAAACGTTGGGGCCTCACCATTCCGTGCCTCAGGGCCTAAGTGAACACCTCAAGTGCTTATGATAGCACTGATCAATGATTACAACACCTTTTGATCACCATTCACACTTGTTCTAATAGTTATTGTCACATCCCGGATCTCGAACATGGAAATATTGCGGAAGCACCCCAAAACACTGACTATTTTTTTTGAGTCCAGTAATAGGAAACCAAACTTCAATAATCTATAAATAATTATCAAAGTGCCATATAATGAAAGAACTAAAGAAAATTAACCATAAGATTTATCAAGTCTGAACTAAGAAACAAAATAACTAAGAATTTATTAATAAGCTCCATACATTAATCCAAAAAAACTAGAATAACACGATGACCCTTCAATTCCGCTGACCTCTCTCACTTTGCTCCTGCAAAGCTGGAATGTTGTAGTTAACATTAGTCAAACAAAGTTGACTAAGTATACACTACTAAACTACGAGACATTACATAATTATTCATACATCTGAGTACTAATCCAATGGGCAATATAATATAGTAATAAATATATAAAAAATGGCGAAAGCTGGAATGTTGTAGTTAATATTAGTCAAACAAAGTTGACTAAGTATGCACTACTAAATTACGAGACATTACATAATTATTCATACACCTGAGTACTAATCCAATGGGCAATATAATATAGTAATAAATATATAAAAAATGGCGAAGCCTTCTCCCACTATAAGTATGATCGGCTACATGAATTCTTGCTCAAATCCATGTTGAAAGATTCAATTATTTTTTTACGTTGGTTGTCAACTACCTAACGCAACCCATACAAGGGGGATTTTAACCCTAGCCATTTGGGTGGTAGGCACACCGCACTACCACCAGACCATTTAAGTGGGTACACTAAAGATATATCAATATAATAAAGAAATATAGCGAAAGTGTCCAATAAAGTGCATATGATCAAGAGACAATAATGACAACACAATAAACATTTCTCGTATAATATCATATTTTAGAACTAATAATAATATCAATGATTATCAATATCAATAGGTAAATCAATACCATATGCAGACACCAGACATCTTGAGTTTAGATAGGAGCGACCTCATCCTCGTAAATCAAAATTTTAAATCATGAAATATTTTAAGATGAGGTCTCCTATCCTTACCCTAATACAATGGACATCAGTACCGAGTCAATCATCGTAGCGGAAATTGTTTAGGAGTAGTGCGGATATACCCGTTTGCAACAGTCAATTGGCAAAATTAACCATTCGCGCATCACACAATCAGGTTGAAGTCTGTAATGGAACAACAATGAACAATGTCTACTCCCGCACAATGGCGGTGTCAAAAACAATAATTGAATTTCAGTAAAATATCTAACTTGATAAAAATGCAAATTAACCTATTTAAAAGTAATGATGTTCATTTGCTCAATGTACAAGTAGATATCTATATTTTGCTACAACATAAAAAACTTAAGGAAACGTTACGGATAAGTAATGTTCTTGCCTAGAGATTACATTAATATCACAATGAAAAAGGGTTATACTAACGAAATTGACATGAAAAGGAATCATAAGGAAAAATGATACCGACCACAATTTAGCATTTAACCATTAATAAATTGTGATATAGTATATAAATAACAATGGTATGTGACACAATTTAATGTACATACATCAATCAGAACGGATAGTTTTATAAGGTTCTCCGTCCATAGAAATCAGTCTTCACCTAAACCACAAAAAACCATCTTAACACTATACTCTATCAAAATACTGTTTGTCCTTCCTACTAGCTCCCAACCATCCAAAATTTCTACGATTAAATAACAATCATTCAATTATTATTAATTATATTTTTTAAAATTCAAAGATTGGAAAGGTCACTATCGTATTAAAGATGGATCTGTGAAATCATGATTATCTACGAATGGTAACCATCTTATGGAAATTTTATTTCCTTTTTTAATAGCATGCAACTTCGACCAAAATAAAGAATATAAAAAAGGCTTTCTTACAAATCATGGGTTTAGAAAAGTAGGATTAATTTGATTCGAAAATTGGAATGCATGTATCTATGTCTCTTATTCGCATCATTAATTAAAAAACTAACTGGTTAAATGATTCAAGAGGGATAGTGTTAGTCCGACAAAGCAAATTATCCTAAGGTACTTGATGAAACGCTAATTGGCAATGATAATTATTACTCGTTGTAATATGACTAATTAACAAATTGGTCATAACCGAGTTGAAATATTTATGTGAAGAGTGACTCGGCTTAATTTATATCATGGGTAAGTCCACGGCCAGACACAAGGACACGAGCAATTAATTAATTAATCTAGATATCAAATACTTAATTAAGTGATGTACTAGTAGTCTAGGTCAAGCGGATGAGAACAAGATGAAATGCGTGATTTTTAACAACAATTTTATGCAAATATATTAAAATGACAATAATGATATGCAAACAGTAGAAAATACACAAATACACACAAGAAAGCTCCTGCTTGATGGAATACATAACTTGAACAATTAATGAGAATTCAATGAAATGGATAATTAAAACATTAAGTTTCAATTGATCAATGAGGTCAATGAATCACTCTTAAAACACCAGATTTGATTAATATTAAAATATTTTTCTTGAGTCTGAATTTAATCTGAGAATCAATAAAGCAAAAAATACTTTAAAGATCCTAATAAAATTTAGACTGAAGTCATGCAAAACAGAGTGTTTAATGGAGCAACAATCAATGAGAGGATCAATGTTAAACTTAACATTAAGGTTGAAAAGACAAATTTTAGTATCTGATTTTTAATGTGTGTAACACGAATCAAATCAAGAACCTAACGGCAATAATTAAAGAGGATAACATGCTCTTTCCAATAAGACCAAAATCACTGAATGTGGATAAATAGATAAAAAAAATTATTCAAGATATAATAAATGGGCATAAGTGTAA
Source organism: Ottelia alismoides (assembly GCA_037367405.1). Taxonomy (NCBI): domain Eukaryota; kingdom Viridiplantae; phylum Streptophyta; class Magnoliopsida; order Alismatales; family Hydrocharitaceae; genus Ottelia; species Ottelia alismoides. The sequence continues at coordinate 360,824 of JAZKJV010010215.1, read as the reverse complement.
AGAAAACTCAAATATCCCTACAAACAGGTCCTTGGAGGACTAGAATGCAATTACAATAAACTGCTAAATAAATTTTGCAATTTATCCAAGCAGTGGGGATTTATCTGCAATATCAAGAAGTTTTGGGGGACATGCTTGCAAAGCTCCCACATCATGTGACTCGGCTCACATGGGGCTCGGTTCGGACTTCAACTGGCTTCGGGTCCACGTGACTGCTTCTCGACAGCTCATCCTAGGCTCGAGCATCCGAAGCTTGGGCATGAAATGCTGCTTCAGATTGTATAACGTGGTTGCTTCTCCTCCGCTGGATGTTTGTTGATCGAAACTGTTGGGAAACGTGAATGAGATATTTATTCCATAGCCCTAGGCTCTCTTATATAGGAGAGTAGCCTATGGGTAAATTACATAAAGAGGATAACAAGAAAATAAAATAGCAAAAAGACACAATAACTAAATATGCGTCAACACTCCCCCTCAAGATGGAGCATAGATGTCAATCATGCTCAGCTTGGAAGCACACTTCTGAAATGGGCCACGTAACAATGCCTTGGTGAATATATCTGCAGTCTGGTTCTCTGAAGTAACATGGGATGTGGTAATGAATCCTTTCTGAATCATATCACGTATGAAGTGGCAATCCACCTCAATATGCTTGGTCCGTTCATGGAATGCAGGATTGTTTGCAATGAACAAAGCAGCCTGATTATCACACTCCAAGTTCATAGGAAGTGGTATATCTAAGCATAAATCTGTCAGCACCGCTTTCACCCACATCATCTCTGTAGTAGCCTGGGCCATAGCCCTATATTCGGATTCAGCACTGGATCTAGCTACCACAGTTTGCTTCTTGCTCCTCCATGAGACTAGGGCATCTCCAACATAGACAGCATACCCTGAGGTGGACTTCCTATCCTTAGGACATCCTGCATAGTCTGCATCTGCGCATGCTGAGACAGAAAACCCCTTTCCTTTCTTGAATAGCAGACCTTTACCTGGAGAAGATTTGAGATATCTAAGTATCATGTGTATTGCATCCATATGCACCTGGCGTGGCTGCTCCATGAACTGGCTCACACGGCTCACTGCAAATAATATATCTGGCCTAGTGATCGTGACATATAACAATTTGCCTACCAGCTCTCTGTATCTTCTCCTGTCAACCTCCTCTGTGTCATCATCATACAGCTTCATGCTAGGGTCCATTGGTGTCGTAGCAGGTCGACACCCTAGCATACCAGTCTCACTCAGTAGATCTGTGACATACTTCCTCTGTAACATGACTAATCCATACGGATTTCTGGCAAACTCCAGCCCCAGAAAATATCTAAGGACTCCCAAGTCCTTGGTGACAAACTCGGTCCCCAGCCTTTCCTTTGCCTGCTTAATGCCCTGGTCATCATCACCTGTAATCAAAATATCGTCAACATAAACCATGATTACAACAATACCTCTTGCCGTCTTCTGTACAAACAAGGAATGATCAGCATTGGAGCGTTTATATCCTTGTTTCTCAAAGAGGTCTGACAGCTTTTGGAACCATGCTCTGGGGCTCTGCTTAAGGCCATAGATAGCCTTATGTAATCTGCAAACCTTGGAACACTCCCCCTCAACAGCAAAACCTGGTGGCTGTTGCATGTAGACTTCCTCCTGCAGGTCGCCATACAGAAAAGCATTCTTCACATCCAGTTGATAGAGTGGCCAGTCTCTAGTAACTGCAACTGATAAGAGGATCCGCAGAGTGGAATGACGAGCCACCGGGGAGAACGTGTCGAGGTAATCTACTCCATATGTCTGTGTGAATCCCCTTGCAACTAGGCGTGCCTTGTACCTGTCAATGGAGCCATCTGCATTATGTTTCACTGTAAATACCCACTTACAACTCACCGGGTTGACATCCGGTGGTATAGTAACCAAGCTCCATGTTCCTCTAGACTGAAGTGCCGCCATCTCTTCCTCCATTGCCAGCCGCCATCGAGAATCCTGCAAAGCCTCATGGTGGTTCCGTGGAATATCTGTAGCTGAAAGTACCAATGCAAACGTCCTGAATGGTCCAGATAGCCTCTCAAACGAAACCGCTGCTGATACTGGATACTTGGCACAGCTTCTCTTCGGCTTGCGTAGAGCGATTGGAACATCCAGATCCTCTGTGGTATCACCCTGCTCCTGTAATGCATCCTGCTGAGAAATGTCGTCAGATCCATCAACATTAATATTTTCATTACATACCATAGGCGAGCTAGTTGACTGGTCAGGGCCATGAGCTTGATTCGGCCGCCTGGTGTAATGGAATGGTAACGAGGATATTATTGGTGGCGGCGGTGGTGGTGGTGGTGGTGGTAATGGCGGTGGCGGCTGTGATGTTGGTGGTGACGGCTGTGATATTGGTGGTGCCATGAATACGGTCTCAGGAGATAATGGTGGTGGCTGCATGTTCCCGGATTCTGAAAAATACATAATGGATTCAAAGAATGTAACATCTGCACTGATCATATACCGCCGACGCACAGGGTCAAAACACTTGTACCCCTTTTGAGTTCTGGAGTACCCCACAAAGACACACTTGACAGCCCTAGGAGAGAGCTTGTCAGAACCAGGCAACAACTGATGGACAAATGCGACTGACCCAAACACACGAGGAGTAAGAATGAACAGATCCTTGTCCGGATAAATAAGTGAAAAAGGAACCTGTTCATTGACGACAGACGAGGGCATACGATTTATAAGATAACATGCAGTGAGTACTGCATCACCCCAGTAGGAATACGGAACATGACTCTGAATGAGAAGTGACCTTGTAAAATCAAGAAGGTGACGGTGTTTTCTTTCTGCAACCCCGTTTTGTTGAGATGTATGGGCACAGGATGTTTGGTGAACAATTCCTTTAGAGGAGTAGTAGTTGGCTAGATTGTTAGTGCACAGCTCTAAGGCATTGTCAGTTCTCATAATTTTGACTGTTGTGGAAAAAACATTCTGAATCTCATTTAGAAAGTGAATAATAATATTTCCAGCCTCAGACTTATTTTTCATTAGAAATACCCATGATGCTCTAGAAAAGTCATCCACAAATACAATATAAAACCTGTGCCCCTGATGATCGGGAACACGACTCGGACCCCAGACATCGACATGAAACAACTCAAACTTGGAGTTAGTACTCCGACCTTGACTACTGGGAAAAGATGACCTGTGATATTTTCCCAACTGACACGCCTCACACTGGATAGGTGTGTGAGGAAGACTATAAGGTAGGACTAGACGCAACTTTTGAAGCGGTAAATGACCAAAACGCAAATGCCACAGGAGAGGAGATACTTGTTCTGCGGGAGAAGCTGTGATTCCGGCAAACGGGGTCTGGTTCAGACGATAAAGGCCTCCTTGCTCATAGCCATGACCAATCACGTTGCCCGTACGGATGTCCTGAAAAATCAAGGAAGATGAATCAAAAATAGCACGACAATGAAGATCCTTCGTAATCTGACTAATCGACAACAGATTCATAGAAAAATGCGGTGCATGCAAAACATTCTTAAGCTGCATAGAGGATGTCAATCTAATCTCCCCCTGACCCGTGATAGGAGAATGTGTGCCATTGGCAATCACTACTGTCCGTCCTGGAGGAATCTGAGTATATCCTGTAAGTAGACCCCGGTCGCCACATAGATGATGTGTAGCGCCCGAGTCCATGATCCATGGCAATGTATCCGATCTACTACTGTGAAGAGCAAGTATACTACCTGAAGTAATCGTAGAGGCAGAAGCAGACGCAACAGCATCAGTATGATTCTCTGTCGACGGTGCTGGGCCAGATGGTGGTATAATGCCCCTAAGACGGGCAACTAGATCACCAAATCGTTGGTCCAGTGTAGCTGCAGACGGGGGCTCTATCTGCTCAGCGGCTCGTGCGGATGCAGGAAATCCATGCTTTGAGTAGCATGTATCTTCAGTATGTCCGACTCGGTGACAATATGAGCATGTTGGCCTAGTGCGGCCACCCCTTCCACGGGGAGTACGTCCACGGCCCTGGTAATGAGAACCACGGCCTCTGTTGGCCGCCATGGCAGAGGGATTCTGACTCGCAGCTGCTGAAGGTACTGTGATCCTACTCAATCTGTGAAAAGCCTCCTCCATGGGAGGAATAGTCGAGTCTGCCAAAATCTGTGAACGTGCTGCCTCATATTCTGGATCAAGTGCAGCGAGAAACACACCCACCATCAAGCTGTGGAGCTTCTCAAACATCCCTCTCAATGATGTATAGAGAGAATGTAAAGGACGGCCGTTCTGCTTTATTGTGAATATGTCATGTTGTAGCTGCAGGATCTTCGTCTCATTTTTCGCCTGAGAATACGTTGCTGCCAGGATATCCCACATGTCTTTAGCCGTGGGTTGATGTAAGATGTCATTGGCAATTTCAATGGCCAATGTACCGGATAGCCACACCTTGGCATATGCATCATCGGCCTCTCATGAGGCATGAACTCCAGTCTTCTCTGTAGGCTCGGGCTCGGTAAGAATATGCTTCTTACCCGTAGACTTCATCATACTCATGAACTGCATTGCCCACAGTTCATAGTTCGTACCATCCATCTTGACGATGGGCGCTGGACCACGAAATGCGCCCATAGATGGGATATCTGCCTTGCTTTCTGACATACTGGAGATGGAAGACTGGAGTGACCGAGAGACAACAATCTTTGTCTACAATGACATAGACGGGATCAGTTGCGTGTGTAGACGTCAAGCAACCAACCCCATATATATCAAGATCTGTGCCCTAGAGTTTTAGGGCGTGGAGCACGCAGGCACGTGCAGGAAGCACGTGCGAGCAAAACTGGATGTAGGTGCATGCTGCGCGGAGGCTGCGCGCAAAGTGCTTGACCAGGGACTGGCTGGAGGATGCGTGCAGTGGCTGCGCGCAAAGTGCTCGATCAGGGCTGGATCTGCGCGCAAACTGGATGTAGGTGCACTAGGCGCACATGCGCTGGAGACGCGTTAGGCGCTGAAGTGTCGCCACACGCTGAAGGTGCTGAAGGCGCTGGAGAATGCGCGAGATGCGCTGCGCAGATCGGCGAGAAGAGCGCGAGAAGCGCTAGGCGATCGGATCCAGCGCTAGGTGAGAAGCGCGAGATGCTCTGAAGGGCGTTGCAGGTCGGCGATCGGATCGGATGGGCGATCGAAGAGAGGAGCGGCGCCGAGAGGGGAGAGAGAGAGAAGAGAGGCCGGCGGGTGGGGCGGGTTAGGGTTAGGGTTTCGAGAACTCCGGTCTAGGACCGTCGCTCTGATACCATGTTGGGAAACGTGAATGAGATATTTATTCCATAGCCCTAGGCTCTCTTATATAGGAGAGTAGCCTATGGGTAAATTACATAAAGAGGATAACAAGAAAATAAAATAGCAAAAAGACACAATAACTAAATATGCGTCAACAGAAACTAATCAAACGGTGACTGTAGCTCAAGTTCTTCCCTCTCCTTCTTGAGCGACGGAGATCGTGCGTAGCTACGGTGAAGATGAGATCCCTTCTCCCCGCTCCTCTGCTGAAATTGAAGGCCCGATGACCTTCCTGGACGTTCGACGAAGTCAAGGCTGAATAGAGGAAGAAGGAAGAGCCCTCATAGAGCTCTATCGATGGAGCTTGTCCGACGAAGAAAGCAGAGATAGGAGCATGTACATTCTCTGATCAATGAAGTCTTGCAAGGTTAGACAAAAGACAAGCAAGTGTGTGCATGCGGTTGTGAGGCAAAGTGGAAACTTGTAGGGTGTGAAGGAGGATGATGGAATGAAATCCAGGTGGGTCTTCCTCCTTGCAGGAGGAAGATGAAGATTGAGGTGGAAGAGATGGCAAGAATGAGGATTGTGATGACGAATGGATGCGCGAAGATGAACGTGGTGTAGCGAAGGTGAAAAGACGATCAGATTATTGGAACAGAGTATGTGTGCGAAGAAAAAATTAAGAGAAAATTGGTGAAAAAAGAACACAAATCAATGGTACAAAGAGAACCTGGCAATGGTGGAATTCATCAAAGAGTGAAGGAATGCCTATGCTCGAAGCTTAGGTAGATTCTTTGATCTTCACTTGACAAGTTTGGAAAGGACTTGAAGCTTAAGCAGCTGCAGCACCAAACGATGGCCCACGACTTGGCTGGAAAGCCAAGGATCTCGCCGGAGGTGATCACTTTCTTCACTCACCAATTCTTTCTCTCACTGTTACTCAGAGGATGTTGGGGCTTGGAGTCGAACGATGGATAACCACGACAATGGGTAGCGATGGGGTTTTTAAGTGGGAAGAGGGAGGCTGCCAGGTGATTTTCATAGTGGTTTCAACCACTAGGAACAAGGATGAAGGAGTTAGGGTTAATGGAAGTTGGAAGGTTGGTGTGAACGAAAGAGGTTAGAGGAAGAGGATGAAGGTGGAAGTTGGTCGGGCTGAAGGTTGGAGACGTTAGGAAAATGAGGAGTTAGGAGGTTACCTTGCTTCGCAATGCTTGGAGGGAGAGAGGCGGAGGTTGATGATAGTCTTTCAACTGTTGAATGGAGATCTGAAGGCAAAGAACAAGGTGTATCCAGATGAATCAAGGCCACTTGATCAAATGATCAAGCAGATGCTGAAGAGGCGGGTGTTGATTGAACCTTGACCGTCTGATCAAGAAGATCAGATGGATTTAGACGGAAGAAATTGAAGGGCGACCACGTGGTATGATCAGAAAGCACCACGTGGTCTAATAATAAATTAAAGAAAAAATTAATTCAAAGATAAATCTAAGTAAAATAGTTGGAAGTCAAATCAGAAAAATGTTCAACACTAAAGTTGTAGATCTCAATGATATATACAACTTCCAAGTAGAACTCAAAGAGAGAATACATCATATATACATAGAAATATTTTTGAAAGTATATTATCCAAAAAATTGCTTTAAAATTACTTATTCTTTTTTCTTTTATTATTTTTTTTGGATTCTTAACTCAGCCATGGCCGGTCCCAAGCCCGGGTAAATGAGGAGGGTTGCATTACGTAGCCGACAGCCAGCGTAAAACAGTCGGAGACAAATTCCTAATTAATATTTTTTTTTAAAAAAAATTATTTAGGATGTTGCCTCATGACAGTCGGATCTTTTCAACATGGATTTAAGCAAACATACAGATTTCGTTGGGGCGTTCCCTACTTGCGACGCGTTGCATCGCCCGAATGCAATGAAAAATTGGCAAGGGCCGCTACATAGCAGCCTGGATGTAGTTCAAAATTTGCAAGGGTTCTCGCATGAGAAACACATGCGGGTAATTAAGCTAGTTCCGTTGCATCACCGCTCGGATGCAGTCCAAAATTTACAAGGGTTCTCGCATAACGGACGCATGCGAGTAAAGAAGTTAGTTCAAAAGAGATTGCAACGGAAGTTGCGGATTGGTAGTTGGTATATTGGTACTTTGACTGGAAAATTGATGGAGATAGTGGATACGATGAAAAGAAGGAAGATTCATATACTATGTCTTCAAGAGACTAAATGGGTTGGAGAGAACGCAAGGGAGATCGAGAAGACATGCTTTAAACTTTGGCATTTAGGTAAAGATAGGGGTAGAAACGATGTTGGAGTGGTTGTTCATAAGGATTTGAAGGATTGTGTGGTTGAGGTGCAAAGATTTGGGGATCGGACTTTTTTGCTAAAATTGGTGCTTAAAAAAGAAATTCTGAATATAATTTCAGTTTATGCACCGCAAATTGGTTTAGATGAAAGGACTAAACAAGCTTTTTGGGAGGATTTAGATAAGATTTTACAAGGAACTCCACAAAGAGAGATGATTTGCATAGGTGGAGATCTTAATGGACATGTGGGAAAAGATGCTTCAGGGTATGCTAGTGTTCATGGAGGACATGGTTTTGGGGATAGAAATGAAGAGGGAAAAGTCATCCTGGATTTTGTAACGGCATATGATCTTTTCATAGCAAACACTCTCTTCAAGAAGAGGGAGGAGCATTTAACTACTTATAATAGTGGGCCAACAAGAACACAAATAGATTACTTTGCGTTGAGGAGAAGAGATCGGTTGTGTTGTAAAGACTGCAACGTATACCGGGAGAGAGTTTGACAACCCAACATCGCTTGTTAGACTCGGATGTACAAATAAAAGGGTTGGTAAAGAAAAGGAGGGTTCCTAAGATCACTAGAACTAGATGGTGGAATCTTCCACTGAAGCAATCGAGCTTCAGGGAGAAGGTTTCAGAAGATTTATCTTGTGATTGTAGTGGAAGTGCAAACGAGATGTGGGAGGCAGTAGTATCTTGTATCCGAAAGGTAGCCAAAGAGATGCTAGGCGGGTCAAAGGGAGGAGCCCCAGGTCAAAAGGAGCTTGGTGGTGGAGTGAAGGAGAGCAAGAGAAGCTAAAAATTAAAAGAGCATGCTTTAAAGCTATTATGTCTAAGGATAAAACAGAGGAAACTGTCACAAACTACAAAATAGCAAAGAAAGAAGCAAAGAAGGCTGTAAGCGAAGCTAAGTTGAAAGCGTATGAAGTTTTGTACAAAAATCTCGACTCTAAGGAGGGCCAGAAGGATATATTCAGGTTGGCCAAAGCAAGAGAAAGAAAGACCAAAGACCTTTCTCAAGTGAGATGCATTAAGGACGAGGAAGGTCACGTGCTTGTTACTCAGAAGGATATAGAGACTAGATGGGAGCAGTACTTCCATATACCTTTCATTGGGGAAGGAAATAGAGAGATACTTTGGGTGATCTAGCTAGAAGTAAAAGTTGCTTGAATCATGCAAGCTATAGACGAATTCAAAGAAAGGAAGTAGAGGAGGCTTTGAAGGTTATGAGACATGGGAAAGGTGTAGGACCGGATGACATCCCTGTAGAAGTATGGAAAGTTTTAGGTGAGCGCAATTTGACTTGGCTTACGAATCTATTCAATGTTATTTGGCGAAGCAAGAAAATGCCTGAAGATTGGAGGAGTATCGTGGTGCCTCTTTATAAAAATAAAGGAGACACTCAAAATTGTTCAAATTATAGAGGTATCAAGCTGATGAGTCGCACTATGAAAATTTGGGAACGTGTGATCGAGAGAAGGTTGAGGCAAGTTTCTAATGTCAAAGAAAACCAATTCGGATTCATGTCAGGTCGCTCAACCATTGAAGCCATCCGTTTGCTGAGGAGAATAATGGAGATTTATAGAGCTAAAAGGAAAAACCTTCATATGATCTTTATTGATTTGGAGAAGGCTTATGATTCTGTCCCACGAGAGATATTGTGGAGAGTTTTGGAGAAGAGACAAGTGCATGTCATATACATTAACCTCATAAAGGACATGTATGATAGGGCTTTATCTTGTGTAAGGACACCATCTGGGAAGACTGGCTATTTTGACATCAACATTGGTTTACATCAAGCTTCAGCTTTGAGTCCATTTCTTTTTACTTTGATTATGGACGAGTTGACAAGTCACATTCAGGATGAGTTACCTTGGTGTATGTTATTTGCTGATGATATTGTGCTGATTGACGAGACTAGAGATGGAGTAAATGAGAAGCTCAAGGTCTGGAGACATGAGTTGGAGAGTAAAGGATTTCGTATAAGTAGGGCTAAGACAGAATATATGGAGTGCACCTTTGATGGAAGCAATGGTGAAGGAATTGAGGTGAAGATTGGTGATGATAACATCCAGAAGAGAGATTCTTTTAGATATCTGGGATCTATTTTGCAACATGATGGGGAAATTGATGGAGATGTTACTAATAAAATAAATGCAAGCTGGCTAAAGTGGAGAGGAGCATCTGTTGTCCTCTGTAATAAGAAAATTCCTTTAAAAATTAAAGGAAAGTTTTACAAAGCAGCCGTGAGACCTGCTATACTCTATGGATCTGAATGTTGGCCTGTGAACCATAGACATGTGCAGAGAATGGTTGTAGCAGAAATGAAAATGCTAAGGTGGATGTGTGGACACACACATAAAGATCGGATTCGGAATGATGCAATCAGAAAGAAAGTTGGTGTTGCTCCGATCGAGGATAAGATGCGAGAAAACCGCTTAAGATGGTTTGGTCATTTGCAAAGAAGATCAGTTGATGCACCCGTTAGGAGATGCGAGTGTTGGGATGTTGAGCCGGCTAAGAGAGGATGGGGACGGCCCAAGAAGTGTTGGAATGAGACCATACGAAGGGATCTTTGTTTGTGGATATAAGGCCAGGATTAACCCAAGATAGATCTGAATGGAGGCGAAGAATCCATGTAGCCGACCCTACTTAATTGTGGGAAAAGGCTTTGTTGTTATTGTTTATTTTTTGGATTCTTAATTTATGTTTAATATTAAATTAATTATATACAATATTAATCTAATTTTTATTTTATTTATAAATAAAGAAACACATAAAATATAGGCACCATAATACAACTATTTCTTCAAGAGATCATAATACAATTATTTAAATACAGTAATTATAGTTAATTATTTACAACAGGTTAATTGTCAAATAAGGATAATTGCTGATTATTGTTAATAAAATACTTAAGCTAGATGAATAATAAATCAATAATAAGATGGTAAATCTAGGATTTATCACTACTCATAGTAAAACAACAGGCTCGAACACAAAAGGTCGTTCAAGGTATATGATCTAAATGCTCTATAGGTAATCTAGAAGTTAAATGTATTAATGTCAAAATTCTAATAAAATAACATAAGACATGGCTTAGAGGATGTACTATATTTAACTAAAAAACTTGCTTTCATAAAAGACATAATATTTATTTTTAAAAACTCACAGTTCTTGACCTTTCTCCTGAACATGACAGCTTTATTATGTGCAATTAAAATTTAACAGGACAATTCTAATGTCAATGTTATAGCAAAGTTGCCAGAAAAAAATGTTTAGAAGGATTTACCAAGATGATAGTCTATGATAATATCCCAATCAGCCTAGATCCTCCGCCAAACTCGACAAGGGAGCTTGTAGAATAAGTGCAAGTAGTCTCGGCACAAAGAAATCGATAATGGTGAATAGGTCGGTTTGCTGGCAGTCTGCAACACACACACGCACGCACACACGCACGCACGCACACACACACACACATATATGTGTGTGTGTGTTAGTTACCAAAGGAATGTTGTGGGAAGTTTCTAGATCCAGCTGTTTTTTTTAAGTTGTATTTATATGATATACATGTATTTAATTATATTTCATTTTCTATATCCAAAGGTTTCGTCATTTTTTTTGAAAACATATGTAGAGATATTTCCAGACTTTGAGTACTCTTCTGTTATGTTTAATTTCTTTTTTCTGTCTTATGTAATTTACCCATAGGCCTTCTCTGTATAAGAGAGCCGAGGGTTCTTTGGAATAAACAATCAATTCATTTCTTTCAACATGGTATCAGAGCCACCATCAAAACCATAGCCGCCCCCCACTCCCCAGCCTCGCCACCTCCCGTCGACGGCCCTGCCACCTCTCTCCTCTCTCTACCGCCAGCACCGTCCTCCCCCCCCACCCTCCTCTCTCCATCGCCGTCCCCCCTCTCCCTCCTCCCTCCCTCCCATCACATTCTCGTCGCCGACCCCCTCCCTCCCAAACACCTTCTCGTCGCCGCCGCCGCTACCCCTCCCTTCCTCCTCTCCTATGGATTTGAGTGCATAAGTCTACATATGCACTCAAATCCTTGGATGTTTATGTAGACATTTCATTCTTAGTCTACAAATCCTAATTCTTCTTCTCCAGCAACTATGTCAGAAAACAAGGTCGACATGCCCTCCATTGACGCGTTTAAAGGTCCAGCGCCCATTATCAAGATAGATGGGACGAACTACGAGCTCCAGGCTACGCAATTCATAAGTCTCATGAAGCCAAATGGTAAGAAGCACATTCTTACTGAAGATGAGCCGCAGAGAAAACTGGGGTTTATGCCTCATGGGAGGCCGATGATTCGTATGCCAAAGTTTGGCTTTCAGGCACACTATCGATGGAGATTGCTAATGATGTACTCTATCAGCTCACTGCTAAGGCGATGTGGGACATCCTTGTAGTGACATACTCGCAGATGCGAAATGAGACCAAGATTCTTCAACTCCAGCACGACATATTGACGGTGAAGCAGAATGATCGGCCTCTGCATTCGTTATATACATCCTTGCTAGGGATGTTTGAGAAGCTCTACAGTATCACTCCCCTTACGACGACTCCCGAGCAGCATAAGACGTTTCGGAATGCTACCATGGTGGGGGTCTTACTAGCGGCACTTGACCCTGAATATGATGATGCTCGCTCGTAGATTCTTGCAAATGCTACTATTCCTCAGTGGGGGAAGTGTACCGCTGGCTTAGCAGAATTACAGTCCCGTCTTCTGCTACTATTCAGCCTCCTTCGGCGATGGCAGCTTCCAGAGGCAGAGGAGCCTCTTCTTCTTTTTGTGGTCCTGGACCTCATGGTCGAGGTGGCCGCATTCGTCAACCCTGCACATTCTATCATCACCCAGGTCATACGAAGGAGACATGTTATTCTAAGCATAGGTTTCCGGCATTGGCGTGGATAGCTGAGCATATTGCCTCTCCACAGACATCTACTTCAGACTAGCGATTTGAGGATCTTGTTGCCATGCTGCGAGATATCATGCCTCCTACCTCTACTGACTCTCCAGGAGGCTCCTCGGACGTAGATGATTCAGCCTCTGCTAGTACATCGGCCACCGCTAGCACCTCAGGCAGTGCTTACGCCCTTACTTCTTTTCATGGATCTAATGTTTCAGAATGGATTATGGACTCCAGTGCGACACATCATCTTTGTCGAGACAAAGATAAGCTTACATCCTACAGGGAGGTTCCACCGGGGCGATCTGTAGTGATAGCTGTAGAGGTTTACATTATGTCATGATGTACCTTTTCGTATTTCTTATTTTCCTCATGTCTATCTATGTAATTTACCCAAGGGTTTTCTCTCTATATAAGAGACCCTAGGGCTATGTGGAATAATAACTAAGAATTTTACTCTAACATGGTATCAGAGCCAAAACCCTAATCTAGGGTTTCCTCTCCACCCGCCCGCCCCCCTCCCCTCCCGCCGTCGCCGCCGCCCCTCCTCCCTTCGGCCGCCGCCTCTTCTTCTTTCGGTCGCCGCCCACCCTAGTCTCTGAGGCCCCCGCCTCTCGCCCTCACGCTCTTCTCCGCCGCCGAGGGTAACCCCGTCACCCTCACTCGCCGCCATTACCCGCCCCTGTTTGTGGGCTCTCCAGCCGTCGACGAAGCCCCTCTCTGGGCTTCTCCTTCTCCGCTCGGCGCCGATTCATACATGGGTTCAAGTGCATAAAGTTTACATATGCACTTGAATCCAACCGGGTCTTTGTAGACACCAGTTCTTGTGTCTATCATCCCTAAGTCTTCTTCTCCAGCGATATGTCAGAACAAAAGGTTGATATGCCCTCCATAGGTGCCTTTAAGGGTTCGGCGCCAATCGTCAAAAAGGACGGGACAAACTATGAGCTGTGGTCGATGCAGTTCATGAGTTTGATGAAGTCAGGTGGTAAGAAGCACATTCTTACCGAAGATGAACCGGCAGAGAAGACGGGGATATATGCCTCCTGGGAGGCTGACGATGCGTATGCCAAGGTCTGGCTATCAAGGACGCTTTCGATGGAGATTGCCAATGACGTCCTCCATCAGCCCACTGCCAAGGCAATGTGGGATATTCTTGCCACTACATATTCTCAGGTGCGGAACGAAACTAAGATGCTGCAGCTGCAACATGATATTTTCACGATGAAACAGAACGGACGGCCACTTCATTCTCTGTACACGTCACTGCGAGGGATGTTCGAGAAGTTATACAGTACCATCCCGCTCACTGCCACTCCTGAACAACAGAAGACTTTCCGCAATGCTACCATGGTGGGAGTTTTACTTGCCGCTCTCGATCTTAAGTACGAGGCTGCCCGCTCCCAGATCCTTGCCGATGCCACTATTCCTCCTATGGAGGAAGTCTACAGGAGGCTCAGTCGTATCCCTGTTTCGTCCAGCAAATCTACCCCACCTCCTTCGGCGATGGCAGTATCACGTGGGAGAGGTGGTTCGTCTCCGTTTCGTGGCCGTGGTACACATGGTCGTGGAGGTCGTATTCCAAGGATGTGCTCGTATTGTCATCGCACTGGTCACTCAGAGGATACATGCTATTCCAAGCATGGGTTTCCACCTTCGGCACGTGTAGCTGAACATGTTCAGCCTTCTTCAGCGTCTACTCCAGATCACAGGTTCGAGGAGCTTGTGGCGAGATTTCGTGATATTATGCCACAGTCATCATCGGATGCTGCGAGTACCTCAGATGTTGCAGCATCGGCATCAGTCAGTACCTCTGCTGCTGCCAGTACCTCAGGTAGTACTACTGTCGCTCGTCCGTTACATGATCTATCTGGTTGGATTGTCGATTCTGGAGCCACCCATCATCTGTGTCGTGAAAAAACAAACTTGAGTCCTACAGGGATATCTATTCAGGTCGCTCTGTGCTTATAGTTGATGGCACTCACTCCCCTATTGTTAGACAGGGGGAGATCTCTTTGATACCCTCCATGCACCTACAGAATGTTTTACATGCACCTGAATTTTCCATGAATTTATTATCAATTAGTCAGATTACAAAAGACCTGCATTGTCGTGCTATATTTGACCCATCATCTCTCATTTTTCTAGACATACTAACGGGCAGGGTGATTGGTTGTGGCTCTGAGCATAATGGCTTATATCGTCTGGTCCGGAATTCCTTTGCTGGCGTCTCTCTTCACTCACAGGGATCGGTTTCACCGTATACGTGGCATCTTCGATTTGGTCACCTTCCACTTCAGAAAATGCGTCATCTCCTGCCTCAGATCTCTTCCAATTCATCATTTCGTTGCGAAGCTTGTCAGTTAGGGTCGTTCTAGCTTCCCAAGTCGTCAGAGTCGGAACAGTAGCTCCCCGTTTGAGTTATTTCATATAGATATTTGGGGTCCTAGTCGTGTCCCTGATCATCAGGGACACAGGTTTTATCTGGTTGTGGTTGATGAGTTTTCTCGTGTCTCTTGGACTTTTCTACTTAAGAATAAATCTGAAGCAGGGAGTGTTACCAAGAATCTTATCAATGAAGTGCAGAATGTTTTTTCATCTAGTGTTAAATATGTGCGCACAGATAATGCGTTGAAATTCTGTACTCGTTCTCTCTCTCACTTCCTTTCATCTAAAGGCATTATTCACCAAACCTCTTACGCCTACACATCACAACAAAATGGTGTTGCCGAAAGGAAACATCCTCACTTTCTTGATATTGCACGAACATTACTTATTCAGAGTTGTGCGCTATTGGCTTTTTGGGGAGATGTTATACTTACAGCATGCTATCTGGTCAATCGCATGCCTTCTTCGATTCTTGGGGAGAAATCTCCAATATATGTTCTCTTTCAGGATAAGGACTTATTTTCACTTACTCCTCGTGTATTTGGTTCAGTTGCCTTTGTTCACCGTTTGTCTCCGGGACTTGACAAGCTCTCTCCTAGAGCTGTTAAGTGTGTCTTTGTATGTTATTCGAGGATACAGAAGGGCTATCGATGTTATGAAACAATCAACGACAAGTACTATATCAGTGCAGACGTTACATTTTTTGAGCCTGTTATGTACTTCTCCCCTGCAGGTGATCGGTTGGTATCTTCCTCCACGTCTTCAGATAATCATGTCTATGTTCCTCCACCTCCAAATATGGGTCAACCCGTCTCAACTACGCCACCACCACCACCACCACCAATACCTCAATCTTACCCCATTCCACCATTCCCTAAGTTCTACACGCGACGGTCAGGGCCTGCTCAAGCTACAAGTCAACCATCCACCACGCCTCAGGTATGCTCCGATATGGCTACTAATGATGGGTTAGATAATGTACCAGTGCAGGACTCTTTGCTACAGGAGGCGGATCTCCCAGTCAGTACAGTGGATAATGATATTGATATTCCTATTGCACTTCGAAGGCCGAAGAGGAAATGTGTGTCCTATCCTCTTGCGTCGCAGGTATCCTTTCATCGTCTTACTGGTGATTTCCAGAGGTTTGCAGCAGTTGTTTCTTCAGTGGAGATACCACGGACTTATCAGGAGGCCATGAAGATTGAGTGCTGGAAGTCGGCCATGGAGGAAGAGATGCGTGCTTTACAGTCTAGAAGGACTTGGACCCTTGTTCCTATTCCATCAGGTGCGTCTGTGGTTAGTTGCAAATGGGTGTTCACAGTTAAATATCATGCAGATGGCCGTCTTGATCGATACAAGGCAAGACTTGTTGCATGCGGCTTTACCCAAACATATGGTGACGACTACTTGGACACATTTTCACCAGTGGCTCGCCACTCGACGCTTTGCATCCTTTTATCTGTAGCTGTGGTACGAGAATGGCCCATTTTTCAGCTTGATGTCAAGAATGCATTTCTGTATGGAGACCTACAGGAGGAAGTCTACATGCAGCAGCTACCAGGTTTTACTGCTGAGGGGGAGACTCACATGGTGTGTAGACTTCATAAGGCGATTTATGGCCTTAAACAGAGTCCAAGGGCATGGTTCTAAAAGCTATCTCAGCTGATCGAACAACAGGGGTTCAAGAGATCAAATGCGGACCATTCGTTGTTTATTCAGAAGACTCTCAGAGGTATAGTTGTTGTCATGATATATGTTGATGATATTCTGGTTACAGGAGATGATGCTCAGGGAGTCGAGATGACTAAAGCCCTCTTGGGCAGTCAGTTTGTTACGAAGGATCTGGGTATCATACGATACTTTCTGGGGATAGAATTTGCAAGAAATGCACAAGGGATGGTGATGACCCAAAGGAAGTATGTTACAGACTTGCTTGTTGAAACAGGAATGATTGGGTGCAGACCATCGAGCACCCCTATGGACCCAAGTATGAAATTGTAACAATGATACTGAAGAGGTGAACAAAAGAAGATACAGAGAGATGGTGGGTAAGCTTCTGTACATCACCATAACTAGACCTGATATTGCTTTTGTTGTAAGCCGTGTGAGTCAATTTATGGAGCAGCCTAAGCAAGTCCATATAGAAGCACTATACATGATACTGAGATATCTAAAATATTCTCCAGGCTCAGGTTTGCTATTCAGAAAGGACACAGATTTGTCCATTTCCGCTTGTGCAGACGCAAACTATGCAGGGTGCCCAAAGGATCGTAATTCTACTTCAGGTTTTGCTATCTTTATAGGAAGCTCTCTGGTTTCTTGGAAAAGCAAGAAACAAACTGTTGTGGCAAGATCGAGTGCTGAATCTGAATATAGGTCCATGGCACAAGCAAGCACAGAAATGATGTGGGTTCGAGCAGTCTTGGAAGACTTGAATGTGAATGTCTCTTTACCCATGCAGCTTCAGTGTGACAATCAAGCAGCGTCGTTCATTGCCAATAATCCAGCGTTTCACGAAAGAACGAAGCATGTCGAGGTAGATTGTCATTACACTAGAAACATGATCAAGAAGGGCTTTATTTCCACGTCACACGTCAATTCTGAGGACCAGACTGCTGATATATTTACCAAGCCGTTGCTCAGAGGACCTTTCCAGAAATGTTCTTCCAAGCTGAGCATGATAGATATCTATGCTCCATCTTGAGGGGGAGTGTAGAGGTTTACGTTATGTCATGATGTACCTTTTCGTATTTCTTATTTTCCTCATGTCTATCTATGTAATTTACCCAATGGTTTTCTCTCTATATAAGAAACCCTAGGGCTATGTGGAATAACAACTAAGAGTTTTACTCTAACAATAGCAGATAGGACCCACTCCCCAATCATTGGACATGGGGAGATCAGTTTGACACCCTCTATGCGTCTCCAGAATGTCTTGCATGCTCCAGATTTTTCGATGAATTTATTATATATTAGTCAGATTACGAAGGATTTACACTGTCGAGCTATTTTTGACCCATCGTCTCTTGTTTTTCAGGACATTCTTATGGATAGGGTGATTGGTTGTGGCTGTGAGCAGGACGGTCTCTATCGTTTGGTCCGAGCCTCCTATGTTGGTGTCTCGTCTCAGTCCAGTGGTCCAGTCTCTCCATTCACAGGGCATCTATGATTTGGTCATCTCCCTATTAAGGTGTGTCATATCCTACCTCAGATTTCACTGAGTTCTTCCTTCCAGTTTGAAGCGTGTCAGATGGGAAAGCATCACTGATCTACTTTCCCTAGTCGTCAGTCTCAGAGCAGTAACTCCTTTTTTGAATTATTTCATGTTGACATTTGGGGTCCGAGTCGTGTCCCTGATCACCAAGGACACAGGTTTTATCTAGTTGTGGTTGATGATTTTTCTCGTTTGTCTTGGGTGTTTTTGTTGAAGAATAAATCTGAAGCATGGGATGTGATCAAAAATCTTATAAATGAAGTGCAGAATATTTTTTCGCCTACTGTGAAAATTATGCATACGGATAATGCTTTGGAATTTTGTACTCATGCTCTTTCTCACTTTTTCTTGTCTAGAGGCGTTATCCATCAAACAACATGTGCTTACACGTCACAACAAAATGACGTTGCAAAAAGAAAGCATTGCCATCTCCTTCATCACTCGGACTCTACTTATTCAGAGTTGTGCATCCATTTCCTATTGGGGTGATGTTGTGCTTATGGCATGTTATCTGGTGAATCGTATGCCATCCTCTGTCTTAGGTGAGAAAGTTCCTCTTTCAGTTGTCAACCCTGACAAGGATTTATTCTCCCTTACTCCTCGTGTCTTTGGCTCAGTTGCTTTTGTCCATCAGCTCTCTCTAGGACTTGACAAGCTCTCACCTAGAGCTGTCAAGTGTGTATTTGTTGGTACTCTCGTACGCAGAAGGGTTACCGATGCTATGATCCTTTGAACATAAAATATTATGTCAGTGCTGATGTCACATTCTTTGAGTATGTAATGTACTTCTCCCCTGCAGGTGATAGGTTGACTTCCTCCACTACTGATGATGGGATTTAGGTGCCACCTCCTCCTATGCGTCCGTTCATTCCCATACCAGTTAATGTTGTTCCACCACCACCACCACCTCCACATCCACCAGTGTCACCTTTACCATGATTCTATACCCGTCGTCATGTCCCTGCTCATAAAACTCGTCAATCATCCACCACGTCTCAGGATTGTCTAAGTAACATTACTAACGATGGGTCTGATGATGTGCAAGTGCAGGGATCTCTACAGGAGAATAGCATACCGGCGAGTACGGTTGTTTATGATTTGCATGTACCTGTTGCATTACGGAAGCATAAGCGTACATGTGCATCCTATCCACTTGCTTCACAGGTTTCTTTCCATCGCCTCACTGGAGATTTTCATCGTTTTGTTGCGGCCTTATCTACTGTGGAAATAACACGGAATTATGCAGGATGCCCTAAGGATCGGAAGTCTACTTCAGGTTTTGCAGTATTAGTTGGCAATTTCTTGGTTTCTTGGAAAAGCAAGAAATAAACAGTGGTGGTTCTAGTGCTGAATATGAATACAAGGCCATGGCACAAGCAAGTACAGAGATGATGTGGGTTCGAGCAGTGTTAAAAGATAGGCATATAGATGTACCTCTACTCATGCAACTACAATGTGACAATCAAACACCACTATTCATTGCTAATAATCCTGCATTTCATGAAAGGACAAAGCATATTGAGGTAGACTCCCACTATACTAGAGATATGATTCAAAAGGCTTGACTTCTACTTCCCATGTCAGTTCAGGAGAGCAGAATGCAGACATTTTTACCAAACCATTGCTCAGAGACCCATTCCAGAAGTGTTCTTCCAAGCTGGCATGATTGACATCTATGCTCCATGTTGAGGGAGAGTGTAGAGATATTTCCAGACTTTGTATACTCTTCTGTTATGTTTAATTTCTTTTTTGCGTCTTATGTGATTTACCCATAAACCTTCTCTATATAAGAGAGCCTAAGATTCTTTGGAATAAGCAATCAACTCATTTCTTCCAACAACATCCCTACAAAAAGAAAGATGTTACAGCTATCCAACTCACGCCATATAACAAGCAGTAACATCATAAAATGTGACTTTCTAACTTGGAGCAATCAGTGCCTGTTAGTGTTGTAGAATAAGGCACCGAGATAAAGATTAACAGCCAGCCTGCAGGATATGCTATATAGAAAAGGATGAGCTGAACCTTCACAGCTTACCTGCAAAAGAAGAGGGCTCTCTATTCTCTTCATTTCTTTCAGAACCACAAGCCAATCAGCCCTTTTCGGTTTCATGATCTTCACCCAAGAGTTCAAAAGCAACGTGAGGTCCGTTTCAGCAGAATAGCATATTACTTGTTTCATAAGAGCCTTGCAGCGTCTTGTCATTTTATACGGAAGTTGAGAAATGGCGTGCATTTGCTGTTCTGTGATATCGGGCCTCAAGTCCGGCCACTTCAACTTCAGTTGGTCCTCCCCTTCACACGAGCTCAATTCACTGTCAACAGAAGTAACCATTTGCTGCAGTGCTACTCCAGACGACGTGAAGCCTCTGCGATCCAGAACGGAAAAACCGCGTACATTTGCGGAAGTAGGGGGCAGGTTCCCAAAGAAATAACTAGCAGCAGGGCAGATTGTAGATAACATGATGATAAACTGCTAGTTGCAACTCCGCGAACGCGATTTAAGACATCAAAAAATCACAAGCCCATCCTACCAATGGCAGTCAATGTTGCACATAATATGGTTCCCAGCGCATAGCAGTTGATCTGTGCAAACAGTTCGGATATAAAATTTGCATGATGGGTCGTCTATTTGTTACCGAACAGCAAAAAAAAATTCTAATCTGCAAATTCCATTAAAAAAACTGCAATTACCTCAGAAACACCGAAATGGAAAAGGAGGCAACTGTTTTTATATACAATCCAATTCAAGGTTAAAAATATGGATAAGCAATGAACCAACCTCCAGACTTGAGGGCTGCGGGAGGGAGAGATGGCGCTCAGCGAGGGGAGCAGCAGGGGCTTCGGCTACGGTTTTGGGCGTTGGTGGTTGGCGCTGGCGGAGGGGTTCGATGGAGGCTTGGCTGTGGCCGGAAGGCCGCGATGAACTGGCGAGTAGATGGGCTGTTGGCGGCGATGGAGAAGAGAGCGGCGGTGGGCTTTCCGTCGGGTTAGAAAAGGAGGGAGGAGAGGCGAAGCTGTGGGTTTATCATTGCGTATCCGAAACAAACGTACCCCTTAAATTACTCGTATTTATTTTTGGATGGGTTTGGATTTTGAAATTATACTTACATCGGAATAGGATTTTTTTATGGATATCCGAATTCGAACCCGTTCAAATCTGAATAAATAATAAATATAAATATAGATATGTGTATTGCATTTAGTCAAACTTATCAAATCTATTTCTTATCTAATAGGTATCGAGTTGTATATATAAAAATCCAAAAAAAATCTCCTTTCTATCCATTTATTCATATTCAAATACATTTTTGTTTCTTCAACAAATAAAAATTATCAACCCAACATAGTTAAACACCTAATATATAAAATTTTAACATTCCCTACACATTCCACATCTTGTGTACCTCAATATTGCATGATCTTCCTCTATTTAATCTATGTATGAAAAATTTTATGTACACTTATTGATAGTTTAAAATTTTATTATGTCAAATATGTGGACACCCATTGAGTAAATGGGTATTCGTCAGGTATATGGGTACCCGATAGAAAGTACCTTTTTAATAAATGGGCGGGTATGGGTAGTGATTTTATAAATGGGTATGTATTTGGGAATATTGATACCCGTCTCAAACCCGACCCATTGACATCCCTAGTTGTGGGGGCTTTTCTTCTCCTGCTAATGTTTTAATCATAAATCCCCTTTCTCATAAGTGGGCATATCCAAGATTTTAATAACCGAGGACATCGAATCGGGCATGTATTGATTTTTAATTTTTATGATCGGATCAATGGGACCGACAATCGAGCTGGTGCTGACATCGTCTGTTCAAAGAAACCAAAAAAACTGAATCGTTGTATTGTTGGTTTGGTTCGTACGGTTCAACCGGATCGAACCGAGTTAAACCGATATATCATACAAATAAATACGAAAAATGCTACATCATATCTTTCGAAATGTATTTACTGTTATCCTTTTAAGTTTTTCCAATAACACTTATACCCCTATTTTCAATACAAGTGCATGTGTCCCCTGTATTTTTACAAATCAATAGTAGTGACCTTTTATTAATACACCTGTGCTCCCATTTTATACCGACATAAGGGTGATATTGTGTTTTTTTTAAAGAAAATATAAAAGCGCAAGTGAAATTGCTTAAAAGTTAGGGGGTATAAATATTTTTAGAAAACTCGAAAGTGCATAATAATCATATTTCATAAAATTTATATAAACGCATATATGTGATGTAAAAAATTAATAATATAAAACTATTTAGACTCCAATTAATGACAAATGTTATTAATTTATTGTTTCTCATAATATGGATATGACAACATCTCCTTCGTTTGTTATTGTTATAAGTGGACAACCCCATACACAATGTATGAAGAGAGAGACAATGCTCATATGAAACGAATGGACGATCAATAGTGAGTCATTGACACATGTGAAAGGGAAGAGATGAAGGGGTACTGTGATATGGGTTAGAACAAAATGATTCTGTGAATATTTCTGAAAACGTTTGTATTTTGTTGATTTATTGTAAATTATTTTTTGTTAAAAAATGGATGTTTGATCCGATGGTTTGGTTCAATTGGTTCAATCGGATTTAAGCGATCCAACCGGATTTTGACTAGTTTTTATTTTCTAAATAAAAACCGAGTGGCTGGACTGCTTTTCCTCCGATTCTTGATTTAACCGGTTCAACCTACCGATTCGGCCCGGTTTTTAAAACATTGGCCATATATAGGCATCCACATTTTCTAAGACAATACCTATAAGCCCCATTCATTGAGGGATAAGGACGGATAAGGGATAATTTGGGTTATATCCTTAAAGATAGGAATATGGGGATATGGGACGATAAGTAACGTTATTTATTATTTTCTATTTTTGTTGACAAGAGGGGATAAGGGATAACTTATGCAGATTAGTTATTTCTGCTACAATTTATATTTCTTATTTAATTCAAAATTTAGGATTGCCATAACATCAGATGCTGAAACATATTATGCTACAATTATAATTTAAGTTTCCAAATACATAAAAATTGAATGGAAATACAGTGTAATCTTCTTTCTCTTTACATATCATATTTAATACGGTAAAAATTGATGTATGGCTACATTAAATTCGTACTAATATAGTTGACTCGTGATTTCCACCACCCAATGTAATGCATGGTAGCGACGATCTTTCAGCTTCGCGTATTTATGACCAACCTACAATGCATCACAAAGAAACCATCACGACTAGAAGAAATAGAAGGTAATTTATCATAATAGATGGTAAAGGGAGAAGATAGCCTTGCTAGTTCCAAAATCCGAGTTGACAGGTTTGATACATTGACTATGATTGTCCCAAACAAGCACCACTCGATATAAGATATGTCTTCTTTGTGTATATCCCCTTTAGATATTTCCATTGTTTTAGGATCCAAATCCCCCAACTTGCTTACACCTTGTTGCTTTTTTTCACCGTGAAATCCTTATTATCAAGTCCAATGATCATGTGAACTCAACATGCCTTCAACAACCTTAGGGCCCGTTCGGTAGGAGAATAAGCAGGAATAAGGATGGGGAATAAGGGTCTATTCTCCGTTCGGCTGGAGGATAAGAATAAGGAGAATAAGGTGAAATAAAGGTAGGTAAGGTGGGATAAAGATAGGAATAAGAGTGAAATAAGATGAAATAGTGGGGAATAGTCGTACCACGGGGAAGCGTGTTGGGGGGCTTATTCTCCTTATTCCATTCCTCCTTATGACCCAAACGAACAGGGCCTTAAGGTAACGAATTAACCCATTGAACTCCGAAAATCGTTGGACCTCGAACCAAACGCCTCTATGTTCACAACCTCAACTCCGACCAACATCAAGTCAAAATTGGAAAGATCTGCAATCACCTAATATGCATGTATTGAACCATCTTCGGCATGAATTTATAGATATTCTTTTAAAAACAAGGCAATGATCTCAGTATAGCATTCCTCCAATCAGGATATGCATTAACTCCATAGTTGTCCTCCTTCTAACACCAAATCTTCACCCCTACTTAGCTAAGAATGCCTCGGTCATCTCCCTAAAACTAAACCTAGCAGTGGTCGGGTGACCCATCGCTTGATCCTCTCGTGCAACAAAATCATTCTCTCTTGACATTTGTTCTTAAAGAACGTCAAGATAGGATTTGCCAAGCTCGACATTAATTTAAATGTCAAGATAACTTAACCTATCTTAATGTTAGAAAAAATTTGTCAAGAAAAGATGAGATATTTCTTCATGATAAAAAATCTGCCTTGTTTAGTTTAGCCCCTACAGATCACTATCTTAACCATTCATTTTTCTGAAAGATTACAATAGTAACAATGTATTTATGTATCTGAGCATACCTCACAAGTTGGTGGTCTTCCTTCCAACTCAACCCTCACGACCCTCTCAAAATTAGAAAAAATTGTCAAGAAAATATCAAACATCAACGTAGATCAAAAATCTAATTGGTTAACACTCAGGGATCACTATCTTAACCATTCATTTTTTCGAAAGGGTTACTATTGTGATCATGTATTTCCACTTCGGAGCATACCTCCCATCCAAGTCGTCTTCCTTCCAACTCAGCCCTCTCTCAACATCTCCATCTCCCTCACCACCACACCTTCTCCCGACATCTCCATTACCCTCACCACCACACCCTCTCCATCTGCACCACCTTCGTCCCCCACCATCCTCTTCACTTTGCTACCAACCCCACATCTACCTCCTCCGACGCTGATGAATCTGCATTTCATAATCTTTATTCATTTAATTTAGATTAAAATCCCTTATAAAATACATGTAAATAGCAATAAATATCTTTTTCTACTAACCCTGATTCTTGTGTAAATATTGTATATTTATCACTATTTTAACCTCAAATAAATGAATAAAAGAAAATAAAGAAAATAAAAGACTGTATATATGTAACAGATACAGACTAATTCTGACCCCACGTGTAGGTCAAGACTTGACCTAATCGACTGTAGGTCAAGACTTGACCTAATCGACCAGGATAAAGTAGGGGGAGATAATGCCTAGATACAAGAAAATCAAATTCCACTTATGTACATTCATCACTTGTATATCTTTGTGTATAATATATATTACTTATACTATTTTATTTATAACCAAATAAATCTCAAATTAAAATATTTTCTTCTTAAAACTTGTACATAAAAATATTTTGTAAATAATAAAAATAATTGCAAGAACAATATATGTACATTGTATAAATAACAACACTATGAAAAAGCCACAAAGCTCAACTTGACAGACCAATATCTTCTCCACCAAAAGTCAAAATTAATCAAGCTCACTTTCATTCTACTTCAAATTAAATAATCTTTAAAATTTAAAGGATTTCATAAAAATCAGAGTTAATGTGTGAAATGTGGCTTTTTGGGGTACTATTGTACAATATGCCTATGTATATTATTTCTATATAATTTGTGTATTTATTTTCTTTCTATTTTTATATTTCAATATTTGTATATATTGTATTTAACTTATATAAAATACAAATAAAAATCACAAAATTAAAAATCAACAAAAAAATAATGTACATTGTATATATATCACTATGTATAGTGTATATTGTAAATACTACTATTTAGTTGACCTAATAAATCACTTTACAAAAAAATTGAAAACATCATGAAATCTTTGTAGAATATTATTAGTTAATAAATTATGAAATTAAATATATATTTGTAAAAATAATAAATTAAAAATCACGGTCATGTATATATATACCTATAACTAACATATTTTATTCGTTTTTACCCTTGTATGTAAATTATTTAAATCATTAAAAATCATCCAAATTAACTTTATTTATTCCTTAACATTTTCTATTTACATTATTTAATTATTTAACATTATCTTCGATTTTTAACTTACTTTATTTTAACTTTTTATGGTTATTTTGTCTTCTAGCATAATTTGTCCCATTCTAGGTGGGTTGTGATTGGCTGAACCCAGTCTGTTGACCTGGGTCAACTTTCCATTCAAACTTCTCCGTAGGCATTTCTCGCTCACCCGCGCTTCCTTCTCGGATTTTTCCCGCACGCAACGCCCATTAACTTCCCCCAATTCCTTCTCCTAATTTTAGCCCTAACCATTGATTTCATCGCCAACTCATCATATCCATTGATCTCGCCTTGATCCGCTCCCTTTTTTAAATTCAAATCACGTCTGACCTCCACTCCTATTTATAGTCGACATTCATCCCCTGCCGCCGCTGATTCGTTTTCCCATCGTTCTTGCGCCCAAAGCTGGTTCCTGGAGATGAAGTGTGGTGACAACAGGCTTCTCCCACAGTTGGGAGTGTGTGAGGGTGGTTGGATCTTGAGATCCAGCACGTGGATGGACCTCCACCGCTGCATTTCGACTCTCTACTCTATGCAACAGATCGAGGCAATTCTCTCCACTCCTTCATCGTAGGTATTCTTAGGTCATTTCATTTTCGTTTCTGCTGTTTAGATTTACATTTTAATCCTTTCTTTAGTAGATTATATCATCACCAATCACCCTCCAATCCGACAGATAGGAGGTCATCCGTTCACTATCACTTCACTCCGACCGACTCTTTATGTTCGTAATACTTTCTTCGCTCTTCTATTCATAACCCGATCACCATATTCATTAGGACATGTGAATTCAACTCAACTCCGATCATCTCTGCCGGAGTCGAACTATCCTCCTCCATTCTCTTATTCATGTGCTAATAACGTTGTTGGAGAGACCCTTCGAGCATCATCAACTTGTTGCAAGTCGCAGGAGCTCATTTTGGAGCGAAGAAGCAGGACCCGGAGGCTCGTCTGAAGTTGCGTCCTCTCCAACCTCCAGATCCTCAATTGGGTGTCTTAAATCTTCATCCTTATCATCCGCCGATGCAGAATCTGGAGAGGAGTTGAAGTATCCCTTTACATCACATATCTGAGCCAGAACTTGAGAGATCGAGGCGATCCAAATCCATTGCGAAGGACCTTCTACCGTGTTCTTCTAGCACCCTTCATCATCGTTTGATCAAGAACGAGGAGCTCTAGGTGCATCTCAATCGTCCATTTTGCCCCAAACTTCACTTGTGGATCACAACTTCCAGATTCGATCGAGACCATTCACATACATCTGCACCCCAGCCGTTCAATCAGAGATCCATCACATCTTAGCCTTCGAAGCTGCCATGTGGTACGGTAGAGAAATTACGCTCCAACCCCTGCTTGTTTTTATTTTTGTAAATAAGCTGCCCGATTCTAGGTCTTTGAACATTTGCATTTTATTACTTGTAATCTATTTTATTTGTAGTCTAGTCTAACATAGTTTTTATAAACATTTATTTTTGGAAAAATTGAAATAAAAACCCCACACATTTTGTTGTTACTAATTGGCCCCTGGAATTAAAATAATTGCACTTAAATTTGTGCCAGTGCGACTCACGTGCGCTGGCACGCATATTTTTGGGTAATTTGTACGTTGGGCCCTTACGTTTCTTTAGTTGTTATGCATTTGGTTTATCAACTAATTTTATTTGCATCCATACCCATGTGCATTTGCATTTAATTTTGCATGTTAATTTAGCTTAAAAAATAGCAAAACCCCATAAAAAAACTATAAAAATTATCTTAACCTTATGCTAATTTCTTGTATTTAGCCTAATTTTTATTTTACATTTTAATCATTATTATTATTTTTAATAAATCAAAAACTCCAAACATATGTCTTGTTTGCATTAAAAATATAAAAATGTCACGAAAAAATCTAAAAAAATCATGCTTATTTATTTTGTTTGGTTTTAATTTTAGTGCCTCTTTCACATGAAAAATCCTCATAAAAACCAAAAAATAGGAAAAATACAAAAACACTTAAAAATTCATTTTAAATCATAGAAAGTCCAAAAAATGCCAAAAATGTTTTCTATAAAATTTTAAAAATAATATTTTTGATTGTGCATATTCTCCTAATTTTTAATTTCATTTTCTATTTTTAAAATCCAAAAACATCCGCAGCATTTCTATTTCTTATTTTTTGTGTTTTTCATTTATTTGAAAAACTTGAAAATTCTTGAAAAATCACAATTTTCTGTATATTTTTACTTTATTTTAAAATTCCATAAAATTGTCTTTTTCTCTTTTCCTTTTTCCTTTTTCCCTGTTTTTATTTTCTTTTGTATACAAAAAGTAAAAACATTTGCAAAATCTAAAAAAATCATAAAAATGTATAAAATAAGAAAATCATAAAATTAAAATGGTAAAAATTCACAAAAAACCAAGAGTACTGTACATAGAATCTTCTCTTTTATTTCATTGTTTTTCATTGAATTAAATAATCCTCTTGATCTTTGTAGCCTTTCTAAGTTCGATCATGTACGCTATACATGTAAACTAAATAGGAAACTCTCTTGCTAACATTTCTTCATTTTTATTTTGGCTTGAGATTCATCAATAATTTTTGTTGAGGGATTTTAGTATTACAATGACATTGCAATTAATACATCAAGTTAAAAGCCCTGAGATCCCTTGTCTCAATAAATGGCGTCGTTGTCAGGGAGGCATGGCGAGGGTATCTAGGTTTTTCTTCTTATAACATGCTATTCTTGGTTGTAGATACTTGTTTGTTTTTATTTGTATTTTATCATTTCTTCTCTTATTTTTCTATCACATATTTCTTGTTCGTATTTCCTGTCACATGTCTATATTTCTATCTCATATTTTCTGTCTTTTATCCATTTTATTGCTGTCCATATTTACGTATTTATTATTGTATGGATTGCATCTTGTTGAGGAGTAAGCACTCACTTCGAATTCCGCATGCCATGAGGGAGCTTACACATCATCTGCATGATCCAATTTGTTAAATACCAAAAGCTCCCTAAGGTCGAACTTAGGGATTCACTGGAGATTCATATCACTTGCTCTTCTCAATTTGTCTCTTATCCATTTCTGTGTGTCTTGTTTGTTTATTTGTTTCTCTTATTTTTTTTATTTTGTTCATATTTTTCATAAATGTTATCGAACATATCTTTTGTTTCTCTCTTTCTTGTGAGGGTCCGACGAGCAATGACGTCATTCTTAGGAGCGCCAATGCACCCAAGCGAAGCGGAGGCGGCTCGTTTCTTCATCGAGCAGCATGAGAGCTTAGGAGGAAGAAGCAGAAGACTTGGAAGATTTTGCAGAAATTTGGTAAATACATTTTTTATTTTCTTTTTAGACTTTTATTTGCATTATTATTCTTGTAAAAAGTTGTAATTATTCTCTTGGTACTTGCCTCTTTTTCTGTTTTTTTCTAAGGTCATTATATACCTTATGTGTACGGGTCTATTTCACCAAGTACCGGTACGATTGGGGGACCTCACCGGCTTTTTTTGTCAGTTTTTTATTTGTTTCTTATGATTTTGTGTGCTTGAACCTTTAGAAGTAGGTTTTATTACCGTGCTTGAGTCAGGTAATCGATTAGGTCGTAAGCCCTTAAAAGAATATCCGTTCCTATAGACTGTATCGTAGGATTGGACTTAGTCAAATTAATTGGTTCTTGCTCGCTAACAGAAGTTACCATTAGGATGGTTCTCTTGCATGATTTAGGTTAGTTTTATTCATGTCTTTATTTTTACGTGCGGATCACTTCGCATGTAGAGGGCTAGTGAAAGGTATGCATCTCTTTCTTTGCATACATCATTGATTTCATTGTGCATCGCCTTTTCTGATTTCCTTTCTTATTTTCACTCACTTAAGATCAAAAGGAATTGGAAAATTTGTTAGATCGATTCTTTGAAAAATCCAATAAAAGTGATAACATTTTTAAAATTAGGGCTACCAAAGAAAACTCAACCCTGAAATAAACATAAGGACAAATCATCATTATTTTGGGGAGAGTAACCCCTCATTATTTACAGGTATTTACCTCCAGACAGAGTGAGTGAGGACGCAACCATAAAGATAGAGCCCAAATCCCTGGACTTGTGCTCTATGTTCATGTACACAGCTTTGTGGTGTATGGTTGAGTGCAAGCACTTGCCTTAGATGTTAAAAATATTTGGTGTGCTCATTCTCCTTTCTCCCTTTGGGCTTGATATTAAACCAGGTAGCTCGAGCAGATAGTTTCATTTATTGGAGAGGATTGAGAATGTATGTTGGGTGATAGCGGCGACTCGCTCAATGTGCTTGGTAGTAAGTAACTTATTCTAGATTCACTGAAACTAAAATTGAAAAGATAAAATACTGAACTCTTACGGTCTCTACTTGTGTTCAGTTGGTGAATCAGGGGGTTGTATTGTGTTTGTTTGTTAGTGTAAAGATCCCTCCACGTATTTTGCATCTTTTTTCTTCTTTCTTCTTGACTTGACATCGTGTTCTCGCATCTTTTCTATTGACATCAAAGATGTATGATTGGAGTATTTCATGTTCGGACTCCGAGCTCATTTTGCACTCCAGTTCACTCGTCTTCTATTCGGAAAGACTCACTTTTCAAATATCCCTCTTTCTCCACATCACCTATCTTCTCATCCAATCCATTGTTTGAGATTTACTATAATATTGAACTATCATTTGAGATTCCACCACTTTAGGACTAATCTAGTGACGTATACATTTTCATAGAGCGAATCAGGACACTTACTGCCACCAAAGGGAAAGGATTTCATGGCAGAGCAAAATGAGATCAACAGTACGATGTTACCGTCTATTCAAGCCATTCAGGTACAATTGAGTGAGCAAGCTGACATCCAGACCAGATTGAGAGATATAATCTTTTAGTGAGGAATGTGAGATAAGATAGGAGGGAGGAGGAGCCGAATGGAGGTAGGAACGTGGGAGGTGATCCACCAGAGCCAGTGGCTAAGCTCACACTTAATGATGCCTATAATCCAGTGGCAGGACATGCGAATACATGGATTCAAATACCTATGATTCATGGGTATTTTGAGCTTAAGCCCACAATTTTACCTGTACTCCCAATATTCCACGGACACATTAATGAAGAACCATATGTACATCACTAATAGTTTGACCACATTTGTGGCACAATACATTACCCTAAATCCTGTTAGAGGTAGTTGACGAATCCTGGACTCGCCACATAATTTTGTTAATTAGAGATAACCCCGCAAGTTAAAATACACATTATATTATAAATAACAAAATAAGAAAGTTCCATTATGTTCATGCATGGTTCGTACACTTGATCACACTCTGCTAATGTTTGCGGCAACATTGTTATTCATACAAAGAATCTAATCAGTTGATATTTTCATCCCTTATTACTTTATAGATAAAATCTATTGTGTTGCATATCAATATAGGCAATTGATCGAAATCCTTATTCGATTATTCTCAAGAAATCTATTAATTTTCGGAAACTCTATTTGACGTGAATGCCCATTAATTGTACATTATGGATTTAGGTGTAAATACACCATGCATTTGAATAATTGGCATAGACAATGCTTGTCCAAAAAAAGGGGTCGTTAGAAATATTTGAATTAGCCAATGTGTGGCTGAAAATTAGTAGCAATTTCCATTATTAAGAAATGTCCCATTAATGATATTACTGTGAAAAAGTGCCAATAAGATTCACGTCAATGTGAAGGGATTGCATTCTCATGTGAAGAGATGCATCCCCATGTAAAGAGATGTATGCGTCCAAGTGAGGGAATGTGTCCCTCCATTAGAAACGACCATGCATGTGTGTATATATACCGGTCGAGAACAAGAAATCATGAGGCATCTACCCCATTTCATTTGATCATTCCATCACCATTCAATTCCGTTACTGTCATTCCATTGCCAACCATTGCCAACTGATTCTACTTCAAACCTATTCCGTCATCATTTAAGTCACCATAATTAATCATACGTCGATGAAGTATCGAAGTGATCTCGTCGACTTGTGTGTTCAGACCGCCAGTGAATCCGACTCATGAGACTCCACCCCGAGTGCCGTAAAAAATCATTCAACACCAACAACGTCCGTCGGCCATCATTTTCTTTGACCCTCTACGAATCTGACTTCAGATGCTTCCTCCTGAGCTGCCAACCACTATATTTTTATCTCTCCTTTGTTTTGTTACTTTATATTTTTATATCCATCTTATTTTTGTTGTCTTCTCTTTCATGCAGCTATTCGACAAGACTATCACGATGATTCGTATCTAACGGTGATTATCCTCGACTCTTGGAGAACTGAGCTGTGACACGAGGTTCGAGCTCGATTCGCGGTTGTAATTGTTAGGATTAGAGTCAAATTAGGATTATGAATCCTAATGGGATTGGACTCCTAATCCTAATAGGTGTTGAGTTGTATTCTATCTATAGTCTTATTGCGAATAGGACTATGGGTTGTATCGTGGCTATATAAAGAGGGGGTGGAGGCATTGCCTCTACCCCACAGAAAGAGGGAATACCATGCGAGAAAAGAGAGAGAAGAGAGAGAGAGATAAGAGAGTGAGGGAACAGAGAGAGTTATACTCGTCTTCTTATAGTGATCTTTCTTCTCCGGTGGTCGTGAGAGGTGACCGACTACCTTTATATCTGGTGCTTTTTCTTTCACGTGCTTTCGTGGTTGTGGTGGTCATATCTGCATCCACTTCCATATCCAAGGGGTTTGTATCCAACAACCGGTATCCGAGAGGAGACGATATTGGCATGTCATGTTCCCAACAACTGGTATTAGAGCAGAGTTGGTACCAGGTTGTATGTCATCAACTGGTATTAGAGCCGGGTTCATCATTGTTGGAGGGATACAACATGACGGATCAGAGCAAGATTTGACACCAAGGAGACGACGCAACAGGTGCACTTTCTTCAGAGGTAGCTAAGATCCAACGGTTACGGTGAACTGTTGAGATCGGGAGCATCTTGAGTCTGATTGAGGTGATCCAAGAGTCCAGATAGAGATTTTTGTGCACTCCAGACAAGTTGTATGGTTCAGATCGGGAGGATTCTACTTTGATTTTCCATATCGTACAAGGAGGTTCGATAAGAAAGTAATGTCGAAATTTACATCGAGGGGTGCATCATTCTCCGTGGAACCCTTCAATGGGAAGAATGACTTCACCTTATGGCAACAACGGGTGAAGAACATACTCATGCGAGAAGGACTTGTGAAAGCTCTCCAGGATAAAGAAAAGAAGGCAGGGAAGTGAAAGAGGAAGAGTGGGAGGAGATGAGGGATATCACGAACAGTACAATACAACTGTTCTTGGCAGACAACACTCTTCGCGAAGTCATCGGCCTAGAGGATCCAACGGAGGTTTGGATGAAGCTCAAGGGACGATACAAGTCCAAATCCTTGACGAATCAACTATTGATGAAGAAGAATCTCTATGGTCTAAAGATGACCGACGGGACAAAGCTCTAAGTGCACTTGGATGAATTCAACAAGATTCTGACAGACGTGCTCACATTTGAGGAGAAGAATGCGAAAGGAGAATCTCTCTTCAAGGAGGAGGATAAGGCACTGATCTTGTTGAGTTTCCTTCCATCTTCCTATGATCATATTCTGACGACGTTACTCTATGGCAAGGAGACCATCACATTGGACAAGACAGTTGCTTCGCTGCTTATGAATGAGTCTCGACTGAGGTCGATGGATGAGGCAACGAATGATGAAAGTCATGTGCTGGTAATCGAGGGTAGACGCTCAAGATCAAGGAAGACGGGATTCAGAGCTTGATCTAAGTCACAAGGTCTGATCAAATGCTTCTATTGTGAGAAGGAGGGTCATAAAATAGTTGATTGTCCAAGATGTGAGAAGGAGAAAGGAAAGAAGAAGGTTGGTGATTCTAAATCCAACCAAGAGGATTCCACTGCAGTCTGCGAGGGAGACGTGCACTTACTCTAGGGAGATGAAGGCAGATTCAAGATGGCTTCTGGACTCGGCATGTTCAGAACACGTGTGCTCATCCGGAGAGCAGTTCGGTACATATCAGGAATGCATGGCACGGTCAAGATGGGAGGTGGAGAGGTTCACCACGTCAAGGGGATTGGATCAGTGCAGTTTCGCATGTTTGATGGAGCA
The DNA here is from genome assembly GCA_037367405.1 of Ottelia alismoides. Classification (NCBI taxonomy): domain Eukaryota; kingdom Viridiplantae; phylum Streptophyta; class Magnoliopsida; order Alismatales; family Hydrocharitaceae; genus Ottelia; species Ottelia alismoides. The sequence continues at coordinate 326,675 of JAZKJV010010215.1, read as the reverse complement.
GTACGAACTCTGACAGGTGTCAGACACATTACTACTACCAAGAAAAATGTAATTTCACTGGGAACGATCGAGTCACGAGGACATCGAGTCACCATTGAAGGGAGAGTTCTTAGAGCGAGCAAGGGAGCACGCGTGGTAATGCGTGGGATGAGTATGTCGAACAAGGTGTATAAGCTCGAGGGAAGGGTCGTGACAAGTGATGGAGCTCCAGTTATTCCCAAAACGAGCAGTACGATGAGAGAGCGGCATGTTATCGGCATCTCTGCTACAGAAATGCGTAAAAAGAAGAAGCGAGTGCGATTCGCTTTACCAGAGGATGTCCGCACAATCTCTAGTAACGGGAGATTCGTGGTGTTGCGTCATGAGGTACAATGCTGAGTTGTGTGAGTGCCCGAGAGGGGGCACGCTGAGGGTGCCCATTGACGGGTATGTCACCTAGAGTTGGTGAGATCCTGCTAACGAGACTTGCAGATGACGAGGATGACCCAGTGCAGACTCAAGACGATGTAGAGATTGTGATGGAATTCAACTCAAGGGGGAGATTACCAGGATTAGAGTCAAATTAGAATTAGGAATCCTAATGGGATTGGACTCCTAATCCTAATATTTATCGAGTTATATTCTATTTATAGTCCTATTGGTAATTGGACTATGGCTTGTATTTGGGCTATATAAAGAGGGGGTGGAGGCATTGCCTCTACACCATAGCAAGAGGGAATATCACAAGAGAAAAGAGAGAGAAGAGGGAGAGATAAGAAAGCGAGGGAACGAAGAGAGTTGTACTCGTCTTCTTATAGTGATCTTTCTTCTCTGGTGGTCGTGAGAGGTGACCGACCATCGTTCTATCTAGTGCTCTTTCTTTCATGTGCTTCCATGATTGTGATGGTCGTATCTGCATCCACTTTCATCGTATCCAACAACCGGTATCTAAGAGGAGACGATATCGGTGGGTCGTGTTCCCAACAGCTGCAGAGTTGGTACTAAGTTGTATCCCATCAGTAATCGCATCCAACTTGCCTCGCCAGGACATCCAAATTTGCGAAGAGTTAACGCATACAAGTCCAATTGGAGATTGCCTCATAGAAGGAGAGTGATTAGCACTTGCCAACTTGCATTATTGTCTTCTCTAACTCTCATTTCAAATTTTTTATTCAAATATTTTTGCGATAAAAGTATTTTTATTTAAAAAATAAAGTGTAGAATCTTCCTATCCCTATGGATTCGACCATGACTTACCCTATACTTTGCCTTGTTTATAGTATAAGCTAAGTCCGATAATTTATTTGTTTGATCCGTTTTTTGTGGGTTCGTAACGACTATCCGATTGCAAGATCGGGAACTTAAACCTTAAAAAATACGTTCAACAATTCCGCATCATTACCAGGGACAAGCAATTATTTGTGCTCTATATAAAAAAATTCCTCAACATTTTGCTTTTCTCCTTCCTTGTTTTTTCTGCTGGGGACAAGTCGCATTGGAAAGGAGCCGCATCGAACATCAACGTGAAGTTAAAAAAATAGAGCACTCTCGTGATAAGTTCTCTTTTCTTAGGTATAATTAGGATATATTGTATTTTTTATTTATGCATTTAAAAAACAAAAAAAACTAACTTATTTTTCCGTCTTGCATTGCATCTTTGTAGGATTTCTCCCTTAGAGTTCTACCTTGCATTTAAAAAGACCACTTATCTGTGTGCTGACTAATCAAGATAAAAAATTACATTATAATCAGACTAAATTAAAGTGGTCACAAAAAATCATAAAAATCAAAAAATTATTTGCAAACTTGTTTATTGCACCATTTTCACAATCGCACGCGCACGCGTACCCCCAGGACCAGATCCCAAATCCCTCGGTTCTTGATAATTTTCTGAAAACCATATTGCTTAGTATATTCGTCCCTGAGGTGTTTAACTAAAAGTGACGAGGAATTTAAGATCCAAGTTGATCTAAAAAGGCTCCAGCCTACTTACCCTCTGACTGGCCTCAGAACAAGAAGAACACCATTGTGGTAATCATTAAATTATTATGAACTGCTAGATATCCTAGGAAACGTAATCAACTTGTATTCTTGTCTGCAAAACAAAGTTTAAAAAGATAAAAAAATCAAACTATCAGCATTGAGTGGGAATAAACAAATTGTTTGGTGTTTGATTTGTGTATGCTTGGTAGGAGATCACTAAGGAATCCCCTTACTGATCCCCTTGAATTCGATCCATTCTATCCTCCAAAATCAAAAGTCAAGCCAGAGATAACACCCATGGCTGGTGCATCACCTCCTCCCGATCTACTCACTCTAATAATGCAACAATTATAACAAATGGCAGAACACCAAGAGGTGCGATATGTCCAAGTTCGTCAGTTGATAGCACATCAAAGGCTAAACAATCTACCATTAATACCGATACAAAACCATTATAATCATGCTAATCATCATCTCGTATCGATCATCCAGCTTCCCGCATAAGCTGGAAACTTTGAAATAAAACCTGCAACTATTTCCTTCCTCCCCAAATTTCGGGGAGAAGAGATCGATGACCCTATAATGCACCTTCAGGATTTCGTAGTAGTCTGTGATACACTGAACACAAAGGAGGTAAACAAGGAACATGTTTACCTACGAGCCTTCTCCCTTCAACAAAAGCGAGTCAATGGCTTCGTAGCTATGAAGTCCCGATTCGATCATGGATCAAGTTGAGAGAGGCATTCTTAAAGAAATATTTCCCCATTAATAAGACCAATGCACTTAGGCATGCCATTTCTCACTTCACCCAAAAACCCACAAGGTGCGGGAAAGATTTAGAGATCTTTTACGCAAATTCCCACATCATGGAATCGGAAAATGGAAGCAAGTGCAAATATTTTATAAGGGCTTAACCGAATTATACAAAAGAGTAGTCGACGGCTCTTGCGGAGGCAACTACTTGAATAAGGATGAGAACTTTGTATGGCAACTATATGAGGACATGGCAGATAACTCTGTCAACAATTACTCAATAGAGCTATAGACTATGCATCAACAAATGCAGACACATCCTCAGACATTCAAATCATTTCTTCAATTAAATAAAGTGGAGCTGATGTCTAAACAAGTGGATCAATTAACTAAAACCGTAGGGAGTTTCATATTAGAGAGAACTACATCGTCAGTTTGCAGGGTAGCTCCTATTCCACAAACACATATGAAACCAGAGATTTATCAGCCATCTATCCCTTCAGAGGAACAAATTAATCCTGAAGCAGTTAATTGGGTGCAGGAGAATTCCAACAGCAACCCCTATTCCTCCACCTACAATCCAAGATGGAGGAACCATCCAAATTTTGCATGGAAGGCCTCAATAAACAATAATTCAGGGTATCAAGTCACCCAACAAGGGTCAAATCAAAATCAATTCACACAACAAGCACAACCACCACTACAATCCTTGCCTACACCATCGTAAGGACTTGCTTCTGATTATCGTGACTTGATGAAACTCATACAACATCTGGCTCAGAATCAAGTTGAGGTTCAAAAGCCACTGGCTCAAAGTCAAGTTGAGGTCCAAAAATAATTGACCGAGATTTGTTCTCAACTAACACCTCAACCACAACCACCTGCTCAAACGGTAAAAAATCCTAACAACTCACAAAGTCACCCTCTTGGATTCTCACAACAGCCTATGCGAGGACCAGTGAGCTTTAGAAATTCAGCCAACACAAGCAAAAATGAATCTAATGCCTCAACGAGTGCAATTCACTTAAGAAGTGGTCGAACCACAAGTACACCACATATATTGACCCCGCCCCCACTAGCAGAAAACCATCAAATACATGAGAATGATCCACCAATGCAAGAACAATCATCACCTATTATACAACTACATTCTATATCCCCACCACCAACCTTTACACAACCGACTATTCCCTTTCCTGAGGTCCTATGAAGAAAAGTGAATAAACGACCTTCGACTTGGACTCCTGATTTAGAGAATTTATTCTCCAATGTTATCATACAAATCCCCCTCCTTAGGCTATAGAACAAGTTCCTGCATATTCACGTTTCTTAAAAAAATGCACTCCAAAAAGAAAGTCGAGGGGAAAGAAAAATAATGACTAACACGAGGAAGAGAGGCATGTGCTACCGCTCACATCATCTAATGCCATTTTTCAACTCCTTCCCCTTAAAATGAAAGACCCAGTGGTCCCATTGGTAAAATGCATCATTAGGGATATGACTTTCGAGCATACCCTACTCTATAATGGTCCATCGATAGATCTCCTCCCAGCTCCCGTACTAAAATATTATGCAGTAGGTCAGCTAAAACCTATTTCTATGATTTTACAATTAGCTGACCAATCTGTAAAGATGTCATTATGAATATTGGATAATATTTTAGTCACAGTCCAAGGACATCAGTTGCCAAAAGACTTTGTCGTACTGGATATAGACCCAGGTAGAACACTTTCTCAAACTCCTATTATACTCGAAAAACCATTCTTAGCCACCGCCAAGGCTTATTTTGATCATGAGGTTGGAAAAGTAGAATTTAAAGTCAATGATGAGATTGTTCATGTTAATCTTGTCACGCCGCATCTCAAGAACATGTACCGAGGATTGTGGATGGATCGAGGAATGTTTGACAATTAAACAAATCATAGACAATTTAGCTCCCATGAACCTCCCTAGGAACCCTACAGAGGCAACTTTGACTTTAAATGATAATTTATTTGAAAGACAACATACTATAGTGACCAAAACCCTTGATTCCATCAAGACCAAACCTTACGAACCATTGACAAATTCAGGTATCTTAGAACTAGATCAAGCATGGGACGAACTCGATGCTTTAATTTCTCCTGTCTCGGAAATGATTATGCCCATGTTAGAACCTCCTATTTCTGAAGTAATTCATAATAAGGAGGAAAATCTTGCATTCACCTCACCCACCACCCCATAAATTCAATAGAAGATTCACAAGAGACAATTCCTGCCCCGATAGTTGAATTAAAACCTTTATCGAAGGACCCTAAAATATACGTTTTTAGATGAAGAAAATCAGGCATACCCGGTAATAATCAAGGCCCACTTGGAATTAGATCAAGAAAATAAATTAATGGATGTTTTGAGAAAAAATTCACGGGCAACTAGTTGGACGATGTCTGATCCACGGGGAATAAGTCCATCATATTGTACCCACCATATATATTTGTAAGACAATGCAAAACCTCCTTGAGAAATGCAAAGAAGACTAAATCCAAATATATGAGAAGTAGTCAAGAAGGAAATATGCAAATGCTTAGGTGTAGTGATCATCTACCCAATATCATATAGTCGATGGGCCAGTCCTTTACAAGTTGTACCGAAGAAAGCTGGCATTACCAAAGTCACCAATGATCAGGGTAAAGAGATCTCCACTCGTACAACCACTTCGTGACGGGTTTGTGTGATTACAAGAGATTAAACCTTGACACAAATAAGGACCACTTCCCTCTCTCCTTCATAGATCAAATTGTTGAGAGACTTGCGAGAGGGAATATTTTTGTTTTGTCGATGGTTACTCAGGTTATAATCAGGTCTCTATTCCACCTGAAGACCAAGAGAAAACAACATTTACATGTCTTACTGTACATTTGCTTTCTGTTGGATGTCCTTTGGGCTATGTAATGCGCCGACCACCTTCCAATGATGTATGCTTGCCATATTTGCTGATATGGTGGGAGATTTTATGGAAGTATTCATGGATGATTTCTCTGTATTCAGTGATTCCTTCGATGAATGCCTTGGATTTTCTGATCGTGTATTGCAAAAAATACAGTGAGGTGAACCTAGTCTTATCATGGGAAAAATCACATTTTATGGTCATCAAAGGCATTGTTCTAGGTCACATTGTCTCCAAAAAAGGAATGGAGGTTGACCCATCGAAAATTGAGACTATAACTCACCTCTCCCCACCTACATCACTCAAAGGTGTTAGGTCATTTTTAGGACATGTTGGCTTATATAGAAGATGCATAAAGGACTTTTCAAAAATTACTAAACCTCTTACTGAGTTACTCTCAAAAGATCGAGCTTTTGAATTTTCTGAAGATGCCCTCCGACCCTTTGAGACATTAAAAAGGTCCATCACTGAAGCACCAATTTTACAATCCCCTAATTGGACCTTAGACTTTGAAATAATGTGTGATACATCAGATTATACAGTATGGCTTGTACTAGGCCAAAGGAATGATGGCAAACCAGTTGCCATCCATTACGCTAGTAGAACACTTGATGATGCAAAAAAAACTACACAGTCACTGAAAAAGAACTGCTAGCAATTGTCTTTACACTTGAAAATTTTAGGTCGTACCTACTAGGTTCACATGTAGTTGTTCACACTGACCACACCGCGCTACGCCACCTACTCCCCAAGAAAGACCAAACCACGCTTGATTAGATGGATACTCTTGCTGCAAGAATTTGACACTGAAATCAAAGATAAGGCAGGAGCGCAAAACGTTGTGGCCGACCATCTATCCAGACTCCATGAGTCTGAAACCAAACAAACTGATCAACTCATTCCCATATCAGAAACATTTTATGATGAATCCATCCTTACAGTATCACAATTACCATGGTTTGCTGATATGGTAAACTACTTAATCACATCTCGACTTCCGAGGATTGACCCAAGGAAAAACGAGATCGATTCATAGCTGATTCTCGATACTACCATTGGGAAGATCCTTTATTATTTAGGGAAGGGACTGATTGTATATGGATATGTTGTATACCTGATCTGAAATTCCAAGTGTCCTACCTCATTGCCACACTTTTTGGTGTGGCGGGCATCACTCCAGAAAACGAACATATGCAAAAGTACTCCAATGTGGTCTTTTATGGCCCACACTATTTAAGGATGCCCATGATTTTGTGAAATCATGCCCTACTTATCTAACTATAGGGACTATGACAAAAAGAGACACGATGCCTCTAAATCCTATCCATGTAGTTGAATTTTTTGATGCATGGAGCATTGACTTCATGGGTCCCTTCACTCAATCCAATGGGTACTTATATATCCTTCTTACAGTCGACTATGTCTTCAGATGGGTCGAAGCCATCCCCACTCGTGTTGTCGATAGTACAATAGTGATCAAGTTCTTGAATGATTTATTTGCTTGCTTCGGCATACCTAAGGTCATTATAAGTGATAGGGGTTCACATTTCCTTAATAACTTAGTGCGTAAACTAATGAAGAATAATATAATTGAACATCGAGTTTCTACCGCTTATCATCCCCAAATCAATGGTTTAGATGAGTTATCTAATCGAGAGATAAAAATCATTCTACAGTAAATTGTTCGTTCTGATCGCAAAGATTGATCCCAACATGTTAATACAACATTATGGGCTTATCGCATTGCTTATAAGGCTCCACTAGAGATGAGTCGGTATCGCACCGTTTATGGCAAACCTTGTCATCTACCCATCTAGATCTATCATAAATCATTATGGGCTATACAAAAATGTAACCTTGATTTAACCCAAGATGACTAGAATCGACTACTTGACCTTAACGAGTTAACTAGGCTTCGCTGCCGAGCATATGATAACAACCTTATTTCGAAGAAAAGGTTAAAATTTGGCATGATGCCAAGATTTCTCACAAAATCTTTTCCATTGATCAAAAAGTATGGTTGTTTGATGCGAAGCTAAAGCTCTTTCCAGGAAAGCTCAGGTGAAAATGGAAAGGCCCATACATTATCACACAAGTTTTTTGATAATGGGTCTGTTAAAATAGCTGATTCTAAAACATCTACCACCCTTCGAGTGAATGGACAACGTCTCAAGCCCGTCATTGAATTTGAAAGGTCAATGCTCACTTTAGAAACCCATATTCTGCAAATCCCCTTATGACCCAGTTTCATGTTTACTGTGCATCATATGTCATACATAATCACGTAGCCAGTTTACTGCATATGTATTTACCATGAAGGCATGTCAAATCATAAGCAGGGGGGACACTATCCAAAAAAAATACATTTTTCATGCATATTGCACCACATGTCTGCACTCATTTGAATGTTTTCCTTACTTCAACTCTCTAAGTTTACAGATAGGGAGAATAATAGCCTCACTATTAAATACCACATGAAGTATGAGATTTGAAGTGATTCTGAGCTTACAATACTTATAACTCTCTTTTGTCCTTTTGCATTTAAATCAAGAGACTTGCCTCGATTCAATTTTCAACACTTGACATCAATAATGAGCTCAAATATTATATACTGAAAAGATCAGGAGCTTTGTACTGTGATGCTAGCTTGACATACAAAAGGCTAAGAGGGTCTGATGATGGTTGTGCTCAGAGTTTGTGTGATGGTAAGCTTATTATGGAGTAGAGGAGCAGGGAGTGTTTCCACCAAATATATGTGAGGAAGAGAGTCCATCATAAAATGTAAGGGATTGTTATCAACTGGTCAAATAATTGCTCATTATGCACAACTATTGTACACACTTGAAACTTTCACACACCAACCTCTTGCTTAGCTTTCTACATATTCCTCAAATCCACCACTTCTTTACAAATCCTTTATAAATAATCCATCTTGTATCATTTCTTTCTCCCTTTTCTTCTATTATGCATCCAAAGAGAAAGGTGGTGCAAGATTCTGTTCTCTATCAACATCAAAATACATGTCCTTTTAAGTTTCCAAGTCCCAAAAGTAAGTACTAAAGTTCATTTGTTCTCTTGAAAGTGAAGAGAGATATTTCAACAAAAAAAGGAAATATTTGAATTTTAGATAAATTTCATCCCTTACTACTTTAATACTTTATAGATAAAATCTATTGTGTTGCATACCAATATAGGCAATTGATCGAAATCCTTATTCGATTATTCTCAAGAAATCTATTAATTTTTGGGAACTGTATGGACGTGAATGCCCATTAATTGTGTATTATGGATTTAGGTGTAAATACACCATGCGTTGGAATAATTGGCATAGCCAATACTTGTTCAAAAAAGGGGTCGTTAGAAATATTTGAATTAGCCAACGTATGGTTGAAAATTAATAGCAATTTCCACTATTAAGAAATGCTCCATTAATGACATTAATGTGTAAAAAGTGCCAATAAGATTCACGTCAATGTGAAGGGATGCATTCTTATGTGAAGAGATGCATTCCCATGTAAAGAGATGTATGCGTCCAAGTGCGGGGTTGTGTTCCTCCATTAGAAATGTCCATGCATGTGTGTATTATACCACACGAGAGTAAGAAATCAGGAGGCATCTCCCTATTCCATTTGATCATTCCATCACCATTCAATTCAGTTACTATCATTCCATTGCCAATTGATTCCACTTCCAACCTATTCCATCATCATTTAAGTCATCATAATTAATCATACATCGACGAAGTATCGAAGTGATCCCGTAGACTTGTGCATTCGGACCTCCAGTGAATACGACTCCTTAGGTTTTATCCCGAGTGCCGTCAAAAATCATTCAACACCAACAACGTCCATCGACCATCACTCCTTGGACCCTCTGCGAATCCGAGTACAGAGGCTTCCTCTCGAGCCGCCAACTACCATATTTTTATCTCACCTTTGTTTTATTACTTTACATTTTTATATCCATCTTATTTTGTTATCTTCTCTTTCATGCAACTATTCGACAAGACTATCACAACAATCTGTATCTAACTGTGATTATCCTCGACTCTTGGAGAACTGGGCCGTGATACGAGGTTCGAGCTTGATTTACGGTTGTAATCGCATCCAACTCGCCTCGTCAAGACATCCAAATTTGCGAAGAGTTAACATGTACGAGTCCAATTGGAGGTTGCCTCGTAGAAGGGGAGTGATCAACACTTGCCAACCTACACTATTGTCTTCTCCAACTTTCATTTCATTTTGTGTTATTCAAATATTTTTGTGAAAAAGTATTTTTATTTTAAAAAATAAAGTGCAGAATCTTTCTATCCCTGTGGATTCGACCCTGACTTACCCTATACTTTGCCTTGCGCATAATATAAGCTAAGTTCGGTAATTTATTTATTTGATCTGTGTTTTTGCGGGTTTGCAACGACTATCTGATTGCAAAATCATGTACTTAAACCCTCAAAAAAAAGTGCATCAGTAATGAAGATGATAACCTTCCCTTTAAGCCTTATGGATAGGGTATTATATTGGATTAATCATTTCGAAATGGTTGTTACGCTCCGAGAAGAATTTAGATTAGCATTCTTAAGCAATTATTGTCCCTTAGGATGACTGAATCAAATGTGATCCTTGATTGCCAATTTCTCCCAAATGTTTCATGAGCCTTTTTCACGAGATATGGGAAAGATTTAAGGATTTGACATTGGAGGATTGAGTATTGAAAATAAAAAATTGGTAGATGCAGCTTGTGGGGGGGTCCCATTTCAATAAAGACGAGGATGTACTTTATCATATTTTTGAGGAGATGGCGGAGAGCTCTGCATCTCTTTCTTCTTCACGTACTTTTCAAAAAGATCCTGTTTCCTCTCCTTCAGTACCCCACAAGGCTGTCAACATGATGGCATCACAAGATGTGGATAGGGTAGATAGTGCAGATCTGACCATCATAGGAAATCACCTATCCAAAGTGGATATAATAGAGAAACGATCCAAGGAGCTTGAGAAGATTCAAGTGATCGAGCAGAGGATAAAGAACTTGGTTAAGTTGGATGGGAATACAAAGCATCTGGAGATTCTTGTCAGTATGATTAGTGCATGTCAAAGTGCGAGTACCGTAGGTGATACTTCTATGCATGAACAAACTTCTTCCACTACAACACAATAGAGTACCGGAGCGCCCCCTACAGTCCCGCACCTTTGCTACGTGTCGACCCTGGATCAGGTGCCGTAACAGTCATCTTCATCATACACTGTATTGTACCAGTATGAGCCCCTTTACATTCCTGAGCCTACAGTAGCCACGGTGGACAGTACACACAGTACATATCAGAAACCTTCTACTATTGTAGTTGCAGAGGTTGTCACAGAGTAGATTCAGACCCCACCCAATATTAAGGCTTTACCCTCAACATTGAAGTAAGCCTTCCTTGCGGTGCCCCCCCCCAAATATTTCTTATCATCATCAGTTCTCAATTGGCTGACGATCATGAAACTCGCTAGCTAGAGGTTCTCGAGAGAAACCACAAGGCCATACGCTGGAATATTTCGGATCTTTGTGGGATTAGTCCACTTTATTGTCGCACCATATCTACTTAGAGGAAGACAACAAACCCTCTCGTGAGTGTCAGCATCGTATAAATCCAAATCTCATGGATGTTATCATGAAAGAGATTAAGAAATGGTGTGGTGCTGGTTTTATCTATCTCATTTCAGATTCCAAATGGGTCATCCCGTTGCATGTGGTTCCGAAGAAATCTGGGATTACTATCATGATGAATGACTATGGTGAGGAGATTCCGACCCGTATACCCACTTCATGGCATGTCTATGTAGATTATCGGTACCTGAATTCAGCTAACAAGAAAGATCACTTTCCACTGCCCTTTATTGATCGGATTATTGAGAAGTTAGCGGGAAAAGAGTTCTTTTATTTTTTGTATGGGTACTCGAGATATAACCATGTTGCAATCCCTCCTGAAGATCAGGAGAAGACTACTTTTACTTGTCTGTTTGGCATCTACACCTTTAGACGAATGCCCTTTAGATTGTGTACTGCTCCTGCTACATTCCAAAGGTATATGATGACCATTTTTGCCAATATGGTAGGTAGTTTTCTCGAGGTTTTCATGGATAATTTCTCGATTTATGGGGATAGTTTTGACTTATGTCTTAATTATCTAGACCGAGTACTTCAACGTTGTAGTGAGGTAAACATAGTGTCTCATGGGAGAAGAGTCACTTTATGGTGACTAATGGATTGTATTGGCCATGCCATATCCAAACACGGTATGGAGGTTGACCCGGATAAGTTTGATGTGATCTCCAAGGTAGAGCCACTTGAAGTAGTTGAGGTCGTTTATTGGACACGTTGGATTTTATAGGTGATTCATTAAGGACTTCAATAAGATCATCATGCCTTAACTGAGCTTTTATGGAAGGAGCGTATGTTTATTGTTGATGAGAAAGTCCTCCTTGCATTTCACCAATGAAAGATATGGTTACTAGTGCTCCTTTCCTACATCCACCTGATTGGTCTCGCCCCTTTGAGATCATGGCAGATGCGTCAGATTTTGCAGTTAGAACTTTTTTAGGACAGAGAAGGGATGGGATATCGTTTGCTATACACTATGCTAGCAAAACTATGGATGAAGCACAACGTAATTACACAATTACAGAGAAAGAGATGTTAGCAGTGATGTTTGCATTAGAGAAATCCAGGTCTTACCTACTTGGTTCACATGTCATTGTCTACACGGATCACACTGCCATATGGTACTTACAAGTAAAGAAGGATGCCAAACCACACCTTATCAGAGGATCCTTCTTTTGTAGGAGTTTGATTTAGAGATTTGAGATAAATCTAGAGTAAAGAATGTTGTGGCAGAGCACCTTTCCTGTATCATAGATGCAAAGTTCTCTGAGCATATGGGACCATTTTGTCTGTGATTTCACTCCCACGGTATGCTGATGTTGTGAACTATCTTGTCTTTAAGAAAGTTCCACATGATTGGCCGAAGGACAATATAGATAAATTTTTGTCTAAGATTCATTTTTATCAACGGGAGGATCCGTACCTATTTCGTGAGGGTGCAGATTGTATCTGGAGAAGGTGCATTCCTCAAGAGGAATACACCAGTGTGCTTGAGCATTGCCACAAATTAGAGTCTGGTGGACATCATACGGGAAACACACGACAACAAAGGTTCTACAGTGTGGCCTATGGTGGCCAACAGATTATGTTCGAGGTTGTACTGATTGTCAGAAAATGAAAGGAGTCGTTGGTTTCAAAGATACCATGCCCCTAAGAGATATTTAGATTTCAGATAGTTTTGATGCTTGGGGCATAGACTTCATGGGCATATTTCCTGTCAATTAGGGATTTTAGTACATCCTGCTTGTCGTGGATTATGTTAGTCGTTGGTTGGAAGCTATCCCCACCCGAGTCGCTGATTGGATTGTCGTACAGTTTGTTCCTTTCTCAAGGATCATACTATTGTGCGGTTCGAGATCCCTAAGATACCCATTTCAGATGGGGGAAGCTATTTCATTAATTGAGAGGTCAAGACGCTTGTGAAGGAGTACGCCATTGAGCATAGAGTTGTGTCTCCTTACTACCCACAGACTAACGGCTTGGTTGAGATTTCAAATAGGGAGATAAAGACTATACTTCAGTAACTTGTACGTCAAGATAGGAAGAACTAGTACCGGATTCTTGACTCAGTTCTATGGGCTTATCGGACGACGTGCAAGTCTCCATTGGGAATGTCTTCCTATAGATTGGTTTATGGAAAGCCTTGCCACTTGACAGTTGAATTAATTCACAAATTATTATAGGCACTCCGTGTATGCAATTTGGACTTGAGAAAGCATGTAAGAGTAGGAAAATGGACTTGAACAGGTTGTTGGAATTCAGAGATTTCACTAATGACATTTTACTCATGTATAAGGAGAAAGCCAAGCATTGGAATGATAGACACATCAGAAGAAAGACCTTCTCCCATGATCAGAAAGTTTGGTTGTTTGATGCAAAATTGAAGTTGTTCTCCGGCAAATTAGAAAGCAAATGATCATGATCGTTCATTGTTAGAGTTGTGCGTGACAATGGTAATATTTTCATATCTGGGTTGTCATCTGACGCACAACCATTTGTTGTGAATAGGACAGTTCCTGAAGCTATATCTAAATCATGATACATTCTTGTCAGTGGTTCCATCTATGTGGTATCAGACAACAATTCTTTGACATCTTCTGCCTCTGATACATGAGTTGATATTCCCTTGTACATGTCCTTTCTTTTCACTCTTTCTTCTTTGTTTTTATCGTTCACCTCTTTTTCGTATTGTGCTATATTTAGGATGTACTTTATCCTAAGTATAAGGGAGGTGAATGACTTGAGTTTTTCCATTTTCATTCTTTTCATCACTCTTGTTGTTGCTTATACTTAGGGATACTTTACCCTAAGTATAGGGGGAGTGATGTTGTTCATTTCATCCTCTTTCGTGTTTTTATTTCTTTTAATATTCTGTTCTCTCACTTGTCCTTCAACTCGTTGAAATTCTTTTTCTATATAGGGATCTTTTACCCAAAGTATAGGGGAAACCAAGTCGAGTCGTTGAACTTGTTCATTCTTTTCCTCGGTTCTCCCTGTTTATACAATCTTTTATACTTAGGATTATTTGATCCAAAGTATAAGGGGGATTACCGACATCTTTTCTTTTTTATTCTTTGACTCGTTGTTGTTTAGATTCTTTTCACTTTTCTATACTTAGCACAATTTATGCCTTCCTTTGTAGCTCTTTGATCACTATGAGGACATAGTTCAAGCTAAGTATCAGGGGTGTCATATATATTGTAGATACTTTAGCCATAACTTAGTGTTTTTGTTTTTTAATAATATATCTATTACCTAAAAAATATTTTGAAAAATGATTTGTAAAATGATTTGCAAAAATCTTTAGTAAAATTGTTTGTAAAAAATGTTTGTAAAATATTCTGTAAAATGTTTGTAAACTGTTTGTAATAATGTTTGTAAAAATGTTGTAAAATTATTTTTCTATAAATGCTTGTAAAATTATTTGTAAATTATTTTTTTTATAAAATGAGTTGTAAAGTCTTTTTATCAAAATTATGTATATTGTATAAAACATTTGTAATTTTTTTTGAATACAAAGTGTTTGCAAAACCTGTTTGTAAAATTGTTTGTAAAATGATTTGTAAGATGTTTCTAAAATAGTTTGCAAAAATATTTGTAAAACTTTTGAAAAATCTTTGTAAAATATTTTGTAAATTATTTGTAAACTCTTTTGTAAAACGATTTGAAAAAGTTTGTAAATTTTTTTGTAAAATTATTTTGTCACGTGGGAAATGCATTATGGGATATATGTTTGTTGTAAAATCCACGTGTGTATAAAGCTGTGATTACTTCTATTAAATTCTTTGTTGAATATAAAACCCTTTTATAATTTTCGTAACTAAAACATGTAGATAAAATACTTGTGTAAAATAAAATCTTGTATAAAACTTGTATAACCCTTGTATTTATATTTGTATAAAATCCTTGTAAATATATACATAATCCTTACTAATCATGTAAATACGGTTAATCTTCTAACACTTTTATTTTTCTTAAAAAATATTTTGCATATATTTCTTGCATTTGCATGTGCATTTTTCAGAATGATATTGGCATTTAAACTAGTCTGGAATCAAATTGAAGAAAGGAGCTTGGTTGACCTTAATCCACTTAATTTCAGAGGACCCTTATAGGAACTGGAGTAGGACTGTTCATGTCAAGTGACTTTAATTATTTGAGTTCATAAGCCTATGTTCACATGTCATCTTGATTGGTCTAGCAGCATTGACGTCTAAAGACGGGATGTTATGGGTTATGATAAAGCTTCAAAAGAGGGACAATCTACTGGCTCAAGAAGAAAAACTCCTTATGTACATGCTATACCTTCGTATATATTCAAAAAAAGTGAAAAAAATGTGTCTCATAAGAAAGGCATATGCCTCAAAGTTTTATATCAAAGAAGCCTACAACTGGAGACTTGACTACACTGGTCAAGCTCCAAGGACATGTGACTACACTGGTTATAGTCCATTCTCTTTTGTATTCCCTCTCTTCTTGAGCTAGTTGTACTTGAACTTAGAAGGGAATACCCCGCTCATCGAGAAAAGAGTAGCTAGACCGGGGAATCAGAGTTACCTTGTTAGAGGAGGTTGTTGCTTTATCATTTCTAAAGTGGTGAGCTATATTTCACTTACACGGTACAAGTAAAGATTCATGGTCGCAAGAGTTTGTGTATGTAGACTTGTTCTGACCTGACTATTGAGGCGACCTGAACATAGAGTTGTGGAACTTGAACGTTGTTGAGTCAAATCCTATTTCCAATAATGTTCCACCAAACTAATAATCCAAAGGTCTGATTGAGCTCCATACTTTGATTTTATGAAGATAAGTTTAATAATCAATATTGTTCTAAGTTCTTTATTTTTTTCTTTATTCTTTTTCTTTCTCTTCTTAGTCACTTATTCTTCAAATAAGTATTTGCTAAGGGACTAGCAAAGTTAAAGCATAGGGGGATAATGAATTTGCATTTCATCATCTATATTCATTTATTTTAGCTTAAAATCCCTTCTAAAATACATGTAAATATCAATAAATCTCTTCTTTTACTAAGCATGATTCTTGTGTAAATATTGTATATTTATCACTATTTTAACCTAAAATAAATAAATAAATAATAAAGAAATCAAAAGACTATATATATGTAATAGATACAAGATAATTGTGACCTTGAGAGTATGTCAAGACTTGACCTAATCGACCAGGGATAAAGTAGAGGGAGATAAGGCCTAAATACAAGAAAATCAAATTCCAGTTATGTACATTCATCGCTTGTATATCTTTATATATAATATACATTACTTACACTATTTTATTTATAATCAATTAAATCTCAAATTAAAATATGCCCTTCTAGGAACTTGTACATAAAAATATTTTGTAAATAATAAAAATAATTGCAAGAATAATCAATGTACTTTGTGTAAATAACAAAATTCTGAAAAAAGCTGCAAAGCTCACCTTGACAGATCAATATCTTCTCCATAAAAACTCAAAATTAATCAAACTCACTTTCATTGTACTCCAAATTAAATAATCTTTAAAATAGAAATAGTTTTATAAAAATTAGAGTTAAGTTGTGAATGTGGCTTTTTGGGGTACTACCGTACAATATGCCTATGTATATTATTTGTATATAATTCGTGTATTTATTTTCTTTGTATTTTGTATATGCTATATTTTTAAATATTTGTATATATTGTATTTGACTTATGTAAAATACAAATAAAAATCACAAAATCAAAAATCAACAAAAAATAAAATAATGTACGTATTGTATATATACCACTATGTATACTGTAAATACTACTATTTAATTAACCTAATAAATCACTTTATAAAAAATATAAAACATTATTAAAATTCTTGTAAAATATTATAAATTAATAAATTATGAAATTAAATGTTTATTTGTAAAAATAATAAATTATAAATCAGGGTCATGTATACATAGGTATATATACCTATAACTAACATATTTTATTCATTTTTACCCTTGTATGTAAATTATTTAAATTATTAAAAATCACCTAAATTAACTTTATTTATTCCTTAACATTTTCTATTTATGTTATTTAATTATTCAAAATCATTTCTAATTTTTAATCTAATTTATTTAACCTTTTATGGTTATTTTATCTTATAGCGTAATTTGTCCTATTCTAGGCGGGTTGTGATTGACTGGACTCAGGTCTGTTGACCCAGGTCAACTCTCCATTCAACTTCTCCTCCCGCATTTCTCGCTCACCCATGCTTTCTTCTCGGATTTTCCTGCACGTGTCTCCCATTAACTTCCCCCGGTTCCTTCTCATAATTTTTAGCCCTAACCATTGACTTCATTGCCAACTCATTATCCATCGATCTCGCTTTTATCCACTCCCTTTTTGAAATTCAAATAACACTGGTCCTCCACTCTTATTTATAGTCGCCATTCGTCCACCGCTGTTGCTGATCTGTTTTTCCATCATTCTTACGCCCGAAGCTGGTTCCTCGAGACGAAGTGTGGTGACAATAGGCTTCTACCACAGTTGGGAGTGCGTGAGGGTGGTTGGATTTTGAGATCTAGCAAGTGGTCAGACCTCCACCATCGTGTTCTGACTCTCTGCTCTATGCAGCAGATCGAGGCGATTCTCCTCCATTCCTTCACCTAATTTTTAGGTCGTTTCTTTTTCATTTCTACTTTTCATTTTTGCGTTTTAATCCTTTCTTCACTAGATTAGATCATCACCAATCACCCTTTGACCTGATAGATCGGAGGTCATCCGTCCACTATCACTTCACTTTGACCGACTCTTCAGGTTCACAATACTTTCTTCGCTCTTCTATTCATAACCCGATCACCAGATCCATTAGGACCTGAGAATTCGACTCAACTCCGATCATCTCTACCGGAGTCTCCATACTTCAGATCCTCACTTGAGTGTCTTTGAGCTTCATCCATACCAACAACCGACGCAGAATCTCGAGAGGAGTCGAAGGAGCCCTTTACATCACAGATCTGAGCCAGAACTTGAGAGATCAAGTAGATCCAAATCAAATATGAAGGACCTTCTACCGTGTTCTTCCAGAACCCTTCGTTGTCGTTCGATCAAGAACGAGGAGCTCCAAGTGTGTCTCGGTCGTCCCTTTTGCCCCAAGTTTCACCCGTGGTTCACAACTTCCAGATCCGATCGAGACCATTCACGCGCATCTGCTCCCCAACCGTTCGGTCAGAGATCCATCACATCTTATCTGTCCAAGCTGCCACATGGAACGATAGAGAAATTACGCTCCAACCCCTGCTTATTTTTATTTTTTCAAATAAATCCTTTAAGGTCACGTGTCAAATTTTGGTTCTTTGAACATTTGCATGTTTAACTTGTCATTTATTTTATTTGTAATCTAGTTCAATGTAGTTTCCACAAAAATTTATTTTTGAAAAAATTGCAATAAAAAACCATACATTTTATTATTACTAAGTGGTCCCTGGAATTAAAATATTTGCACTTAAGTCTGTGCCAGTGTGATTCACGTGCACTGGCACGTGTATTTTTGGGTAATTTACATGTAGGATCCATGTGTTTCTTTGATTGTTATGCATTTGGTTCATCAACTAATTTTCTTTGCATCCATACCCCTGTGCATCTGCATTTAATTTTGCATGTTAATATAGCTTAAAAATAGTAAAACTCAAAAAAATCTATAAAAATTACCTTAAACTCCCGTTAATTGATGAATCTGTGATTCATCACTCTAAAAGTCGAAAATAAAGCTTTGTTCCCGAGTAAATAGCTGCATATTTCCACTTATATTGTGAAATTAGCATTCATGCATGAAAGCATAATATCTGTATTTTAGCATTCATACTTGCATTAAATAAGAAGCCAAATTCACTTGTAAATATTCACATGTATATTAGTTAAAATAGCCTATTTGTATATATTTTATACTAAATCCAAATCCAACAAAACCAACTCCATAGTGTATATATTACTAACACTAATAAAGGAAAAATATCAAAAAATTACCAACTTGAAAAATTGACCAATAAAACCCGAATCCAAGTTTGAGACCTTGAACCTTAAAACGCACATATCTCTCTCATACAACCTTCGAATAAGGTCTACTCACTTTTAAAGTAATATACATTCAAAGACCTTCAAAACAAGACCAATTTCATTAAAATCGGAGCTCGTATGCAAAACTTGGGTTTTGGGCCCCTTTTGTATATTGTATAAATTGACCATTTTACCCATGTATTTTATCTTTTTATTTTTCTTGATTATTAAAAATCCAAAAAAATTAGATTAAGTTGTAAATATTCTCTTCATATTTTCTCTATTTTTATTTTGATTTTTCTCTCTTTTAAAAATGACAAAAAAATTACAAAAGATAAAATGCGGTATTTTATATCTATAAGGTACCACCCAAAAATACATTTTTGTACAGACGATCTCATTTGATTTTCAGCCCTTCACGAAAGTTGTAGATCTCGTCGAGACGAGCAACTTTCGTGTTGATCACCTTTTGATTTAAGCTCTTTTATTATATCTTTTAGATTTTTCTTTCCATTTTACTTTGGTTTTTTCTGAAAGCGACATGTGGTGGCTCCAGAAGCCGCCACATGTCACCCCATTATTTTATTATTTTCGGATTTATTATTTTCAGATTTATTTTTTATTATTATTTTTTTATTATTATTTTAAATATTTTAAATAGCCTACTATATTACTCTATTATTTTATTTCTTTTAATCCCATTTTGCCTCTTCTCCTTTCTTTTCCTCCACTCCAAGCCACATCTTCTCCACTTCCTCCACCATTTTCTCCACTCTCTCCATCTCTTCTCTAACTCCCTCTTCCTCTTTATATTCTCATCTTCTCCTCCATTATTTTTCATCCGCCATTCTACGAATTAGAGAGGTTCGAACCCCGTTTAATTTGTGAGGTGACAGCTCCCCCCTTAGACGTTGAGCGACGACATCCTTTCAGGCGAGATCCGCAGCTTCACCATTGTCGCGTCGCGAGATTCCAATCGGACTCGCTCAAGCTTCGGAGACCGCCATCTTCTCGAGGCCACAACCGGAAGCCGCACTCCGTGGCTTCACTTTCGGCGAATCACAGGTAACCATCCCTCTACTTTCCCTTGTCATTTTATTTTTTTATCTAACATTTGTTTATTTTGTTTATCAAACAAAAATCAAAATCATCTATCATTCACCACAACCACTCATCCTCATTTTATTTCATCTCCATACATCACACACACAATCCCTTCATTGCAATTTTTTTCTATGTCTACAAAAATATAAATACAAACAAAAAAATCTGCAAAAGAAAAACAAAAAAAAAATAAACCGGTGCGTCTGGAGGGCCGCCGCCTTGCCCCTGCCTCCAGCCAGCCAGCGGCGCTCCGGCCTCCGCTCCCAGCCGTGCCTCCGCCCGGTGACTCAGCTGCTCGCGACCACCCCGAGGCTGCTCCTTCCCACCGAGTCCTCCAGGCCATCGCGCCATCCCAGCCAGCGGGTCGTCCGCCAATCCACCACCTTCCGCGCACAAATCAACCTACAGCCGCTGCCGCCGCGAAAGCGCGGCCAGCCGCCAGGACCACCAACGCCACACCGCGGCAGCGGTTGAGGACCGCTGCGCCGCCCATCTCAGAGCAGCACCTCCCCCTCCGCCGGTGCGACTCCCCCCCATCGGCCTTCTTCTTCTCAGCCACCGCCTGCGGCCGCTCAAGCCCCCCCACAGCCACACGGTCGCGAGCGGCCGCCGCTGCCCATCGCGCCGCCCCTCCATCCAGGACGCGCCCCACGGCCTTCACGCCACCGCGCGGCGGTCGCGCTCGACCGTGGTCGCGCCCCTCCGCGCGCCTGACCTCCCTATTCGCTCCAGCACCTCCGTGCGGCATCGCCAGCGCCGCCTGCGCCATCGACCGGCCGTGCGCCGCCCTCCAAGGCCGCCGCCCTCATCCCAGTCTCAGCTGCGAGCAGCCTGCGCCGCCTCCAAGCGCGGCGCCGCCCCACGCCGCTCCAGCCTCTGCCCCTCGCGCGACCGCATCTCTGCCCGACCTCCAACCGCCGCCCACACCCCCTTGGACCGTGCGTTTGCCCTAGCGTAGGGTGAGGTGCAGTTCTTTTTTTATTTATATTTTGGCAAAATTGCATATTTCGTCCGTATAGTGTTTGTATTTCCAAAAGTGCCTCCGTGCACATTTTGAGCTTGTTAGTTGCATTTCAGTATTGCACTTATAACCCTGACTTTGCATGGTAATTTGGACAGTCAAATAGCATCATTTTCTTTAATGAAAAATCACATTTCTAGGGCAATTAAATCTTTATCTCTTGGCTTTTTAATTATATTTTTGTGAGCATCAGATATTTTATTAAAAATCAGAGATTGAAAATCATTGATATTTTGCCCATTTATACTCTGAAATTCGCTCATAGTCATTTATTGCTCTAAAAATTATAAAAAAATTGTGAATGATGTCTCTAACTGTGCTTTAATTACTGACCAAGTTTCATTGAAATTGGAATTGTCATTTGCATAAAATAAATTATAGAGTGATTTCTGTAGATGATTTTTAATTAATTCCACGAATAACATTTTTGAGAAATTTCAACTCTCCTGGATTCATCATTAAAATATCTTTTTGAAATAAATCAATCTCTGGACAATTTGATTTTGTGGATTTATTAGGAATTAAATACTCATAGTCGCTCTGTTTTCAGTAAAATATTCATAAAAAAATCAAAAAGTGTCAGAAAATTCTTAAAAAATTAGTGTAGCTTCATTACATCATATTTTACTTCCACTAAATTTTTCATAATTTTTGCAATCATTTGCACGAAAAATTGCATAAAATCCCCAAAAAAGTGTGTATTTTTTATTTATGCATTTTAACCCAAAAATTACAAAAAAATCTATTTTACATTCATTGTTGGATTCGGTTCTTAGGAAAATTATAACTTGGTCGATTTGAATCAATCTGACATAAAAAATAAAATTTGGCTAAGTGATCGTTTATTAATAACCTAGTTCATCCGTATTTGTGCATTGGCATTGTATATCACATAAAAATACCAAAAAAACCACTTGGAAAACCGCAATCTAATTCATCTAACTTGATCCCGAGTTGTTCATTTGCCTCCTTGAGTCGACCCTGGGGCTTGCCCAGGCTAAACAAACATAAAACCGCGCATATATTCATTTGTCGATTTAATCGAGCCGTGCGGTAATTTTTGATCGATCGCGGATCTATTCGACTGCAATGAAAAGTCAATCCGACCGATAACATTAAAAAGGGTAGATTTTCGCGGCTCGTCAAATGGCGCTGTTGCCGGGGAGGCAAACGTCTTAGGATTATTTTAGAAATTTAGATTTAGGTTTTCCAATCACTCGGGTAGTCTGATCCCCGAATCACCTTGTAATTATTCCCTTTTTTTTCAATTTTTTTATTTTTATTTTTTATTTTTTCTCTCTCTGACATTTTTTTATATATTTTTTTGTGAGGGCCCGGTGGACTTGGAGCGGCTTTCTTGAAGTCGACGCATCTCGAAGTGCATCGGAGGCCGACGATTCGTGGATCAAGTCGGCTGTTGAGACGGCAAAAGGATTTTTCCATTTTTTTATTATTAATTTGTAAAAAAAGTTGCATTTCAAGCGGTTCCCATTTGTGTTCTCGCGTATGTAAACATAGTGAAACGGTGTCCCTGTCTGCTGTGTGGTTTGAATTTCTAGACTAGGCTTGCACTAGCGGCTCCTCGAGCCCCACTAGGATTTGCTTGTGCTAGTAATTTTTTAGGACCACACATCACTTAAAAGACGCACTTAGACTACATATCTAGTCAAATCAACATGTTCTTCACTCGCTAATAGGACTGCCTGTCTAGGTGCGACTTTTCATCGCTTGCATATCATTTAGTGTAAAATTTCAATTCTGTCTTGCATCCCGCATTGTAGAGAGCTGGAGGCACTGTAAGTATTCTTACTCAAGCATTCATCATCGTTTTCTCGATTGCATCGTCTTTTTCCGATTCTCTCTCTCACGGTTTTCTAAACCTAGGATAAAGGAATTGGGACTGAACGGTAGACGTGATTGCTTGTGTGGACTAATATCAGTGACAACTAATCTCTAAAATTGGGACTGCTAATTGAATTAGACCAAAAAAATTAATTAAAATTAACCCTTATTTGCGGGAGATTAATCCCCGACCTTGTTTTCAGACTGAGTAAGGGTACTTGAGTGTATGTGAACACCTTAAGGCAGAGCCCAAATCCCCGCCTTCCATATCACGTTTCGACTAATCCTAGCAAATATCACAAGTCAAATATTTAAGATTCATTGACTAGTACCAAGTAGCCTCCGCCTGTCTCAGGTAGATAGGGACGAAATTACGGTACTTTGCGACAAGCTGCCAGTAACCCCCTGGGGTGAAGTTCCGGCCTTGTCAGCCTCTGTCTGCTTGCAGGTAGATAGGGATGTGATCTTTGAATCCATCGACTTGGGATAGGAGCAAAGAAAGGAAGGATCGGCGGTATCTTAGGCGACAGGTTACACAAGGAAGATGCATCCGGCTCTGAGCCGACTTCCCTATAGGCTGCGTAAATCCTTGCTATCTTGCTTGAAAAATCATACTTAAAATTAACCAGATTAATCAGACTCAGTTTCGGGTCCTTCATCGTGTTGAGTGTGAACTCAGGGTTTGCTCTTGCGTTTATCTTTGAGTCTGTCTGTGTGTGTTATCTTGTGTAATTGCACTTTTTCTACCTTCATCTGCTTACAATCATCCTTTCCTCTTCAAAGATGTCGGGATATTGGTCCCCATATCCTGTGACCTCCGGTCAATCCTCCTCGACCATATACCGTTCATCTCCGCCTTCTCATTCTTTCATGTATCCTCCGCCACCCATGGGAGATCCTTACCCGTGGTCGGCTCCACCTCAACCTGATTATGAAGTCAGAACTTCGACTGACTTCTCCACTTCTTCGCATTTCTCACCTACTCCATATTCTAACACTCCGGATCCACTTCCATCTTGGGCTGACTGTACTTATTCTCGAGTGCTTGCAGGAATCAAAGAACCGAATGAAGAGCAAGCCACTGCTGAGACAGATGATTGGCAAAATTGTATGACCCCGCATACTTCATTCTCACCTCAAGTAGGGATCATACAACAATTTGCATATACACATCCCGACTTGACCTTAAGGCATAACTTGGTC
Organism: Ottelia alismoides; assembly: GCA_037367405.1. Taxonomy (NCBI): domain Eukaryota; kingdom Viridiplantae; phylum Streptophyta; class Magnoliopsida; order Alismatales; family Hydrocharitaceae; genus Ottelia; species Ottelia alismoides. Next base: position 302,209 of record JAZKJV010010215.1, on the reverse strand, counting down.
GATTGAACAACCCAAATGTCGAGGCCTGAACATCATGATTTCCCAGACTTGATTGACTTTAGTGATCAAGTTTCCATTAACCAGCCTTCATTCGAAGAGCTTATACATTCACAAGATTGGACTCATGAGCTAGACTTATCAGTCCCTGTTTCATCATATGAGGCTCCGACTAGTATTTGCCATTTGGATGGTCCATACTCGACCCAGCATTACATGCCGGAGTCTAGGTATGTTGAGTATGAGACCCCAATATCTCAGCAATATTCTCCACTTGAGCAGAACTCTCCCATGAATTGTCATGGGAATTTTGTGGAGGATGACATATCTAGACTTATTAAGAAAAATGAATCATTTGGTAACAAATTGAGAGATGTCATGGACATGTTGCACTCAATTTCTGCCAGCCTGGGTATGAAAGTGGAGAAGGAAGTAAGTAGATTTGATGTTGAAAACTGAGCGAGTATCAGGGAACCCACACCGTCTGTACAACTGGAGTCCATTCTATCTCCCTCTTCTACTAACCACTTGCCCTCCAATCCAGAGTCTGATCATTCATCCATCAAAAATACCAAAAAAATTGAAAAACCAAAAACCCACATAAAGATTGAAAATGAAAAAGACCTAAAAAAATTGGATCATGTCATAAGGGAAGCACTTGATGAAGAATTGATTTTCAAACTTCCCTTAATAAAAGCCATAGATCACTTCCTCGACCTCAAGAGATTTGTAAAGAGTAAATTGATACCCAAGAGGTCGGGTAATAAGAGGACAAGAACTGAAAGACACATAGTGTCTGTGGCCACCTCCTTGGTGATGGGGAGAAAGACCAAAAGCCGCAGAGTGAAGCGGTTGCCCCGAGTTGAAAGTGAAATCAAAGACACCATCTTTACCCATGCAAGAATCGATGATGAATCACCGATAAATATCCTCCCAACCTCTGTGTTTGACAAGCTCAAACTCATGCCACTTAGGAAGTCGAGAGAGATCGTTCAATTGGCTGATCGATCTATCAAACGGTCTAGAGGAAATATTTCAGTCATCATTACTTTCCAAGGTGCTCTACTCCAGGTGGACTTCACAGTCATTGATATCGAGCACCGAGGAGAGTTTACCCAGTCTCCGATTATTTTCAGGAAGCCGTTCTTAGCCTTGGCTAAGGCGACTATAGATTGCGAGACTCGGGAGATCGATTTTTCAGCATTGGGAGTGCTTCGACCTCACCCATTCTTTGATACACTTTACTCTAAGGTGACCCGCACATCCGCTGACAGTCGTAACAATCGAGAGGTAGATGAGTCCCACCTCTCTACTACACCTGAGAGACCGATTGTATGGACGACTGTTGGTTTAGAGACTCCCCACACCTCATCAACTGCTTGCACCACCACCATGACAGCTTCTAAGGAGGACTCACGACCAGAAGCTGACATTGAGTCAGACACGACCTTTATGGATTGCCTTGATCATTTCGATGATCCGACACAAGAGCCCAATAATGCCAAGCCGACTGAGACCACTAGAACCTTTCTGAGACATGTGCTGACCCTTCAGGAATATTACAATCTTTATGGTGACTCGTCTGATGAGAAACCCATAGTCAGCACCACACCACGACCCGGGCCTTCTAAGGAAACAACCCAGACAAAATTGACTCCACTTAAAAACACGGTTGCTCCCTCTTCTAGTCGGCTATCTAGTGAGAGGAAGTCGAGAATTGATTCCTCGAGGTGTTTCCCCGAACCTCTCAAGGCGCGTCGCTCTCCACTCCCTCTCAATGATTCAGGTTCTAGAAAACTGACTAAGAAAATTTCCTTCAACACACCAGAGAAGGAATTTTCGGAAGAGTCCTCATCTGGTCTAGATAAGGTGATTTATATGAGTGAGCTCAGTTCGGCTGTTCTTAAGCCTTATCTAAGCAAGCAGCCATGTGTCGACCCGCGTTGGACGATCCCTACACCTCACTATTATTCATCTGAGGACGATTCTGACAGCGACACATATGTATATTATCCACCTCCTCGCGTCCGCAAGAAGGTTCGTCACATACCTTCTTAATCCTTGTATATTCTCAATTCTCCTTGTATATATTTTCTCTCCCTCCCTTCCCAGTGATTCGAATAACTCTCCCCGGCTCCATATAATTTCTTTTTGTAACTATACTTAGGATAACCAGATCCTAAGTATAGGGGGAGAGTGACCCGCATCTATTCAGTGTACATCCTCCAGATCACATCGGTTCTCATACTCACTCCTGTCCTATACTTATTCTGAGCAGAGCCTAAGTATAGGGGGGACCGATGCCCGCCATGTATATACTCATCCATTTCCCCTCTTAACCTCATCCGCTCCATTTTTGATCTTCTTCTACACTTTGGCTGCTGATAAACGTCCCGCACCCTTAGTTAATTCGGTTAAATTAATGTCCAAATTAATGTTAATCATTCGTTGCAGTCGGATACGAGAGGCTAGTCAAAAACCACTTATCAATTAATGTTAAGTTAACTTTAAGCGGCAAATTTTTTTTACTTGGTGGAAGTCCAAGGTCGAACTCAGGGAGGCATCTGTCTCCTTAGGTAGATTTTGAGCAAATATCCAAGTGTTAGATTTTCGAAGAATTATTTTTTGGTCTTTTTAATTTCTATGCAGACTCGTGCAAAAATGCAAGCCAATTTAACTTTTAATTCAATTATGATATCAAATGAAGTCCAAAATTTCTACAAATTGGCCAGATGATTAATTATGATGAAAATGATCTACACTAATTTTTTTTGGATTTTTTAGACACTAAATGAATTTACTGTGAATTAATTATGCAGACAGAGTGATTTTCACAATTTAATTTTTAATAAATAACAAATCACATTTTCTTCAAGAAATAAAATTATCCTAGATAGCGCTAATGGTAAGGAATCCAGGAAAATTGACAGATCTTAATTTCACTGTGAAATGAATTAATTAAAATTAAAATAGAAAAAATCACTCAACAATTTATTTAGACCTCGATATGTGTGCAAATGACATGAAATTTTTATGGCATGTTGAGACTACTGTCCTTAAGCTACTGTGAATTTTTGAGGATTTTTGGAACCACAAAGAATTAACTAGAAATTAAAAGGTGTCACTGGGCAAAATATTCCACAAATCTGCCAATTAATTCATTAAAAATTCCACTGAAATTACAAAAATGTGACACGTGGCTCAATAGACAGAGGACAAGTTTCTCAAAAAAATGCAATTTTTAGAATTAAAAAATGACGTAAAATGCAACCTAGGGATGTGTGCAACCACAGGGGTGTAAATGCAATACAGGAAAATAAAAATACATAAAGCAAATATGCTGACAGGGACTAAAATGCAATTACCTATTATGCTGGGGACTCAAGTGCAATTTCTCCAACAGGCACGTGCTCCTCACGTGGCTCAGTCTTTACAGGGACCTTTGTGCAATATTGAAAAGCTCCAGGGGCCTCTGTGTAAATTTCCCAGGCCGCACGTGCTCCTCACGTGGGTGGCCTAGGCTCGGATGGCTGCGGAGGCTCGGATGGTGGCTCGGGCGCTTCTGGAGGTATGGAGTGAGGCTTGGTCGAACCGAGCCTAGGCTCGGTGAAGAGGCTCGGTCCGAAGCCTTGTGGCAAGTTGGGGACCCTCGGATCGAGCTTGATCCGACGGATGGCGATGAAGACGCGTGGCTTGGCCTCAGGCCGTTAGATCTAGGTGGATCCAACGGCTACTGGACTCGATGGAGACGGCGACGTGGCTGAAGATCCGCCGCTGGATCAGATGAGAGATCAACGGCTGAGATCTGCTGCGGTTGGAAGACGCGTGGCGCACTAGGCGCCGCTGGATCTAGATGAATCCAATGACTCCTGTGAATCCCGATGAAGAGGCGACGTGGCTCGCTGAGGGCCGTTCGATCGACGTGATCGAACGGCAGCTGTGCGTCGGCTCCGATGACCCTCCGCCGCCTGCGGAGGAGATGGCGGGGCTCCGGCGAAGACGCCTTAGCTCCGCCCGTCCTTCCTCGTGTCGCTGACACTCTCCGACTTGTCGGAGATATCCCAGAAGACGCGTGGCGATGCGGCGAAGATCTCGGTGGTCTCAGGAGCGACGGAGGGTGGTCTGAAGTCGATGGTGATGAAGCTCCGAGTCAGCTCCGGCGAACTTCCGTTCAATGAGCAGAGGGGCACCTGCAGGTGTTATAGATAGAGCCGGAGCTCGTGCGTGCGCTCGTGGAGAAGTGAAGGTGATCGGAGAGGCCTAAGGGGTACTGAGGGTGTCTGGCGAAGGAGCTCCGGCCAAATGGCGGAGCTGGAGATCGGGGTGCTGTGAGGTGCGTAGTCGGAGGTCGTGAAAGGTATCACGAAGATGGGAGCTTCGACGCGAAGCTCGGCGGAATGAAATGGAGGCGTGGGAGTGACCGGAGGTGGAGAATAAAAAGCTAGAAATTCAAAGAAGAAATGAAGAGGAGATCGGAGAAGAATGGAAGAGTCACCTGGGGTTTGGAACTCCTTCTTGGGTTCCAGGTCTTCGCTCGAAGGGCCGGTGTTTCCCTGAGCTCGTGCAGCGTCGAGGAGGGCAGCTGCGACACGGCGGAGATGCCGTGGATCTCGCCGGAGAAGACGCCTGTTTTCGCTCGAAGAGACGGCCAATTGCTGTCACCAATTGAGAGCTCTGAGCTCGGGGGTTTCTCCTGTAATGGCGGATAGGTGCGACGATGGCCGGATAGGGGAGATTTATAGGTTGAAGGTTTCGGCCATGCTGTCGATGGAGCGAGGTTGACGGAGGTAGTGGAGCATCTATGGTGGAGGTGGTGGCAAGTGGGGTAGCTGGCGAGGATGAGTTGCAAGTGGGGAAGGTCGTGGGAGAGTTGGCGGCCGGTGAAGGTGGCTGACGTGCGGCCAAAAATAGAAAGGGGGCGCCCCTCCCGCAAGGCGGAGATCGTGGGAGAGAGGGGCGCCAGAGGTAGGAGACGAGGCCCTGGCCGTTGGATCTTGTGATCCAACGGCCTAGATCAAAGCGCGAAGGGACATATAGGATTAGATCAAGGCGAGGTGATAAGAGGACGTGATGGCGCCACGTGGAGTGAGCTGGGCGAAGCGTGAGCGAGCGGCTGAGATCAAGTCAAGGCGACGCGATCTGAGGGTGCTGAAGCTGCCATGTGTCGTGGAGAGGCAGCGGCACGAACGAACGGTTTGGATGAGGAGTTGAGGTTAATCGAAGGGACGAGGGGCGCCAAAGGAAGAGCGGCTGTGATGAAAGATCAGAGATGCGATCTAGCGGTGTACATGCCGCCACGTGGCGAGTTCTGGTGAGGGTGCTAACGGGTGGTTAAGATCGGAGATGGAGATGATCAGATGGCCAAAAATTGAGGCGTACGTTGAAGCAGCTAAGCCGTTGGATCTAGAGGGCAATCCAACGGCTGTGGCTGCCACCGGATGAGGCAAGGGTAGCGGGCCACGTGGCTCAACCAGAGGGCGCCACGTGGCCTGCTGTGAATGGCTGGAATGAAAATATATGTGTAGAGAGAAGAGGGGGCCGAATTTGGAAAAACTCAAAACATGAAAGTTGTAGATCTCGATGAGATCTACAAGTTTCATGTTGACCAAAGACGGAGATGAGGATAAATATGATACATAAATACAAAGATACAATTTATACATATATGTAATATACAAAGTGGCCCAAAAACCCAACTTTCTCATACGAGCTCCAAATTGGATGAAATATGTCTCATTTTAAAGGTCTTTTAATGTGGAGTATTCTAAGAGTAAGTAGACCTATTTCGGAGTTTGTATGAGGAATTTATGTGCATTTTAGTGTACAGGGGTTCTAGGGCTTTATTGACTAATTTACAAGGGGGATTTTTGTGGCCTTCTTCCCTATATTATTAACTAAGGAGTACATATTATAAAGAAGAGGTTATTTTAGTGAGTGGGTATTTTACAAGGGATTTTGGCTTCTTATTTAAATGCAAATACACTGCTAAAATGTGTGTATTGTTTATGTATGCATGGATGCTATTTATGCATTATAAAGGGAAATATGCCTCTATTTACTCGGGAACAAGGCTCTATTTTTGACTTTTGAAGTGATGAATCCCAGATTCATCAACCCCCTATACTTAAAACTTGCTCGTCCCCGAGCAACTAAATGGAATGCAAGAGTGAAATGATTTTGGGTTCCATACCAAGGTCATGAACAAAAGTTAAAAATGGAGCTTGACTCGACCTTTGGATTAGTTGTGTGGCGGAACCTTATTTAGACCTGAACTTAAGACCTAACAGACTTCAAGTTCCACAAGTCTTCTATTCAAGACTCCTCAATCGTCAGGTCAGAACAAATCCTCAAACGCAAATTTCTGATGACTATGATTCTTACTTGTACTGTGTAAGTGATATGTAACTCTCCACATCAGAAATGGCTCGGAACCAGCCTCCTCTAACAAGGTAACTCAATAACCCGGTCCAGTAACTCTTTCCTCGAGAAGCGGGGTATTCCCTTCTAAGTTCAAGTGCGACCAACTCAAGAGGAGGGGGTAGAGAAAAGAATGGACGGTGGCCAGTGTAGCCACCTATCCCGGGATGCCTGACCAGTGTAGCCAAGTCATCTAGCTGCATTTTCTTTGCTAGCATGCATACTCCGACAGGTATTATTATTTTTTACTCGGACTTGTCTGATTTTTTTTGTTGTTCTTGCTTTTTTCTTTCTTTTTTTTTTGAACTATATATAAGGTGCAGCATATACATCAGGAGTTTTTCCTCTTGAGCTAGTAGACTATCCCTCTTTTGAAGCATTATTGCAACCCACAACATCCTGTCCTTAGATGTCAACACCACCAGACTAGGTTGAGATGCACTACCCTCCCTAGAGGAGGACGGATGTTTCCACCCGTGTGCTACTCCAAGCTAAAGGATTCTACCTCCTCACCACCTCATCAATGAAGAGCTACGTGCATAGTGCTTGTCCAAGTTAGGTCATTATCTAAAAGAATCATGCGTATGCACGAGATATTATACTTAGACTGATCAAGATGACATATGAACATAGACTTGCGGACTCAAAGAATTAAGTCACTTGACTTGAGAAATCTTAACTCCAGTTCCTATAAGGTTCCTCTGAAATTAGGTGGATTAAGGTCAAATCAAGTCCATCCTCAATATCTACTCATAACTTGGTTCAGAACCCACTAGCTTTTCACTTTGCATATGCAAGATATGCAGATGAGATGTAGATGACATGCTATGAATGAAATGCAAGACTTTTTTTTTTTTGGAAAATGCAAGATAATATGCAAGAGTAAATAAGAAGCCTTTTTGTTTTATTATTATTTTTTGGTGCACAACAAATTTTTTTATTATTTAAAACAATTTTTAGTTGATACAATTTGTACATAGTATACATGAATTTTTTTAGTATACACCCTATTTTACAACAAATTTTTACAAAAGTTTGTAAGTATTATACAAGTATAATTTTTTTTTCAATTTTTACCCACCCATAATTATTGTAAAATATATACAAAAATACGCGAAAATACGCTAAAGTACGAGCTATGGGTAAGTATATATGTAATATATACACGCCCCCCTATACTTAGCGTGTGCTATGTCCTCAGAGCACGAAAGCGACTAAAAAGACATAGCTCGGGCTAAGCGTAGGAGAGCTAAAATTACAAAAGTATAGAAGTCGTCCCGCCCCCCTATACTTAGGCTCTGGCAGCCTAAGTGTAGAAGAAGATCAGAAATGGGGCGGACGAGGTTAAGAGGGGAAATGGATGGATATATACAAAGCGGGCATCGGTCCCCCTATACTTAGGCTCAGGTCAGCCTAAGTATATGACGGAAGTGAGTATGAGGACCAATGTGATCTGGAGAATGTACAAAGAACCGACTCGAGTGACTCCTCCCCCCTATACTTAGGATCTGGTCATCCTAAGTATAGTCCAAGATAGTGATGTAATGAGACGGGGATGAGTTACTAGAGTCGCGGGAGAAAGGATAGGATGTACAAGAATGATGATATATACAGATGAGTTGGTCTGAATCTTTCGAGATGTTGCGGATGGCTGGAGTTCACTGCTGCAAGGTCTCATACGCGGCTCGAGGTGTATCTGCTGTATCTGTCTCGCGCATGAATACAATCTCCTCAACATGGACTAACTGCTCATTGGATTCGACGAAGTGCTTCAACAGCTGTCCATTCACTAGGAATGTCGGTGCGTCATCTGCGAGATCTGAGATCTCGACACATCCACTATCATGCACCGTACGGACGAGAAATGGGCCTGTCCACTTAGACTTCAGCTTGCCCTGGAAAATCTTCAGCCTAGCATTGAACAACCATACCTTCTGTACAGGAAGAAAGGTCTTTCGTCTGATATATCTATCATGCCAACGCTTCACCTTGTCCTTGTACACCAAACTGTTGTCATATGCGCGGTTTCTAACTTCCACAAGCTCATTCAGATCCATGTCTCTCTGCTTCTGACCCAGGTGTGTGTTCCAGTTGACCTTCTTGATTGCCCATTCTGATTTGTGCACTAACTCTGCGGGCAAATGGCACGGCTTTCCGAATACCATTCGGAATGGGGAGGTGCCTAACGGTGTCTTGTAAGCCGTCCTATACGCCCAGAGGACTTGATCCAAGATCTGAGACCAGTCCTTCCTGTCCGTGCGGACAAGCTTTTGCAATATGGTTTTCACCTCCCTATTTGACACCTCAGCCATACCATTGGTTTGTGGGTGGTAAGGACTCGCGACACGGTGTTCGATGCCGTAGTCCTTCTGGAGTTTCTTCACCTCCCGATTCACAAAGTGGCTACCCCCGTCTGATATCATCATTTTGGGAATCCCGAACCTAGAGATGATGTGCTCTCTGATGAATTTACAGACAGTCCTGCTGTCTGCGGCTCGGGTCGGGATAGCCTCCACCCATCTGGACAGATAGTCTACCGCAAGAAGGATATATTCGAACCCGTGGCTGACAGGGAATGGGCCCATGAAATCGATGCCCCAAGCGTCAAAGACATCACAAATGATGACTGGCTGCATTGGCATCTCATCCTTGGAACCAATGGTTCCTCCCATTCTCTGGCAAACTGGGCACGACTTCGCGAATGCGGTGGCATCACGAAACAGAGTCGGCCAGTAGAAGCCACACTGAAGTACCTTCCATGCGGTCCTCTTCCCGGAGTGGTGTCCTCCTGCCTCCAAGCTGTGGCATAAAGAAAGGACACTCTGGTATTCCTCCTGAGGAATACACCGTCTCCAGACACAATCCGATCCTTCAAAGAAAAGGATCGGATCCTCCCAATGGTAGTGTCTAGCGTCCAACTTTAGTCGGTCGGTTTGGCTCTTGGGCCAATCTTCGGGAACTTTCTTGGAGACAAGATAATTCGCGATAGTGGCGTACCATGGGAGTGAGTCGATAACAAAAATCGACTCGTCAGGGAAGGAGTCTCGAATTGGTGAAACCTCGGAAGTATTAAGATCTTCAAGACGAGAAAGATGATCGGCCACTACGTTCTTCTTTCCAGGTTTATCACGGATGTCCAAATCAAACTCCTGGATAAGTAAAATCCATCGAAGAAGACACGCCTTCGCATCCTTCTTTGCCATCAAATACCGTAGTGTCGTGTGGTCAGTAAACACAGTTACCTTGGATCCGATTAGGTGGGATCTGAATTTGTCCAAGGCAAACACTACTGCAAGCATTTCCTTTTCCGTAACTGTATAGTTACGCTGAGCAGTATCAAGCACTTTGCTTGCGTAGTGAATTGCAAATGGGACGCCATCTCTTCTTTGTCCCAACACAGCCCCAACAACATAATCAGAGGCGTCCGTCATGATCTCAAAAGGTAGAGACCAATCTGGGGCTTGTAGGATGGGTGCGTCCATAATCATTCCTTGTAAAAGCTTAAAGGCCTCAAGACATTTGTGATCTACAACAAACTCCATGTCTTTGCCTAAAAGCTCAATTAGCGGTCGGGCAATCTTAGAGGAATCCTTAATAAACCTTCGATAAAATCCAACATGCCCGAGGAACGACCGCAACTGCTTTACGTTGGTTGGTGGCTGGAGTCTTCTGATCACGTCCACCTTGGCAGGGTCAACCTCCATTCCTCTCTTGGAGATGACATGCCCCAACACTATGCCCTCCGTCACCATGAAGTGACTTTTCTCCCAGGAGAGCACCAGATTAACCTCACAACATCTTCTGAGGACTCGGTCCAGATTCCTAAGACAGGAATCGAAAGAATCGCCGTGGACCGAGAAGTCGTCCATGAAGACTTCCAGGAATTCGCCGACCATTTTGGCGAATACAGCAATCATGCACCTTTGGAAAGTACCTGGAGCATTGCATAGCCCAAAAGGCATGCGCCTGAAAGCATAGGTACCAAAGGGGCATGTAAACGTGGTCTTTTCCTGGTCCTCTGGAGCTATGGCTACTTGATTGTAGCCCGAGAACCCATATAGGAAGCAAAAGAACTCTTTCCCCGCTAGTCTCTCTAAGATCTGATCAATGAACGGTAGGGGGAAATGATCCTTCTTCGTCGTGGCATTCAGGCGTCTGTAATCCACACAGACGCGCCACGACGTGGGTACTCTCGTCACGATCTCCTCTCCATCCTCGTTGGTGGTCGTCTGAATTCCCGACTTCTTCGGGACAACATGGATTGGGGCCACCCACTTAGAATCGGAGATTGGGTAAATGAAACCCGCATCGCACCATTTTTCTATCTCTTTCTTCACGACCTCTCGCAAATTTGGATTCAACTGGCGTTGGAATTCACGAGAGGGTTTGGCTTCATTCTCCAAGTAAATATGGTGCGAACACAGAGCTGGATTTATCCCGTGGAGATCGGAAATGCTCCATCATATCGCCTTGCGGTTTTTCTCCAGGATCTCTAGCAAACGAGATTCCTGCTCCTCGGTCAATCGTGAACTGATGATGACCGGAAATTTCTTGTCTTGGCCCGCAAGGAAGGCATACTTTAAGGTTGTGGGTAATGGTTTGAGCTCAGGAATAGTTTGATCGTCTAAGAAATCTGGCTCAATCTGATCTGGCTCAGTGTTGGAAGTGGCTGGATCGTTCTCTGTGATAGCTGCCACCAAGTTCGGCTCTGGAGTCGGATCGTCAAAGGTCTCCATACAATCGGCAAACGCCTCGTCCGACTCGTCATCCTCATATTCCGATTGTCCTAAAGATGTAAGGACTGACAGGCCCAACTGGGCCTCTATGTCATCGAAGATGTAGGGCGATGCAGGCTCAGAGCTGTACTCGTTCCTGAGGATCTCGCAGACTGACTCATGCACTAGATCATCTTCGGAGGAGATGGACACATCGGTGCTGGCTGGGTTCTGTCTCCATGGTCCAACTAAGTCTACATGCTCGCAGTCTGTTCCGGTAGAAGAGTACTCGGTGCTGGATTCTGAGTCCGGTCTCTGCCATCCTGTCTGCTTCATTTCAAGTTCCTCATCTCCGCCTGGAGTTTGGAACTGAATCTTCCCATTCTTATAATCAAATAAGGCCCCTGCTGTTCTGAGGAAGGGCCTACCTAGAATGATCTGGGAATCTCTCCAATTACGAGGGGTTTCCATATCCAGGACAGTGAAGTCCACCATGTATTCTTGCCCCTCGACTTTGATCACAATGTTCCTTAATTATCCTTGGGACCTCTTGGTTGATTTGTCAGCGAACTGTAGAAGATCTCTAGATTTCCTAAGAGGTCCGAGGTTAAGCCGCTCATAGAGGGTCGTAGGCATCAGATTGATTGAGGAACCATTGTCTAGGAGAGTGCATGCAAACGCAATGTCATCAACATGACTCACTACATAATGTACACCCATGTCTCTTCGTTTCCGAGGAAACGAGTTCTTTATTGCACAAGTCGTGGCTACTGATAAAATGTATTTTTCAGCATGGCTTTTGGTCTTCCTGTTAACCCTAGTAGGTGTGCATCTCACCTTAAGGTATTTTTGAATGCAGGGGTCATTTCCACGAACTTGTCAAAGGGGATTGTGACCTTGATGTGTTTATTGCAGAATTCAGCCATCTCAGGGTCATCTTTTTGGATTTTTTTGTTTTTCTTCTTTCCACCCTTGAGAGCTCGGGGGAAAGGGATTATTGACTCCAACTCAGGTTCAGAAACTGAAATTTTCTCATTAACTTCGGGAACTGAGTTCTTTACATGACTCTGACTCTGAAACAAACTAGGACTCTGACTCTGACTGAAAAGAAAATGCTGAGGCGAAACCGGTGACGCTTCTTCTGCGACTGTTGTACGATCCTCCTCAGATGGAGGTGCGGGCTCTTCATCGGTTTCGTCTGACTCCATGCGAATGCGAGAATGCTGCTTCGAGGACTCAGATGTCCTCTTCTTCTGCCGACGATGATGGTGGTGATGCTCCTCCCCTTCTTCCTCCGAGTTCTCCTCAAGTAGAGTGTCGGAGGCTCCTTCCTTCTGCGCTCGTGCCCGATCAGGTATGGTCACGATCCTTCCGCTCCTGAGGGACATATGATTTACATTATCGTACGAAAGGATCTCATGTTCAGATAAATAATTATCTGAATAATATACCTGATCTCGAGGTCGGTTCTGGCCTTGGTGTAAGCTATTCGGGTTGGCTTGAACCTGTGCGGGAATTGGGGTCTTTGGCGCCATCTGTTCGTCCTGGGCACGAGAGACCCGATTGATGTCGGTTCTCATGTCCAGGTAGTCATTCTGTATCTGCTGGACCCTATCAGACAGGGTCTGCATCGCCAAGGTGAGAGACTCCAATTCGGTGGACTGGACTTGCTGCTGTGTAGATGCGGTTCTGTATTGGCCCTGCTGGCCATGCCGATATTGCTGCTGCTAATGGGACGGTGCCGGCCCCTGCTGATAGTGCGTTGCTGCTGCTGGTACCCCTGTTCAGGCCTGGACTGAAAGCGCGGTATGGGAACGGGCCTGGTTTCTTGGTAGACTGGGGATGGACGGTGTGGCTGATCCTTCCCCATTTCGATCTGCCTGACCATCGGGTCACGGCTATACCAAAGCCCGTTGATCTCGTACACAGGCGGAGGCTCCTCGTATCCCGTCTCCACTTGTGGGGGTGCATGCTGATTCTGCTGGGTGTAAGTCTGGTCCCAGCTACTCTGAGACCTCGGTGCCTGTTCCTGTACAAGATGGACTCGATGTACAGGTACAGGTGGTGCAGAAGGGGTAGGTAGCTTGATCTTAGCTACCTTCTCAGAAAGTTCCTCCACTTGCTTCGGTAGGCTTGAAAGAGACTCCATCTCCACGACTCTCTTGTGGATCTGCTCGACCATGGTAAGCTTGTCGGCAATCATCCCCATGCTGGGAATGAGGTCCTCAGTCAGATCTGCTACAGTCCTTCGAGTTGTCTCATGGGATAGGATTGAGGGAGACAACTGATAGGCCCTTGTGGCCTGTGACCTGCCGGTTTCCGCCATCTGCTCTAGGATCTTCCATACGGCATGCTCGTTTTTGTTCAGATAGCTTCCTCCACAGGCGGCGCTAACTAACCCTGCATCTCCGGGGTTAGACCACAAAACAAGGTCTGGACTAAGATCGCCTTCGAAATGCCGTGGCATGGGCATTTCTGCACTAAATCATTGAACCTGTCCCATGCTTCATGGAAAGGTTCACTGGATCCTTGAGCGAAGCTGGCGATCTTCGTTCTCATCTGGTTAGTCCTACTGAGAGTGTAGAACTTTTTCAAGAATAAGTCCTTGAACTGCATCCAGGTAGTACATACCACCCCTAAGTTCTTCAGCCAATGAGCAGCCTTATCACCTAAGGCAAAAGGGGTGGCCTTCAGTCGGATATAATCTTGACCAACATTGGGATGGCTAAGATTGTTGCACACCAGTTCGAAGTCATGGAGGAAAGTGTATGGTTCTTCAGTGAGGTTTCCGTTGAACTTCGGAAGCAGACTAAGGAAGTGGGGCTTCATCTCAAATGCCTGGGCGGGAACTACGGGTGCTAACCAGTTCTGAATCTCGTTCTCCGCCGGGTTGTAGGTATCGACCATTGGTCGGTCGATTCCTCCAGCTACTATAATTTGTCCCATCCGCGCCGTGAGATCTGCATTCTTCTGTTCAGCTTCGGCAAGGCGAGCAAGAATCTGTCGTATCTGGTCCTCATCCGGTGGCATCCTTGGCGGCATCTTGTCCTCTAATTCTGGGGATTGGGAAATAAGATCTGTGTTAGAGGGCAAATTAAGGAAGGGATTACCGAGGCAATGGTCTTCCTCGGTAATCTCGGAGGAGATGAAAGGGTTGGTATGAGAGTAACCACCCTGAGTAAGAGGGAACCAAGACTCAAGAGGGTCATGAGTCCTGGGTTGTCCAAGGTACGCTTGGACCGATGAAGATGCGTTACTTGGGGGACTCATAGAGGGATCAGTGAATAATGCGTCGAGATCTCCCCAGTCACTCATCTTGATGAGGCGAGAATAAGATAGAATTACTCCTACCTGAAGCAAGCAAAAATCAATCCAAGACCCTGGGTTCACACTCAACACAGTGAAGGACTCGAAATCGAGTCCAATTAATCTTGTAGTTTTTAAGTGTGATTTTCAAGCAAAAATAGCAAGGATTACGCGGCCTATAGGGAAGTCGGCTCAGAGCCGGATACGTCTTCCCTGTTTAACCTGTCGCCTAAGATACCGCCGCTCCTTCCTTTCTTCGCTCCTATCCCAAGCCGATGGATTCAATGACCACGCCCCTATCTACCTGCAAGCAGGCGGAGGCTGACAAGGCCGGAACTTCACCCTGGGGGGTTACTGGCAGCTTGTCGCAAAGTACCGCAATTTCGCCCCTATCTACCTGAGACAGGCAGAGGCTACTTGGTACTAGTCAAAGAATCTGAAATTATTCGACTTGTGATATTTGCTAGGATCAGTTAGAACGTGATATGGAAGGCGGGGATTTGGGCTCTGCCTTAAGGTGTTCACACACACTCAAGTACCCTCACTCAGCCTGAAAACAAGGTCGGGGATTAATCTCCCGCAAACAATTTTCAAATTTTATTCTTTTTTTGGTCAATACTATTTAGCAGTCCCGATTTTAAGTTAGGTTATCACTGCTTAAGTCCACCACACAGCACGCCTATCGGACAGTCCCAATTTCCTTTTTAATTTAAATGTGAAAATCAGAGGGAGAAATCGAGAAAAGACGATGCAAGTAAAAATCAATGATGCATATGCTGAGTGAAGAATACTTACAGTGATCCCTTCGCTTTTTTTATGCAGGATGCAGAACAGAATTGAAAACTTTTTAATCTAGATGCAAATGCAAGCGATGAAAGCCGCTCCTAGACAGGCAGTTCTATTAGCGTGAAGAACAGTTTAATTTGACTAAGTACTGCGGTCTAGGTGCGTCTTTTAAGTGTGTTGTGTGGTCCTAATAATTTACGAGCACAAGCAAATCCTAGAGTGGCTCGAGGAGCCGCTAGTGCAATCTAAATTACATTCACCCACACAACACACAGGACACAGTTCCACTATCTTTACAGACGTGAGAACCCAAACGGGAACCGCTGGAAATGATGCGGAAAAGAAATAAAATAAATAAAAAATTACAATGCCTCTCTAATCACTCAATTCAAATGCTCGATTGTCGAAGCATCCAAGACTCCTCGCGTTCCTCGCACAGAAAAAGAGAGAGGTTAGAGAGTGACTCAAAAATAAAATGATGCAAAGAAATAAAAGAGAGAATAATTACAAGAAAACCGGGGGTCAGACTACCCGGGGATAAGAAATCAAACACTCAAAATATTACTAAAAATTAACCTAAGCCGTGCCTCCCCGGCAACGACGCCATTTTGATAAACGTCCCGCACCCTTAGTTAATTCGGTCAAATTAATGTTAATCGTTCATTGCAGTCGGATACGAGAGGCTAGTCAAAAACCACTTATCAATTAATGTTAAGTTAACTTTAAGCGGCAAAATTTTTTTACTTGGTGGAAGTCCAAGGTCGAACTCAAGGAGGCATCTGTCTCCTTAGGTAGATTTTGAGCAAATATCCAAGTGTTAGATTTTCGAGGAATTATTTTTTTGGTCTTTTTAATTTCTATGCAGACTCATGAAAAATGCAGGCCAATTTAACTTTTAATTCAATTATGATATCAAATGAAGTCCAAAATTTCTACAAATTGGCCAGATGATTAATTATGATGAGATCTACACTATTTGTTTTGGATTTTTTAGACACTAAATGAATTTACTGTGAATTAATTATGCAGAAAGGGTGATTTTCACAATTTAATTTTTAATAAATAACAAATCACATTTTCTTCAAGAAATAAAATTATCCTAGGTAGCACTAATGGTAAGGAATCCATGAAAATTGACAGATCTTAATTTCACTGTGAAATGAATTAATTAAAATTAAAATAGAAAAAATCACTCAACAATTTATTTAGACCTCGATATGTGTGCAAATGACATGAAATTTTTATGGCATGTTGAGACTACTGTCCCTAAGCTACTGTGAATTTTTGAGGATTTTTGGAACCACATAGAATTAACTAGAAATTAAAAGGTGTCACTGGGCAAAATATTCCACAAATCTACCAATTAATTCATTAAAAATTCCACTGAAATTACAAAAATGTGACACGTGGCTCAATAGACAGAGGACAAGTTTCTCAAAAAAAATGCAATTTTTAGAATTAAAAAATGACGTAAAATGCAACCTAGGGATGCGTGCAAACACATGGGTGTAAATGCAATACAGGAAAATAAAAATACATAAAGCAAATATGCTGACAGGGACTAAAATGCAATTACCTATTATGTTGGGGACTCAAGTGCAATTTCTCCAACAGGCACGTGCTCCTCACGTGGCTCAGTCTTCACAGGGACCTTTGTGCAATATTGAAAAGCTCTAGGGGCCTCTGTGTAAATTTCCCAGGCCGCACGTGCTCCTCACGTGGGCGGCCTAGGCTCGGATGGCTGCGGAGGCTCGGATGGTGGCTCGGGCGCTTCTGGAGGTATGGAGTGAGGCTTGGTCGAACCGAGCCTAGGCTCGGTGAAGAGGCTCGGTCCGAAGCCTCGTGGCAAGCTGGGGACCCTCGGATCGAGCTTGATCCGACGGATGGCGATGAAGATGCGTGGCTTGGCCTCAGGCCATTAGATCTAGGTGGATCCAACGACTACTGGACTCGATGGAGACAGCGACGTGGCTGAAGATCCGCCGCTGGATCAGATGAGAGATCAACGACTGAGATCTGCTGTGGTTGGAAGACGCGTGGCGCACTAGGCGTCGTTGGATCTAGATGAATCCAACGACTCCTTTGAATCCCTGTGAAGAGGCGACGTGGCTCGCTGAGGGCCATTCGATCGACGTGATCGAACGGCAGCTGTGCGTCGGCTCCGATGACCCTCCGCCGCCTGCGGAGGAGATGGCGGGGCTCCGGCGAAGACGCCTTAGCTCCGCCCGTCCTTCCTCGTGTCGCTGACGCTCTCCGACTTGTCGGAGATATCCCAGAAGACGCGTGGCGATGCGGCGAAGATCTCGGTGGTCTCAGGAGCGACGGAGGGTGGTCTGAAGTCGATGGCGATGAAGCTCCGAGTTGGCTCCGGCGAACTTCCGTTCAATGAGCAGAGGGGCACCTGCAGGTGTTAGAGATAGAGCCGGAGCTCGTGCGTGCGCTCGTGGAGAAGTGAAGGTGATCGGAGAGGCCTAAGGGGTACTGAGGGCGTCTGGCGAAGGAGCTCCGGCCAAATAGCGGAGCTAGAGATCGGGGTGCTGTGAGGTGCGTCGTCGGAGGTCGTGAAAGGTATCGCGAAGATGGGAGCTTCGACGTGAAGCTCGGCGGAATGAAATGGAGGCGTGGGAGTGACCGGAGGCGGAGAATAAAAAGCTAGAAATTCAAAGAAGAAATGAAGAGGAGATCAGAGAAGAATGGAAGAGTCACCTGGGGTTTGGAACTCCTTCTTGGGTTCCAGGTCTTCGCTCGAAGGGCCAGTGGTTCCCTGAGCTCGTGCAGCGTCGAGGAGGGCAGCTGCGACACGACGGAGATGCCGTGGATCTCGACGGAGAAGACGCCTGTCTTCGCTCGAAGAGACGGCCAATTGCTGTCACCAATCGAGAGCTCTGAGCTCGGAGGTTTCTCCTGTAATGGCGGATAGGTGCGACGATGGCCGGATAGGGGAGATTTATAGGTTGAAGGTTTCGGCCATGCTGTCGATGGAGCGAGGTTGACGGAGGTAGTGGAGCGTCTATGGTGGAGATGGTGGCAAGTGGGGTAGCTGGCGAAGATGAGTTGCGAGTGGGGAAGGTCGTGGGAGAGTTGGCGGCCGGTGAAGGTGGCTGACGTGCGGCCGAAAATAGAAAGGGGGCGCCCCTCCCGCAAGGCGGAGATCGTGGGAGAGAGGGGCGCCAGAGGTAGGAGACGAGGCCCTGGCCGTTGGATCTTGTGATCCAACGGCCTAGATCAAAGCGCGAAGGGACGTATAGGATTAGATCAAGGCGAGGTGATAAGAGGCCGTGATGGCGCCACGTGGAGTGAGCTGGGCGAAGCGCGAGCGAGCGGCTGAGATCAAGTCAAGGCGACGCGATCTGAGGGTGCTGAAGCGGCCACGTGTTGTGGAGAGGCAGCGGCGCGAACGAATGGTTTGGATGAGGAGTTGAGGTTAATCGAAGGGACGAGGGGCGCCAAAGGAAGAGCGGCTTTGATGGAAGATCAGAGATGCGATCTAGCGGTGTACACGCCGTCACGTGGCGAGTTCTGGTGAGGGCGCTAACGGGTGGTTAGGATCGGAGATGGAGATGATCAGATGGCCAAAAATTGAGGCGTACGTGGAAGCAGCTAAGCCGTTGGATCTAGAGGGCAATCCAACGGCTGTGGCTGCCATCGGATGAGGCAAGGGTAGCGGGCCACGTGGCTCAACCAGAGGGCGCCACGTGGCATGCTGTGAATGGCTGGAATGAAAATATATGTGTAGAGAGAAGAGGGGGCCGAATTTGGAAAAACTCAAAACATGAAAGTTGTAGATCTCGATGAGATCTACAAGTTTCATGTTGACCAAAGACGGAGATGAGGACAAATATGATACATAAATACAAAGATACAATTTATACATATATGTAATATACAAAGTGGCCCAAAAACCCAACTTTCTCATACGAGCTCCAAATTGGATGAAATTAGTCTCATTTTAAAGGTCTTTTAATGTGGAGTATTCTAAGAGTAAGTAGACCTATTTCAGAGTTTGTATGAGGAATTTATGTGCATTTTAGTGTACAGGGGTTCTAAGGCTTTATTGACTAATTTACAAGGGGGATTTTTGTGGCCTTCTTCCCTATATTATTAACTAAGGAGTACATATTATAAGGAAGAGGTTATTTTAGTGAGTGGGTATTTTACAAGGGATTTTGGCTTCTTATTTAAATGCAAATGCACTGCTAAAATGTGTGTATTGTGTATGTATGCATGGATGCTATTTATGCATTATAAAGGGAAATATGCCTATATTTACTCGGGAACAAGGCTCTATTTTTGACTTTTGAAGTGATGAATCCCAGATTCATCAGCTGCCAAAGCCTAAGTATAGGGGGGCGGGACGACTTCTATGCTTTTGTAATTTTGGCTCTCCTACGCTTAGCCCGAGCTATGTCTTTTTAGTCGTTTTCGTGCTCTGAGGACATAGCACATACTAAGTATGGGGGGGTGTATATATTACATACCCATAACTCGTACTTCCGCGTATTTTTTGTATATATATTTTACAATAATTACGGGTGGGTAAAAATTGAAAAAAAATTTGTATACATGTATAGTACTTGTAAACCTTTTGTAAAAATTAAAAAAAATAATAAATTAAAATTTTGTATACTTGTATAATATGTACTATATGTATAATACTTGTATAAAAAGTTGTAAAACATACTTTTGTAAAATTTGTTGTAAAATAGGATGTATACCAAAAAAAATCGTGTATACTATGTACAAATTGTATCAACTAAAAATTATTGTAAATAATAAAAAATTGTTGTATACCAGGAAAAAAACAAAAAAAAATGGCTTCTTATTTGCTCTTGTATATCATCATTGCATTAAAAAAAAAGAGTCTTGCATTTCATTCATCTACATTGCATGTCATCTACATCTCATCTGCATATCTTGCATATGCAAAGTGAAAAGCTAGTGGGTTCTGAACCAAGTTATGAGTAGATATTGAGGATGGACTTGATTTGAACTTAATCCACCTAATTTCAGAGGAACCTTATAGGAATTGGAGTTAAGATTTCTCAGGTCAAGTGACTTAATTCTTTGAGTCCGCAAGTCTATGTTCACATGTCATCTTGATTAGTCTAAGTAGAATATCTCATGCACACGCATGATTCTTTTAGATAATGATCTAACTTGGACAAGCACAATGCACGTAGCTCTTCATTGATGAGGTGGTGAGGAGGTAGAATCCTTTAGCTTGGAGTAGCGCACGGGTGGAAACATCCGTCCTCCTCTAGGGAGGGTAGTGCATCTCAACCTGGTCTGGTGGTGTTGACGTCTAAGGACGGGACACTGTGGGTTGCAATAATGCTTCAAAAGAGGGATAGTCTACTAGCTCAAGAGGAAAAACTCCTGATGTACATGCTGCACCTTGTATATAGTTCAAAAAAAAAGATAAAAAAAGAAAAAAAATGCAAAAACTCCAAAAAAATCAGACAGGTCCAAGTGAAAATAAAATACCTGTCGGATGTCTGTATATTAGCAAAGAAATGCAGCTGGATGACTTGGCTACACTGGTCAGGCATCCCGGGATAGGTAGCTACACTGGCTACCGTCATTCTTTTTCTCTACCCTCCTCTTGAGCTGGTCGCACTTGAACTTAGAAGGAATACCCGCTCCTCGAGGGAAGAGTTACTGGACCGGTGATTTGAGTTACCTTGTTAGAGGAGGCTGGTTCTGAGCCATTTCTGATGTGGAGAGTTACATTTCACTTACACAATACAAGTAAGAATCATAGTCATCAGAAATTTGCGTCTGAGGATTTGTTCTGACCTGACTATTAAGGAGTCTTGAATAGAAGACTTGTGGAACTTGAAGTCTGTTAGGTCTTAAGTTCAGGTCCCAATGAGGTTACGCCACACAATTGATCCAAAGGTCGAGTCAAGCTCCATTTTCAACTTTTGTTCATGACCTTGGTATGGAACCCAAAATCATTTCACTCTAGCATTTCATTTTAGTTGCTCGGGGACGAGCAATGTTTAAGTATAGGGGGTTGATGAATCTGTGATTCATCACTTTAAAAGTCGAAAATAAAGCTTTGTTCCCGAGTAAATAGCTGCATATTTCCACTTATATTGTGAAATTAGCATTCATGCATGAAAGCATAATATCTGCATTTTAGCATTCATACTTGCATTAAATAAGAAGCCAAATTCACTTGTAAATATTCACATGTATATTAGTTAAAATAGCCTATTTGTATATATTTTATACTAACTCCAAATCCAATAAAACCAACTCCATAGTGTATATAATACTAACACTAATAAAGGAAAAATATCAAAAAAAATACCAACTTGAAAAATTGACCAATAAAACCCGAATCTAAGTTTGAGACCTTGAACCTTAAAATGCACATATCTCTCTCATACAACCTCCGAATAAGGTCTACTCACTTTTAAAGTAATATACATTCAAAGACCTTCGAAACAAGACCAATTTCATTAAAATCGGAGCTCGTATGCAAAACTTGGGTTTTGGGCCCCTTTTGTATATTGTATAAATTAACCATTTTACCCCTGTATTTTATCTTTTTATTTTTCTTAATTATTAAAAATCCAAAAAAATTAGATTAAGTTGTAAATATTCTCTTCATATTTTCTCTATTTTTATTTTGATTTTTCTCTCTTTTAAAAATGATAAAAAATTACAAAAGATAAAATGCGGTATTTTATATCTATAAGGTACCACCCAAAAATACATTTTTGTACAGACGATCTCATTTGATTTTCAGCCCTTCACGAAAGTTGTAGATCTCGTCGAGACGAGCAATTTCGTGTTGATCACTTTTTGATTTAAGCTCTTTTATTATGTCTTTTTGATTTTTCTTTCCATTTTACTTTGGTTTTTTCTGAAAGCGACATGTGGTGGCTCCAGAAGCCGCCACATGTCACCCCATTATTTTATTATTTTCGGATTTATTATTATTATTATTTTATTATTATTATTTTAATTATTTTAAGTAGCCTACTATATTACTCTATTATTTTATTTCTTTTAATCCCATTTTACCTCTTCTCCTTTCTTTTCCCCCACTCCAAGCCACATCTTCTCCACCTCCTCCACCATTTTCTCCACTCTCTCCATCTCTTCTCTAACTCCCTCTTCCTCTTTATATTCCCATCTTCTCCTCCATTATTTTTCATCCGCCATTCTACGAATTAGAGAGGTTTGAGCCCCCTTTAATCTGTGAGGTGACAACTCCCCCCTTAGACGTTGAGCGACGACATCCTTTCAGGCGAGATCCGCAGCTTCACCATTGCCGCGTAGCGAGATTCCAATCAGACTCGCTCAAGCTTCGGAGACCGCCATCTTCTCGAGGCCACAACCGGAAGCCGCACTCCGTGGCTTCACTTTCGGTGAATCACAGGTAAGCATCCCTCTACTTTCCCTTGTCATTTTATTTTTTTTATCTAACATTTGTTTATCAAACAAAAATCAAAATCATCTATCATTCACCACAACCACTCATCCTCATTTTATTTCATCTCCATACATCACACACACAATCCCTTCATTGCAATTTTTTTCTACTGTCTACAAAAATATAAATACAAACAAAAAAATCTGCAAAAGAAAAACAAAAAAAATAAACAGGTGCGTCTGGAGGGCCGCCGCCTTGCCCCTGCCTCCAGCCAGCCAGCTGCGCTCCGGCCTCCGCTCCCAGCCAAGCCTCCGCCCGATGACTCAGCCGCTCGCGACCACCCCGAGGCTGCTCTTTCCCACCGAGCCCTCCAGGCCATCGCGCCATCCCAGCCAGCGGGTCGTCCGCCGATCCACCACCTTCCGCGCACAAATCAACCTGCAGCCGCTGCTGCCGCGAAAGCGCGGCCAGCCGCCAGGACCACCAACGCCACCCCGCCGCGGCGGCTGAGGACCGCTGCGCCGCCCAGCTCAGAGCAGCACCGCCCCCTCCGCCGCTGCGACTCCCCCCAGCGGCCTTCTTCTTCTCAGCCACCGCCTGCGGCCGCTCAAGCCCCCCCACAGCCACGCGGCCGCGAGCGACCGCCGCTGCCCATCGCGCCGCCCCTCCATCCAGGCCGCGCCCCACGGCCTTCACGCCACCGCGCAGCGGTCGCGCTCGACCTTGGTCGCGCCCCTCCGCGTGCCTGACCTCCCGCTTCGCTCCAGCACCTCCGTGCGGCATCGCCAGCGCCGCCTGCGCCATCGACCGGCCGCGCGCCGCCCTCCAAGGCCGCCGCCCTCATCCCAGTCTCAGCTGCGAGCAGCCCGCGCCGCCTCCAAGCGCGGCGCCCCCCCACGCCGCTCCAGCCTCTGCCCCTCGCGCGGCCGCATCTCCGCCCGACCTCCAACCGCCGCCCACGCCCCCTTGGTCCGTGTGTTTGCCCTAGCGTAGGGTGAGGTGCAGTTCTTTTTTTATTTATATTTTGGAAAAATTGCATATTTTGTCCATACAGTGTTTGTATTTCCAAAAGTGCCCCCGTGCACATTTTGAGCTTGTTAGTTACATTTCAGTATTGCACTTATAACCCCGACTTTGCATGGTAATTTGGACAGTCAAATAGCATCATTTTCTTTAATGAAAAATCGCATTTCTAGGGCAATTAAATCTTTATCTCTTGGCTATTTAATTATATTTTTGTGAGCATCAGATATTTTATTAAAAATCAGAGATTGAAAATCATTGATATTTTACACATTTATACTCTGAAATTCGCTCATAGTTATTTATTGCTCTAAAAATTATAAAAAAATTGTGAATGATGTCTCTAACTGTGCTTTAATTATTGCCCAAGTTTCATCGAAATTGGAGTTGTCATTTGCATAAAATAAATTATACAGTGATTTCTGTAGATGATTTTTAATTAATTCCAGAATAACATTTTTGAGAAATTTCAACTCTTCTGGATTCATCATTAAAATATCTTTTTGAGATAAATCAATCTTTGGATAATTTAATTTTGTGGATTTTTTAGGAATTAAATACTCATAGTCGCTCTATTTTCAGTAAAAAAACTTAAAAAAAATCAAAAAGTGTCTGAAAATTCTAAAAAAATTAGTGTAGCTTCATTGCATCATATTTTACTTCCGTAAATTTTTCATAATTTTTGTATATCATTTGCACGAAAAATTGCATAAAATCCCTAAAAAAGTGTGTATTTTTCATTTATGCATTTTTAACCCAAAAATTACAAAAAAATCCATTTTACATTCATTGTTGGATTCGGTTCTTAGAAAAATTATAACTTGATCGATTTGAATCAATTTGACATCAAAAATTAAATTTGGCTAAGTGATCGTTTTCTTAATAACCTAGTTCATCCGTATTTGTGCATTGGCATTTTATATCACATAAAAATACAAAAAAAATCACTTGGAAAACCACAATCTAATTCATCTAACTTGATCCCGAGTTGTTCCTTTGCCTCCTTGAGTCGACCCTGGGGCTTGCCCAAGCTAAACAAACATAAAACCACACATATATTCATTCGTCGATTTAATCGAGCCGTGCGGTAATTTTTGATCGATCGCGGATCTATTCGACTGCAACGAAAAGTCAATCCGACCGACAACATTAAAAAGGGTAGATTTCCGCGGCTCGTCAAATACGACAGATTCTTGCGTATTAATTTTTATTTCCGCGACTCTTTTATTCACCTTAATTTTTATTTTGCATTTTAATATTTTTTTATTTTTAATAAATCAAAAACTCCAAAAATATGATATTTGCATTAAAAAATCAATAAAAAATAAAAAATTTGCGAAAACTTCTAGAAAAATTATGCATATTTATTTTGTTTGGTTTTAATTTCAGACCTCTTTTGCATCAAAAACCCTCATTGAAATAAAAAAAGTAGAAAAACTTCAAAAAAAATTTAAAAATTTATTTTAAATTACAAAAAATCCAAAAAATGGCAAAATATTTTTTTTGGAAAATTTGAAAAATAATCTTTCTGATTGTGCATATTCTTCTAATTTTAATTTTCATTTTCTATTTTTAAAATCTAAAGCATCCGCAACATTTCCTATTTCTTATTTTCTTGTTTTTATTTATTTGATTTTTTTTAAAAACCCTAAAAATTTTAGAAAAATCTCAAAAATATCAGAAAAATTTTAAAAATTCAAAAACATTTTTATTTTAATTTTCTGTATATTTTGCTTTATTTTAAAATTCAACAAAATTAACTGTTTCTCTTTTCTTTTACTCTTTTCCCCTTATTTTTATTTTCTTTTATTTATAAAAAATAAAAATATTTGTAAAATTTTAAAAATTCCTAAAAAAAATAGAAAATCAGAAAAACATAAAAAATTAAAAAGATAAAAATTCACAAAAAGAAAACTAAGAGTAGCGTGCATAGAATTTCTTCTTTTATTTCACTGTTTTTCATTGAATTAAATAACCCTCAGGATTTTTGTAGCCTCCCTGAGTTCGATCATGTATGTTATATAGGTAAACTAAATAGCAAACTCTCTTGATGACATTTATTCATTTTATTTTGGCTTGAGATTCATTAATTTTGAGGGATTTTTAGTGTTGCAATGACATTGCAATTAATACATCAAATTAAAGCCCTGAGATCCCTTGTCTCAACAGACGCCTTTATTATCCTGACTGTGATCGCAACTAGGACATCAAGCTTTGCAAGTATCTCTTATTAGTACTCGAGTCCAGGGTACGATCTATGCATTGCCGGGGGAAGTCCCCCAACATCCGGAAAGAAGATGGGGGAGCTCGAGCACCGGCTCGAGGACACAACACTAGAGACAACGAGGCTGGGACCACTACGACGGAGAGGAGAGCGGTGCTCCCCATCCTTTTCTCGAGTTAGATCCTTCTTCACGGATAATATATCCCTTGATAGGTTAATCTAGTATTTTTTTTAATATGGTTAGCTAAATTTGTAATCTGAAATGAATAGAAGACCCAACTGGACAGAATAATGTATGATTAGGGTGGAGTATTGGGACGGGTCGGTCCGGACCCGACACTAATCTGATTCACAAAAATCCAGACTCAGCCCGGACCCGATGTATATGTGGGTTGGGCTCAGGTTCTCATATTGCTGAAATATCAAGCTCGGGTCGGGCTCATCTCGAACTCGTAGTAGCTTGATTTAGCCTGACCGGCTTGGTCTCACTCACATTGGTTCCACATGTAGCATGCCCGCACTTCGATCCTACGGTGTTCTCATTCCAATCTTTAATCTTCCGCATCCCTTCCCATACGATGTTGTGTATTATCATATATGTATATTGCTACGATTTACAGTAATTAATTCATCATATATATTTATACGGGTACGATTTGCAACATTAAATCATATTGTGTATATTGCATCAATCACATGGAAGTTTCGATTAAATAAAAGCAGAATTACTTTTGGAGATTTTGGATTTTGATTTAACATTTAGTGATAGTGATTGTTTGCAATCAAGTAGTTTGCCTACGTGTCTATGGTCAATTTATTATCCAGGGATATCTAATCCGATGTAGCATGTATTGACTAAAGCAATGTCGTGATGTTGTTATTTTAATTTATATTATATATAATCACGTTAATTAGCACTGACACGCCTCAAACAAATATACAATTTTTCATATAAAGCAAGTCCGTCGTGGATCCACTATACAACACGTTGGAATCAAATTAGGGACTGTATGTAATTTACCAAATTTATTCATCATACTTCTCAATGTCCAATGTCCAATGTAATGGAAAATAAATTAGGGTGGGCTGAGCCTTGCCTGAACCCAGGCCCGATCCTACGGGTATTGGGCCAGGTTCGGGTCCTAGATTTCACCATAAACATGGGCCTTGACCAGGTCCAATGCGTAGATTAAATTGATGGATTCGGGTCGGACTTTTCAGGGTTGGGTCTGGTGAGGAGTATAAGAGTGTTCAAGAGAAATCTAAAGAGATACTTTTTATTGATTTTTGATGCTTAAGGACTATTCACACACAGACACATTCTAACTTGATTTAGGCACATATGATTCTTATGATGTATGATCAACATCCACAAGCTTAACAACTGAACCACGAGTAGGTTGTCAACGTATCATGTTGTATTGGGTTTTTTTGGTCCTCCCCATGGAGCAAAGCAAATTTCTATTTTGTCATCATTCATGATAGAGTAGATATTAACTCTTTGGTTGTAGATGTCTATTTGGTGTATCACTAATCAAATTGGACAATTATTCCAACTACTTTATGGGATTGCGATTCTTTTTGCATATATATATATAGAGCTTATCCAGCGAGTCTTGTGCCTATTTGAGTTTTGGTGAGCATCAAATGTAGGCTCTCCACGTATACTTCTATTTCAAAGGTTGCCTATTTCGAAAGAGCACGATTTTGGAAGGATATTAATACGTTTGAGCCTCTTATATTTCCAATTATACCGAGTCCTTAAAAAAAGGAAGACGGTTTTGGAAAGATACATTCAAATCATTAATTTCGTACCGAAGAAACAATCATTGTACATTTGATCAGTAATATACATAACGTACTCAAGTAATTATCTGTTGCGAGATTAGTAATACTGAAACAATTGTCAGTATTTTACATCTGTAATATTACAGTGTACAGAGATCAGCAATTCATTCATGTTACTCAAGTAATACATATTCAGTTCTCAAGTAATTATTGTTGTGAGATCAGTAATTAAGTATGTAAATTACTAATGTCCATACAATAAGTACTGATTACAAATACCCATTTTACTGAAGTCATTTTGATTAAACTAATGTTATAGTTACTTGATTCTTTGAATCTTACTGAAGCACCTCTTATTTACTTATATAACTTTTTTAATTACTTATAATGCATCAAGTATTACTGATAACAATACATAAGTTACTGGTCACGTAGTTTTTTTATACTTATTCCAACTTACTTATTCCATTATCTTCTTTTACCTACAATTTATTACATGTTACTGATGCTTCTATATATCTTACTTGTTGTATTCTTTGTTTTGAATTACTATCGAATCACACCTTCTTTACTTATGTAGCCTATTTAATTACTTGTAATACGTCAAGTGTTACTGAGAGCCACACATAAATTACTTAATTACTGTTATATGGTGAACATTCAAATTTCAACTGTTGTCTTCTAGTCCATTTTGATGATGTTGTTTTGCTCTCGCTCCTCGGCATAACAACAACTTCGTCAAGACACCAAATTATTGCATTATTTTGCAAGAAACAATAAGTTAATTGACCATTTTAAAAAATTAAGATATCAAAAAATTGGAAAAGAATACACTTTACTTGCAAATTTTCAATAACGTTTCAGGAAGATACTTGCTTCAGTACTATTTTATATCCGTGAGTAACTCAAGAATATACTCGCTTCAGTAAGAATCATTCAATGACAAGTAACTTATAATGAATTGTTAGTAACGTTTATTATATGACAAGTAACTTGTAATGAATTGTATTTATAATAGTAATTCAATGTGAAGCATAGGTAATTTGATGAGCTACTTAAGTAACTTACTGAATTGAAATCAATAACTTCGGAATTCATAGCAGTAAGAATTCACTCTTTCGAAAGTAAGTAGATTCATTTTTTACGAAAAAACAGTAACTTTTAATTCTATATCAGTAACTAATTGTGTTAGCATTAGTAGCATAAAATATCGCATAAGCAAATTACTTAAATACATAAGTAACTCAGTATATTTTCAAAGTAACGCATGAAAAATAATAACTGTATTTACTGTAATTTTTGATTATATGAAATCAAAATACCTTCGATAAAAAATCAATTAGGAATACAAATCGTATATCAAAATGAATAAAAATTGATATTATGAATACAACTTTCTCATATTTCAATCATACTTATCGAATAAATATTGCTTACGATAAAAAATATGCAGTATTCATAAAAAATTTACTGAATTCATCATCTCGTCGTTTTGATCCCAAAACAAACATTGCTAAAAATCAAAATATCATTAAAACAACGAAATTATGATAGAAATAAGCGATTAAATCATGAAATTGAATAACATACCTCCCATCTTGCGTTGGAACGAAACAAATGCCTTGCGTTGGAATGAAACGATAGATTTTAGCAATCATGTGCACACGCTTTCCACTTTCCAGAAACATAAAGCTATTTTTAGCAATGTTTTAATTTCCGATTTTATTTTATTTCCATACGAAAATCGGTTCCTATTTTTTTGAGATTGAATCTTATGGATGGACAGCTACGATTGGGTGCTCATCCCAACTCAAATGGGCTTAGAGCTCATTGGATAAGTTCCCTATATATATATGAGAAAAGGGATCCTACTCCATGGAGTAGGTAACTTACCTACTCCATTTTCTTCTTTTTCAAAATTTCTTTATTTTTTTTTGAAAAATGCTTCCATGGATTTTCATAACTATATCCCTCTAATATGTCATTTAAATTTCGTCAGAAACAGAGACTCCTACGGCCTCCATCCAGACAGTCATTTTTTAACGGTCTCAGATTTGCTGTATTTTTCACGTTCTGGATGAAGGCCGCAGGAGTTTCTATTTCTGACAAAATTTGAATGACATATTAGATGGATATAATTATGAAAATCCATGGAAGCATTTTTCAAAAAAAATAAAGAAATTCGAAAAAGAGAGAGTGGAGTAGGTAAGTTACCTACTCCATGGAGTAGGATCACTTTCCTCTCTCTCTCTCTCTCTCTATATATATATATATATATATATATATATATATATGAGGAAAGGGAGCCTACATCATGATGTAGGTAACTTACCTATATCATGCTTGTGTTTTCCCCATTTTTTTTATTTTTTTGAAAAATGCTTCCGTGGATTTTCTTAAGTATATCCCTCTAATATGCCATTCAAATTTCTCCAGAAACAGAGACTCCTATGCCCTCCATCCAGAAGATGAAATTTACAGCAAATCTAAGACCGATAAATTACCTGTTCTGGAAGGAGGGCATATGAGTCTCTGTTTCTGATGAAATTTGAATGCAATATTAGAGGGATATAGTTATGAAAATCCACGGAAGTATTTTTCAAGAAAATAAAAAATTCAGGAAAAACACAAGTATGATGTAGGTAAGTTGCCTACATCATGATGTAGGCTCCCTTTCCTCTATATATACACGTACACACACACACACACACACACACACACACACATATAGGAGAAACTTCAAATGATGCGGGGTCTCACCATATATATGGCGAGCCACACTCAATTTAGGCATCTTTCGAATATATTTTACAATTTCTTGTTTCATACATATAACAATAAATATTAACACAACATGTATAGTAAAATAAAATTATAAAAATATTATTATATTGGATGGAAATATTAATTTAAATTTGGATGCTATATTTTACAAAATTCATTTTTTTACAATGTGCAGTTTATACTTTTATAAAACTGTTCACAGTGACCTTTACAATTTCAGAAAAATCCCCACCTCATTTGAAAGGTCCCCTAATATATATAAATATAAATATAAATATAAATATAAATATATATATAGCAATGGCAGTGTTTGTTTTATTAGTGGTGCCATTCAATATCCTTCCTCGTCCTTTTCCTGGCAATAGGGTTGTTGAGAACCCAGTAATGACAGTGTTCTCATTCACGTAAATATGCCTTTTTTAAGCATTCCAAAATTCTTTACCATTTTTTATTTTATAGGCATTGTTTTCACAGACAATATCAATGGCTGTTCTCTTCATCAGGTGTACTGCAATCGATCCTTCAGATAGAATCAATCTCAAGAAGAGGAGAGTCACAAAGAAATGGGGGCTACCGTTTCCATCAAGTAGTAGTAGTCTCCCATTCAAGACCATGTTGTCATTTCCCCTCATCATGGTAGATGATGTAGTCAAGCTTCAGATCAAAGACGAAGAATTCTTGTATTGCTCGCTATGTGATCTGGATGTTCTTGATTTGCTGTTGTTGTTGCTGGACACCCACTCATCTTTGTTGTTGCTTGGTAACCACTCGTCTCTGATCGCTACGGTGCGAATCTTTCTAATTCGCTTCATCGCCTTCCGCGCTCTTCAGTTCAAGTTCATCACCCCCGACTCTTGCTGCGGCCCTTTTTACAACTATACTTATGTCGTAGTTATATTTGATTATCTAGTATGAATGTATCTTGAAATTATTTCTGTCCTTTCATGGATAATAATACAAAAGGAAGAAATTAATGTAGACACAAATTTCTCATTTTATGAAGAGACATGAATCTCCCTGTGTATCACTCTTGTTTCCTACGACTTCTATCAAGATCATCGCATGATTAGCATACATAATATACTAGGTATTTTGGTATAACTAATATATGAGAGGAAGCAAAAATTGCATCCACCTATGTCGACATCCAAACATCGGTCAACCTGACATAGGTTGACGGTAAAGAACGTCCAGCAAGCATGCATAAAATTTGATGGCATGTAACACGACGTTAACAATTGTCGAGTAAAATAATTACCTTTGACAGTAGCATACGTCTGTCAAAATACTCAATGATTCAATGTTAATAAACGTCAAGGCATATCAAGGCCGACGTTCTCGTCAAACGTCGGTGTAAACTTGTGCCGATGAGGCTAGGTTGTTAAATTGTTTGGACGTTTGTAAACACAGGGACGAAGCCAAGATTTTGAGCAAGCTTCCTCACAAACTTTGACTTTGAACATATGCCATTCTTATTGATACTTTTCTCCGACAGGAAAGTCTTTTTTCTTTCTTTCTTTAATTTTTTACCCATCTATTTTTTTGGAGACTTTATTTCGTACTTCTTTTTTATCAATACATACATACATAAATGTAGCATTTACGTAAAAAGTTTTTTCTCTTAAGCTAGCAAACTATTCCTCATCCAAAGCTTTATTTCAACCCACAACTCATGTCTTTAGACGTCGTCACCACTAAACTAGGTTGGGGCACACTTCCATCTATGGATACTATGCCTATCTCATCAAGGACGACACAACCGTGTGCTTTCCAAGCTTAGAGAATTCTATCCTTCGCCTTCCCATATGAGCTGAGCTACGTGCAAAGTGCTTGTCCAAGTTAGGTCACTATCTAAAAGGGTTGTGCATGTGTCATAAAATATTCTACTTAGACCAATCAAGATGACATGTTAATATAGTCTTATGGACTCAAAGAGTTAAGTCACGTTGACATGAAAAATCTCAATTCTTGTTCCTACAAGGTTCCTATGAAATTAAGTGGATTAAGTTCTTAACTAAGCTCCGACCTTCATATTTTATTCCAGACTAGTTCAATTGTCAAAATCATCTTGAAAAATATGAATGCACATGCAAGTTTTTTTTAGTGAAGTGCATTTTCTGGTTTAAACTTTTATGTGGGTTTTAAAGAATTTTACAAATTTTTATGAGTTTTAATTTTTTAAGTATTTTTTTTGAAAAAGTTAGTGAATTGAACGAATTTACACATATTTACAAGGATTAGGCACATATTTACTAAGGCTTTTATACAAAAATATATACAAGAATTATACAAGTTTTATACAAGATTTTTTTTGAAAAAGACTTTATTTACAAGTTTAATATAAATTTTTGAAAATAATTTTATTTACAAGTTTTAAATAATTAATTTAGTCAAAAAAGTTTTAAATAATTAAGGGTTTATTTACACAAGTTAAATTAATTAATGATTTTATAATGGAAGTATTTTTCAACATATTTATTTTATAACACAATTTTATAAAAACTTTACAAAATAATGTTTACGAATACATATTAGAAAATATTTTTACAAAACACTTTTCAAAACATTATCACCTTAAGTCAGGATAAATGATCGACCACAACATTCTTGACCACATGTTTATCCTTAATATCAAAGTCAAACTTCTATAGTAGCAAAATTCACCTAAGAAGACACACCTTTACGTACTTCTTTTCCATAAGTACTGAATCTATGCGTGATCACTATAAATAATTACCTTAGAACCCAAAAGGTCGATATGAATTTCTCTAAGGCCCAAACTACTGCGATCATCTCCTTTTCGGTCACTGTAGTTCTTATGTGCAGGATCTAAAACTTTACTCGCGTAGTGTACTGCAAACGGTATCCCATCTCTCGGATGTCCTAATAAAGATCTTATAACAAAATCTGATGCATCAGTCATGATCTCGAAGGGAAGAGATTGGACAGGAGCTTGTAGAACAGGGGAATCTATAATCTCTCTTTAAGAGCTCAAAGGCCTCTAGACACATGTGATCTATAATAAATTCAATGTCTTTTCCTAAGAGCTCAATCACTGGCCATGCAATCTTTGAAATTCTTTAATAAATCTCCTATAAAATCCAACATACCCGCACCAAATTGAAGTTGGTTGGTAGATCAAGCTTCTTTATCACATTCGCCTTGGCAGGGTCTACCTCCATACCCTTCTTGGAGATGGCATACCCCAATGTGATACCCTCCAGTACCATAAAGTTACTTTTTTCCCAGGGGAACCCTAGATTAACCTCCATACATCTTTTAAGTACTCGATCCAAATGTAAAAGAGAAGCACCAAAAGAATCCCCACGAATCGAGAAATCATCCATGAATACTTCCATGAAATCTCCCACCATCTCACCGAACATACAACAATCATGCATCATTATAAAGTGTCTGGGGCAGTACATAACCTGAAAGGCATATACTTGAATGCATATGTGCCGAATGGACAAGTAAAGTGTTCTTTTCTTGGTCCTCAGGAGTATGTCTATTAGCCTAGTACCTGTCAAGAAAATAGAATAACTCTTTACCTGCTAATCTCTCCAAAACATGATCTATAAAAGGAAAGGCAAACTGATCTTTCTTGGCCATGACATTCAAGTGTCGGTAGTCAACACAGACACGCCACGACATGGATACTGTTGGACATGCAAGCCCACGACGAGCCATTATGCAATAAATGTTATTGCAAATATCATTCCCTAATCTGAAATGAAGAATACATAATTTGCATAATAGGCCCCTTAGTACAATTAGGGTTATGTTCCATGGTCATCTTAATGATCATATAGCTGTTGATTCAATTATTGAATCATAGAGGCTGGTGCTCAGATGAATATCTAATGAGTTAGATTGAGGACTCATCATGCACCGTCAAATGATTATTAAGAGATGATCTCCACCATGAGTAGGAGATGGTAATCCTTTCTCAGTTAGGCTGATATCTGACCGACCTCTTGATGCAGGTCCTCTGCATATGAATAGAGATTCGAAGGTGTCAGATTAGTTAAGTCAAAGAGTTGATTTAACGAGATCGAGATAACTAAAGTCCTATATCGTATGCTGTCATAATATAGGCACACATCCTCTGACCGGAGACAGATGTGTTACTATATATCTGAGTATGTACATTTGGCAGACCAATAGGTTGATGACCTAACCAAGGTCTATACACCGACGCGCTGGTGTGCATATAAGGGCATATGAGTAATACGATCTCTCAAAGGGATCATACAGGTTCACTACTGAACCGGAAGACATGAGCTCACTCATGAGATATTGGGAAGAAACAAATTCCGTGTGCACGGTCATATCGCTTTGGAAGCTTGACTGAATTTGTAGGTTTGATATATACTTTTGAAAAGTATACGATCAAGACCTAGGTATGATATATGCTTTTGGAAAGTATATGATCGATACCAACTCCCAAATGATCAAAATGAGAAACTTACTGATAAAACCCTGAAGTAGACAGTATAAAGTTGATCTAATACTTCGAGTTTATTCTGAGTCTTCCAGTATGCAGGATGTACAGGTATTGGGAATACCTGAGGGTGATGTGATCATAAACGATTGTATAACCATGACGCTTCCATTCCTAGGGAGTGATGAAACGGGTCTGGATTTTAGTGACTCCTCTCAGTAGAGAAGTAATCTGATCTTGATCCAAATGTTGGACATTGATCTGAATGTGATTTAGATACAATGAGAAGATTAGATTTGCGGTCTTGATTTAATCAAGCATCTATGGGAGGCCCGAGATCTAGATTTGAGATGTAATCTCAATATTCAAGTCACTATACGTGGAACAATACAATCGCCCTGTCCTTATCTCCATGTATTCGCGGAGAAAGCGCATTATCCTTGAAAGGGTTCAAGGATAATTTCATTGTTGATATTATGTATCCGAGCATTGAGAAAAAGGATAATTAAATGTGATTTAATTATCATGAGTAATATGTATTTGATTCATATTATAAAGAGAGTTATCTAAGATAATTGAATTTGAATTAATTATCAAAGATGTGAATAATGTGAATATGATTCATATTATTTGGGCACATGAGAATAGAGATCCAAGATGATTAAATGTGATTTAATTATCATGGATATGAATAATGTGGATAGCAATATGCAAATTAATTATATATATTATAAAATATGGTTTATAATATATAAGAGATAACTATTTGTAATTTACATTTGTTAATTAAATGTTTATGTGAATTGGATTCACATTGGACATTAAATTGAAAATGTAATTTACATTTTATTTTGGGTTGTGAATATGATTCATAAATTTCCAATGGCAAGATTGCAATATTCACAAAATAATTATGAATTATTATTGTAGAATATTTTACAACAAAAGTTGTTGGAAATTATGGGAGAAATTCATGGAGATATGTAATCTTGTGAGATTACATGGATTTGTCTCCACCATGGAGAGATGGTGGACGGCCACCAATTCCACAAGGAAATTGGTAGCCGTCCCCACCACTCCTAATGTGGAGATCTCCAAGCAAATCTCTCCATAATTGCTTGATCTAATTTAGGATTGAAATATATTTGAGATGCCAAATATATTTGATTTAAATTAGATTATTATTTGTTGGTTTTTACCAACAACAATCTTGACCATTGGATGGGACATAAATTAATCTCATCCATTGATTTTATATGTCCCATGGATTGAGATCCATGGATCCCAAAACCCTATAAAAGGAGAGGCACCCCTTTGCTCTTCTTTACACAAAGAGAACATAATTCTCTCTCTCTACACGCCTACTCTCTCTCCCTCTCATGGCCGTCCACCATGGATGCCCTAGAGAGGTTCTCTATCGCTGCAGCGTCATCGTTATGCTGCCCGATCGTCTGCTCGTGGATCTTCGTCTCCTTTGGTGCACCTCGCTCGTGAAGAAGACGTCGGATCTCGTGTGTCGAGATCAGGAGATCCACCGCTTGGATCATCAACATGGATTGCGAGAAGCACACGATTCATCCCCGCGCTCGCAAGCATCTCCTCCGCCGGATCGGACTTGAGACAGGAGGTCTCTTCGTTTAGAGACTCGATCACAACCACGCTTCAAGAGGTAATCCTATTAATTGTTTGTGGTTTAGATGAAACGATCCGAGAAGTGTTCTTGGATCATGTGGTTTCGTCGCATGAAAATTTTTTAAATTCCGCTGCATCGAGCAACTAGTGTGACTAGTCGCTCCTCGTCGTATTCAATACGACGCTCACGCTTCCGTGATGCGCTTGAGGATCTAACATTATCCTTCAAGTTGTATCTTAGCCTTAGGTCGAATGTTTTGGATACGATTCATAAAACCGAAGGCGACTTGGGTTCGTTAGGGTTGCGAAAGTTTTATCGCATTTCATTTTCGCATCTCTGTTTAGTGTAAATTTTCGGATCTGATTAGATTGTTTAAACACAAAAATAACACTTGTATTTTGTTCCTCATTAAATAAGGAAACCATAGGATCTAAGTTTACGTAATTTGGATTCCGTTTTCTCTAGATATGGTCGTTTTAATGAACATGTATTCACTGTTACAGGAGCTGCGAATCTTAACGTAATTAAGGAGTTAATTACTGTTTAGAAATACCTTGAAATGCATGCAAATCACATAGGTTCTGTTATAAATCAAATTAGGAAACTTTGAAAACTTATTTTGCTTAATTTGAATTTAAATTGATTGAGATATGCTAATTTTAGTAAGTAGTGGTCACTGCTGAAATTACTTTCCTAATCAAGAACCATGTGATTGTCAATTAGTGAAATTAATTGTTAATTTCATGAAATAATTTCGGAAAATATTTGAGAAATATTGGATGATGATTATTTCCTTAATTGACTTGGCCTCAACCAATAAATTGATTAGATTTGATCTAGATCAAAATTAAAAACTTAATCAACAAACTTCTTGCTTGAATATGATTGGGAATTTGTCTAGCAAATTTCCTTATAATCAAAAATATTTTGATTATTACTATATGGTATAATTTCGATTGAAGAACCGATGATCATCTCAAGTACAAAGTGATTGACTCGGTATTATTTTTTCCCGAGGCGGATATGGTGTCTAGTCGGGGATCGCTGGGGTAGCGGGTTGCAATGTATGCGGTCCGTCCCACTCCCGCCGGTACTGGCCATGACAGCGGGTAGGGAACGAATGATGCTTGAGAGATCATGTTGTATTTTTCTAATTATTAAAATTCGAATTAATACGTATTTTGAGATAATACCATATATTCAAGTAAAATCAAGTTTGTTGATTGAATTGGATTGATAATTAATTTAATGTGATTAAGTTAATTATATCTAAATTAAAACACTCTATTATGAATAGAGTTATTATTTCCCTTAGAAGAATTAATCGTAATGAATATGATTCATAATGATTAATTAGAATTTGAATATGATATGGACGATCACATAAGTGACATCCATGGTCTCCCGTCAAGGCGAAGGGTTCCGTCGCCAGATATTGTATGTAGAAGACGCCTGTCCGAAGTGATAGCTCCTGTATATGATCCATTTGGATCGGGCTCGTCGCTTCTCGAAAGAGTAAGGACGTATGCGTAGTGACCCCAATATCGGATCCTCATATTATTGGGGCGTTATTGGATTGCGCATAGCGAGTTGTATTCCTGTTGACAGTTGGTTCAATTAATGATGGGTCAACATCACCTTAGGGGTTGTGGGCCCGGGTATTAAAGACCGAATTGGGAGATGCAAGTTGGACTTGCAAAGCGGAATGTGTTCCCGCTTCTTTTTATCCGAGTTATAGGTTCTCATATTATTGGGATGTAACAAAGATAAGGAAGGAGATCCCAGATCTTGCTTGAGATATAATGGTAAGTATATCTCTTACATTGAAAATGATTGAGGGAATGAACTTTCATTATTGACATGGCAAGACAACTTTGATATAAAAATTCCTAAATCAAAGTAAATTATACATTTATATATGTTTATGCAAATTTCTTATTTCAGATAATCCTTTCTTTAATCCCACTCAATGTTATACTCAATAATAACCAGTAGAATATCTTGGAATGGACCTATGATCCATATATTGTACTTGCAATTGGACATATAATGTATGTGGTTGCAATGTGCAAGTTTCCTCATAATAATGAGGAATGATAATTAAATAGACACTAGGACTGAAACCCTAGGGTTTGTATGTCTCTATAAGTCTAGATCCCATCGAATGTACTTTTGAAGTGACATATCGATAATGATCGTAATTATCAAATAATCCTTATAAAATCTAAGAAGATGTTCTGCCATACATATGTGCTCTCGACATATAATCATGAATGACATGGTTCTCTGCATTATGCAGAATGGTGGCTCTATAGGAGATGATGTATTCAAAATTGTTGGAGTACCTACTTGAACCTAAGTTTAAATGGATGTAGATACGATGAGTGTCATCATTCTACTATCTATACTCTAATCATTCATGAAGCTTCATAATATTCATATTGTATGAATTGAATGAAGCATGTATAAATGTTGAAATACCCTTCTATTGAAATTTTTGATTTCAACATAAGAGATCCTTTGTCTTGAGCAATGGTTGCTTATAGATAAAGGAAGCACAGTGGAAGCATTGATTGGACCCAAGTAAGAAGTATAGTCAAAGAGTTGACTGTACTTCTGTGACTTCCATATGACATCCAAAGAGTTGGATGTATGCCAATACCCCAATAAGTTGATGTGTTGATAGTATGACTATCAAATCTATTTCGAATCCTTAGAGAAGGAATCAGATAGTACATCAGATTAATATACATATAATCATTGATATTGACTTACTTATTTGATAAGATAAAGTTTAATAATTGTATCCCAATCTTCTAATGACACTTGCAATTGGTTGCATATGCATTAGATTATTAGAAATTTGATCTTAAGGTTTAATGGTCATCCATGTTGGAATTGATGCAATTGTTGCAACAATTTCCACCGGATGAATATACTTCATATTTTCAGTGGGAGAGCCCCTAGTCTTAGAGAATGTCTCTGTGACCTAGATATTAGAATACACTTATTGTTTGTTTCTAAATGTTGGGAATAAACATGAATTCTGTAATAGAACTATCATAAAGAGTTTTGATGGAGATATTTCAGATAGTAATCTAATATCTTGTGGACTCTACTAAATTAGCATATTAATGAATGGTTCATTAAGATTTCTAATACTGGAAATTAAACCTTTAAAGATCAATAGGAGGATAAAGATCATTTGACAATGATCTGGCATCATGTTTTGGACATATGTCTGTTGATGAGATCAATGGACAAGTAAGAGATGAAACTTTAGAATGTCTAAAAATTTCAAAACTTGCATACTTATGAATATTGTATTCAAAGTAAAATGTCCAATACACCCTTCTATAGGAAAGGTGTAAGATGTCAAGGTCTTCAGGATCTCATACATATTGATGTATGTGGATCATCTATATCATAGTAAACATTATGGATATGTGATATCTATTGATGATTATGTATGATATGAGATTTCTTCTCTTCACCTAAGAAACCTTTGAAATGTTCAAAGATTTCACAATTTTGGTTTAGAACCAAAGTTTGAAGGAAGATGAAATGAATTTGATCTAATTAAGGTAGCTTGCACCTATTAGATGAATTTGAGGAAATACCTTATGGAGATGTGGATATCATTCCTATCTCAATCCTCCTAATAAACCTAAATTCAATAAGAGTTTTAAGAAGATACAATTGATCATGTGTGACATGATTTAATCAATGATTAATCTTAGCATAATTATCTCTTAGTTTCCAAGTATATATATGTGGAAGAGACTACATTATATATATCCTTACAAGGTTCCATGTGATTAAGATGGAATCTGGCACTGGAGAGTGCTACTTCATTAGGAAAATAAAGGATGGTATTGGATACCTACTTTATGACCTTGAGATTCTTAAAAGATCTCATCTTTGAGAATATGATTCTTATAGGATGACTCTCTTGAGAATCAAGATGAAAATAAAGTAAAGGAACTCATTTAATCTTGAGAAGATAATGAGGCTCCTGAAATCAGAAACTAAAAGAACAATTAAAGATGAAACATTAATGCCTCTTCAAATAAGTTTGAGGATGGATTCCATGTGTCAGTTGAATCTGACAATGATCGGACTTCATGTGATGAAACTCCTGAGGTTCATGACATGGAAAGATGGATGTTAGCAATAAAAGTCTAAAGTAGACTTCATATACAAGTGTATTATATGGACCCTCGAGGATCCACCTATATGGGTAAGACCCATTAAGGTGTAAATGGATCTTCAAGAGAAAGAGAGAACCTGATGAGAAGGTAGAGACCTTCAAAGCACGGTTCGTAGCCATGAGCTACACGCCGAAGAGAAGACATCGCTTGCGATAAGACTTGCTCTCCAGTGAACTTGCTTTAAACCATCAGAATATTGCTAACTATAGCTACACAACTTGACCATGACATCTTCATGATGTGAGTCAAGATTGCATTCCTCTATGAATACCTCTCTGAGGATATTCATATGAAGTAGCCAAAGGGCTTCATGGTTGAGGAAAGCAAGGTGTGCAAGCTAAAGAACTCCATCTCTGGACTCCAATAAGTTTCTTGTAGTTGGACCATAAGATTTGATGAAATTATAAATGTTATGATTTCAGATAAAATTTTGATGAACCATGTGAAGCTTAGTGGGAGTGCCATTATGTTCATCGTGCCAAATGTAGATATTATCCTAATCATTTGGAATGGTCTAAGGATGATAATAATAAGTGTTTTATAATCTGGTTATCCCATACCTCGAGATATGATCTCAAGGATACATCTTAGATCTTAGTTCTGAAGTCGTTCAGAAATAAAGAGAAGAGGGTATTGGGACCGTCGCATTAGTAGTGCACCTTGGACTTATTCCATTTTCTGGAAAATTCCAAGAAAGGCTTCCTTCCCTTAAGATGTGGTAGTTACCTATCTAAAGGGATAGCACCTCAAAGAGTTGAGGATATGAATGCTAAAACTACTTGCCCTTGTGCATCAGTTCCGAGAAGCTGGGTGTATGCTAGATGTGTACAAAAGCCAGATGTCTACCATACAGTGGGAGTAGTAATCTGTTACTAATCCTACTATGGAATAAAACACTTGATTGCAGTAATAACAATATCTTCAAAGATGATGAAACTCAGAGATAGTGATCTCAAAGTTTTATCTTCAAAAGTTTAAGACCTTGTAGATAGTGATCCCTAAGGATCTTAACTGTAGATACCTTAGGAGATAGAGATCTCCATGAATAAAGGTTTTCTGATAAGGATTATGGACATACTGATTATAATAATTATCGAGCTATAGTGTCAAGGACACTATAACAAAATTGAGTATTGGTTGCATGAGATGCAACATTCGCATTGGATGCGAGTACTGTTACTAGGGGATATGCAAGTGCCGTAAAAGGACTTGGCGTAGTCTCTTGGGAATAGAGTAACTAATCAGCTTACCTTGCTATTTTCTAAATAGCCTATGATTGTCACATGAGTGTGGGTTTAAATGATTAGCCCATTAATGGTTCTCTGGGCTAGTGGGAGATTGTTGGACATGCGAGCCCACGACGAGCCATTATGCAATAAACGTTATTGCAAATATCATTCCCTAATCTGAAATGAAGAATACCATAATAGGTCCCTTAGTATAATTAGGGTTATGTACCATGGCCATCTTAATGATCATACATCTGTTGATTCAATTATTGAATCATAGAGGCTGGTGCTCAGATGAATATCTAATGAGTTAGATTGAGGACTCGTCAAGCACCGTCAAATGATTATTAAGAGATGATCTCCACCCTGAGTAGGAGATGGCAATCCTTTCTCAGTTAGGCTGATATCTGACTGACCTCTTGATACAGGTCCTCTGCATAGGAATAGAGATTCGGAGGTGTCAGATTAGTTAAGTCAAAGAGTTGATTTAACGATATCGAGATAACCAAAGTCCTATATCGTATGCTGTCATAATATAGGCACACATCCTCTGACCAGAGACAGATGTGTTACTATATGTCTGAGTATCTACATTTGGCAGACCAATAGGTTGATGACCTAACCAAGGTCTATACACCGATGCGGTGGTGTGCATATAAGGGCATATGAGTAATACGATCTCTCAAAGGGATCATACAGGTTCACTACTGAACCGGAAGACATGAGCTCACTCATGAGATATTGGGAAGAAACAAATTCCGTGCGTACGGTCGTCTCGCTTTGGAAGCTTGACTGAATTTGTAGGTTTGATATATACTTTTGGAAAGTATATGATCAAGACCTAGGTATGATATATGCTTTTGGAAAGTATATGATCGATACCAACTCCCAAATGATCAAAATGAGAAACTTATTGATAAAACCCTGAAGTAGACAATATAAAGTTGATCTAATACTTTGGGTTTATTCTGAGTCTTCTAGTATGCAGGATGTACAGGTATTGGGAATACCTGAGGGTGATGTGATCATAAACGATTGTATAACCATGACGCTTCCATTCCTAGGGAGTGATGAAACGGGTCTGGATTTTAGTGACTACTCTCTGTAGAGAAGTAATCTGATCTTGATCCAAATGTTGGACATTGAACTGAATGTGATTCAGATACAATGAGAAGATTAGATTTCCGGTCTTGATTTAATCAAGCATCTATGGGAGGCCCGAGATCTGGATTTGATATGTAATCTCAATATCCAAGTCACTATACATGGAACAATACAATCGCCCTGTCCTTATCTTCAAGTATTCGCGGAGAAAGCGCATTATCCTTGAAAGGGTTCAAGGATAATTTCATTGTTGATATTATATATATGATCATTGAGTATAATTAAATGTGATTTAATTATCATGAGTAATATGAATTTGATTCATATTATAAAGAGAGTTATCTAAGATAATTGAATGTGATTTAATTATCAAAGATGCGGATAATGTGAATATGATTCATATTATTTGGGTACATGAGAATAGAGATCCAAGATGATTAAATATGATTTAATTATCATGGATATGAATAATCTGGATAGCAATATGCATATTAATTATATATATTATAAATATGATTTATAATATATAAGAGAGAACTATTTGTAATTTACATTTGTTAATTAAATG
Organism: Ottelia alismoides; assembly: GCA_037367405.1. Taxonomy (NCBI): domain Eukaryota; kingdom Viridiplantae; phylum Streptophyta; class Magnoliopsida; order Alismatales; family Hydrocharitaceae; genus Ottelia; species Ottelia alismoides. Next base: position 258,593 of record JAZKJV010010215.1, on the reverse strand, counting down.
TTGATGTGAATTGGATTCACATTGGACATTAAATTGAAAATATAATTTACATTTTATTTTGGGTTGTGAATATGATTCACAAATTTCCAATGGAAAGATTGCAATATTCACAAAATAATTATGAATTATTATTGTAAAATATTTTACAACAAAAGTTGTTGGAAATTATGGGAGAAATTCATGGAGATATGTAATCTTGTGAGATTACATGGATTTGTCTCCACCATGGAGAGATGGTGGACGGCCATCAATTCCACAAGGAAATGGGTAGCCGTCTCCACCACTCCTAATGTGGAGATCTCCATGCAAATCTCTCCATAATTGCTTGATCTAATTTAGGATTGAAATATATTTGAGATGTCAAATATATTTGATTTAAATTAGATTATTATTTGTTGGTTTTTACCAACAACAATCTTGACCATTGGATGGGACATAAATCAATCTCATCTATTGATTTTATATATCCTATGGATTGAGATCCATGGATCCCAAAACCCTATAAAAGGAGAGGCACCCCTTTGTTCTTCTTTACACAAAGAGAACATAACTCTCTCTCTCTCTCTCTCTCTTTCTCTCTATACGCCTACTCTCTCTCCCTCTCATGGCCGTCCACCATGAATGCCCTAGAGAGGTTCTCCATCGCCGCAGCGTTGTCGTTATGCTGCCCGATCGTCTGCTCGTGGATCTTCGTCTCCTTTGGTGTGCCTCGCTTGTGAAGAAGACATCGGATCTCGTGTGTCGAGACCAGGAAATCAGCCGCTTGGATCATCAACATGGATTGGGAGAAGCACGCGATTCATCCCCGCGCTCGCAAGCGTCTCCTCCGTCGGATCAGACTTGAGACAGGAGGTCTCTTCGTTTAGAGACTCGATCACAACCACGCTTCAAGAGGTAATCCTATTACTTGTTTGTGGTTTAGACGAAATGATCCGAGAAGTGTTCTTAGATTATGTGGTTTCGTCGCATGAAAATTTTTTTAATTCCGCTGCATCGAGCAACTAGTGCGACTAGTCGCTCCTCGTCGTATTCGATACGACGCTCATGCTTCCGTGATGCGCTTGAGGATCTAATTATATCCTTTAGATACTCGTATATCAATCTCTTCTCCCTCCTCATTAGTGGTCATACGAATCTCTGACTTCTTTTGGACCACATGTAAAGGCATACTTTGGTGTAGTAGGTAATGGCTTAAGATTTGACAATGTTGAATCATGTAATAAATCTGGCTTAACCATATCTGAATATGGTCCCATGGTATAAGAAGGGGGTATGTCTGTGTTGTGTTGGCCACCAATTTTGCTATGTCTTGAGTCAGATCACCAAAGACCCGGTATGTTGGCCAAAGCCATGTCTGACTTGACATCCTCATTCTTTGACTATTCCGTGAAAGAAGGAACTGACAAGAAAGGAGTAGGGAGATGCATCTACCAAGAAACTCGGCAACATCTGGCGAATTGCTTCATGTACACTATCCTCTCCAGATGAGAAGATATCACTGAGTATTGTTGGGGTATATCTCCATGGCCCAACTGTGTCTATCATTATGCACTCTACCTCAGAAGATGAATAATTTGTGTTGGATTCTGAATCATTTCGCTGCCATCTAGTTTGCTAGATATATAAGTCCAACTCTCCGCCTGGAGAACAGAACTTCATCATCCCAGTATAATAGTCAAATGAAGTACTATCGGTCCTAAGGAAAGGGCACCCTAAAATGATCCAGGATTCTCTCCAATGGTTGATCTCCATGTCAAGGACTGTAAATTCCACCATATACTTATGTCCCGCAATGGAGGCAATAACATTACTAACCTCTCCCTTAGCCCTCTCGGTAGATTTATCTGCAAACTGAAGTAAAACCCTTGAATTTCTCAGATGCCCTAAGTTCAGTTGGTTGTACAAGGCTAGAGGTAAGAGGTTAATGGAAGAACTGTTATCTAGGAGAGTGTGTGCAAATGCAATGTCATCGTATGACTCATCATATAATGCACACACATATCTATCTTCTTTCAAGGAAGTTGTTGGTTCTCTATACAATAAGTAGTGGTAATTGTTAAGACATGTGTCTTTATTCGATTCCTTGGTTTCTTCCTGCTTCATCTCACCTTAAGGTATTTGTGAAAAGTAGGATTATTTGGCCACATACTTATCGAATGACACTTTAACAATAATGTTTTTATTACAAAATCATGCCATATCAGGGTCATCTTTTTGAATCTTATTTATGTTTCTCTTTTCTACAGTAAGAGCATGGGGAAATGGATTGAAGCATGAGACAAAGTAGAAGAATTATAATTATAAACATCTGCATGAATATTTTTATTTCTAGAATCCGAGTTCTTCATACAAACTGAATCTATTACAAACTTGTGAATAAACTTGTCTACTGCAAGTTGGGGAATGTCTACTGCTGGTACATTCTCCTCAACTGAAGGTGCAAGATGCTCCGTAAACTCTAGATCTCAATCTCATGAATGTTGTGTCTTGGTGCTCTTCATCCTCTCTTCCTGGCGATCTCCTTATCTTTTGCTGGTGAAGGGACTGCTACTGTGTTTGACAATGCTCTTCCTCCTCACCCTCTAAGGTCTCCTCAAATGGAGCCTCAAAGATGTACTCCTCCATGTCTTGTGCCCAATCAAGTATGACCACGATCCGTCCGCTTCTGAGTGACATATAGTTAATATTATCAAATGAAAGAATCTCATGCTCATATCTAAGTGAATCTGAGTAGTATACTTGATCATTGTATTGTTGCTGCTGACTCTTGTTCAAGCTATTGGGTTAACCTGAACCTGATCGGGAACGGAGGTAGGAGGTGCAGATTTTTCTTCTTGCCATTTGGCGATCTGGTTAAGGTCAACCCTCATGTCTTGAATCTCATTCCTATAAGCATAGATCTCATCAAGAATCTACTGCTGAAAATCTGATGGGGTTGATGAAGAAGAAGAAGAACAACCTAGGTTCTGCCTAGGTGGACCCTACTGAAAAGAGGATCATGAATATCAGCCTTACTTACCATGATGATGTTGCTTTGGGTTTCTCTAAAATGGTGGGCCATGATGGCCTAATTGATATTATTGTTGAAGCATCCTCTGATGCCATTGAGGTTGGGAGAGATAGGCTCCTGGGCGTGGCTGTGAAGGTAGAGGGGTAGGGGTGAAGCTGGTGTTATGGAAAGTTTGAGGACGTCGATACTGTTGACTATCCCCCATTCACGCATGTTTGCTGGAAAGATCATGAGTGTACCATACACCATTTACCTCCCATATTGAGGAGGCTCCTCACTAATTGTCTCTGTAGATGGATCATGTTGAAGTTATGGGTTTTGAAATGGTCCTCTATCCACGTAGACTGAGGCCCTAACATATGCTGTTCCGGTACATAGTGTACACAATATACATAAGTAGATGATGTAGACACAACATGTATCATCATCTTAGATACCTTCTCAGTAAGTTCATCCATATGCTTTAGAAGCTTAGACGAACTCTCCAATTCATTCTTTATTTCTTTTAGTTGATACACTCAACGAGTGTCAACTTATCAGCTATGATTCCCATGCTAGGAATCAGATCCTCTATGACATCAACTACATCCTGCTTACCCCTCTCCTTAGATAGGAATTAAAGAGGGATATATGTGTATGCCCTGCTGGTGTTCTATGAGTGGCTAGTATCAGCCATCTTCCCTAATACCTTCCAGACGATATCCACTTCCTTAAATGTATAGCTGCCTCCATAGGAAACGCTCACTAACTTCTATTCTATGAGTGGCTAGTATCAGCCATCTTCTAGAATACCTTCCAAACGATATCCACTCCATTAAACGTATAGCTGCCTCCATAGGCAACGCTCACTAACCCTTGTATCTCAGGGATGAGATCACTGAATAAAACATGAACCAAGATAGTGTTTTTCATCCCATGACAAGGACATTTCTGAAGCAACTCCTTAAACCTCTCCCAAGTATCACATAATGGCTCATTGGGTAATTGGGTGAATCTTGTGATGCGAGTCCACATTTGATCTGTCCTACTAAAAGGGTAGAACTTCTTCAGGAAAATGTCCATGAACTGAGTATATGTAGTTATAACTACCCCAAGGTTCTTCAACCAATAGCCAGCCTTATCTCCTAAGGTGAAAGGAAGAGCTTTGAGCATGATGTAGTCTTGGATAACCCTAGGGGGCCTAAGATTATCACAGACTAACTCAAAGTCTCTCAGGAATGCATAAGGTTCATTGTTGTCATTCCCATTATACTTCAGAAGAAAGGAAAGGAAATGAGGCTTTAGCTCATAATCTACATATGGAGTGGTTGGAGTCAACCAATTTAGGTTCTGATATAACCTCGGATTGTTGGTCATGTACAGTGAAGCATCGACTCCCACATTAAAATGACCATCTGTGCTCTAACTAATGCATTTTGATACTCAGTTGCAGCTAGTTTGTCTAGTATAGCTGCATGATCATCATAATCCTCCTCCTTTGGGTGCTTCTTTGGAGGCATCGTAACTAATGAATCTTTTAAGTCACCTTCATCAGAAAATGGGTTGAGATTAGAAGAAGAAGAGGAGAAAATCAAGTCGAGCTCACCAATGCGAAGGTCATCCTTGATGAGAAGGGAAGAGAGGAAGGGATTGATCGGGGTGTGACCATTCCTAAGAAGGAGGTCAACCTAGACTCAAGAAGAAGGTCATCATGAGTACAGAGAGGTCCATGAAGTAGTGTATCAGGGACTTCATAAGACATGACATTTGAGGAGTTCAATGAGATGTTCGTGAAGTATGAACAAACTTCCCTCCAAATATCCATCTTCGATGTCAAATGGATATGAATCAAGCACGAAAATGAATAAACAGATGATATCTCACGAGAAGGCACTTGAATGTGTCAGATTTAACTCACACAATACAAATTCAATTCAAACCCCCCTTTTCACCGACTTCACACGTAAAGACTGCAAGAGTCCGACCGATTTATCTTATCAATTTTAATAGGCGTTAGAATAATATTGGAGTTTGTTACTCACATTATGTCTCCTTGACGTCTAGCAGTGCTTCAGTTAGTCCTCAATCAAAAGGATGATATACCTGGGATGTCGGGTTATATCACACCCTTAAAGGAACTAACATACTTACACAACCAAAATGTCAACTATAGTCAGAGAGCATTTGCAGCTCCCAAATATATGGAAGTAAAAAATGGAGACTTAGGGTGCATGTCCAGGGATTTGGGCTCCATTACTATGGATGTGTCCACACCCACTCTATCTAGAGTTAAGTACTTGCGAGAAATGAGGGGATTACTCTCTCGTAAGACAAAGCTACTTTTATTAAAAATTTGAATCGATTTGTATTAATAGTCCCAATTTTATATATGGTTATCACTTTAAGATTTAAATGAGAAAAATGAATATACGCTTAATCGTCAGTCCTGATTCCTTTTAAACCTAAGCTATAAAAACTCAAGAGAGGGATTCGAGAAAGTTGAATGCAAGCGAGAATCAATGATGCATGCTCAGTTAGAAAAACTTATAGTGAATCCTAACATTTTCCATGTTGGATGCTTAGCATAATATATAAATCTATCTATATGCGATGCAAGTCGATAAAAGTCGTACCCAAGCATAAGTTCTATTAGTGGTGAGGAATTGAGTTTATTTTGAGCCAATCAAATGGAATAAGGTGTTTCTATTTGAATCTTTGTCGTAAGGCTTAAATTATTCGAGCATAAATATGACTTAAGGAAGCTCTAAGTGTCGTGTACTTGTCCTTAAACTTTGTCCACTCAAGTCAAGCCCCACTCTTAAAGCAAAAGAGTGAAACATGTCTCGACACACCAAAAATGAAAAACAGTTGGAGTGTCTCTGTTTATATATGTAAGTTCTCAATCGAGAATGGCTATAAATGATAATTAATTATACAAATAATTACAAGAATTCTGAATTAAAATTTGTCTATATCATCTAACTACTCTCTCTCTCTACTTAATCAACTAGATGTGGTCTCTCAACGAGCTGCTCCAAGCGCCTCGCCTCGGTATCACCATGGTCTTCCTTAGCTCTGCATGCTCTGATCACAACATAACTATATGGTGAGATATGATCTAAAGAAAAGGAGATAAATAAAAAATATAAGTAACTTCATATAAACAAATACAAGTCAACAAAGTCTATAAAGTTAACAAACAATATAATAACCAAAATGACACTAATTAATCCTAATTCAATAACCTAATAAAGGCGTTTCCTCGCCAACGACACCATCTGATAAAATGCTAAATCACTACTCTAATTATGACGAATTGTAATATGAGTGATCAGGGAACTAATAGAACCATGCTAAAAGTATCTCCGTAAAGAGAGTGTGTGTAAATTCATGCATGGATAAGTTTAGGGTCGAACACAAAAACATGAGATATTAGATATCTAAACTAGGGTTAAATAATGTATAGCAGTATTTATGCCAACCTAAATGCATGCATGATATTTTTGTCATTTTTTTATACAAGTCAAATTACATCAACGGATGATAATACATTGCAACACACAAATACACATACAAATAGCTCCTTAATTAGATAACAATCATGACGCCCAATTAACTAAAATTTGATCCTAGATACTAAGTAATTAAAAGCTCCAATTTCTCATTGATAAGTCAATATACCAAAGTTATTCGGCACTTACGATAATTAGTAGTCATTTAGCAATGAGAATAAGGATATGAAATCAGTAGATCGATCACTTAATTAAATTGTAAATGTAGTGAGCTAATCAGGGTCTCTTTAAATTCACAAGTTGGAGTTTAGATAAATTTATGATAATTAAATCAAGGTCTAGTAAGCAATGAACTTATCAGATTATTAAATGACAACATACAAGCCACATCAAAGAATAAAGCATGTCGCTAAAAAGATCATGATTAAAGCTTTCAAACAAGGCCAATTTTACTAAATTTGGACACGGTATGCTCAAGTTATTAACTATTCAACCTAGATGCTTAATTGCAAACAAAACTTAATTAAAAACACATAAAATATCCCAAATATGTCCAAAAAGTCCCAATACAAATATAAGAAGCTGGTGGGAGCTTATAAGCAAATATCCACATGCAGGGATGGGATGCAATATAGAAGACCCGACGGAAATCTACTAGAAATGTCCCAGGCAGTGCGTGCTTGGGGTGTGCCGCCAGGCTCAGACGATGGCTTGGGTACGGCTCAGGCTCGTGCCATGTGGATGCTTCTGCTGCTTTGACTCAAGGTAAGGGTTTACTAAAACTTTGAGGGTATGGGGCACGGCTCGAGGCTGATTTGGGCTGTAGGATCGAATCCCGAGGATTCAATCCAATGGTGATCGTATCTCTCCTCCTTCAGCGCTTCTCCACAGGTGGTGGCAAGAAAGTAGGACTGCAGTGAGCATGTTGCTTCTCCTCCATGTTCCTTCGAGGTTGTTGTTTCTCGTCGAAAACTTCTAGAATGGTGGAATGACTGCTCTTCATTGTAGGAGGAGAAAGATATCAGATATGGGTTCCAATCTTCTCTGATCATTGATCCAATTGAAGGACCTAAAGTGTTAGCAAGTTATATTCAAAGTAAACATGGTTCTGGGAGTGATTTGGATGGAATTGGAGGGTTGTCAGAGGTGCAAGAATGGGAGCGTTAATGGGTTCCTCCTCTTTGCAAGAAGAGGAAATAGATCGAAGTGGAGGAGATTCTGACAAAGGAGGATATGCGATCGGAAATGTGTGTGTGGATGAGGATTGTGCAGTGAAGGTGTATGATTGATCAAATGAATGTGAATGTATACATAGATGCATAATAAAATGCAAGAGATTAGCAAGGGAACAACTGGGGCAAAACCTGGATAACGGAGAAGATGTTGTAGGGTGATTGGAGAGCCTAAAATCGAAGCTTGGAGCTTCGGGATCTTTGCTTGATTCAAGGTCACGAACAATCATCGTTTTTTGATGGGTTTTTCGCTTCTCACTGCTGCTCTTTCCACACCTCCGGATAAGGTTGCGAAGCTCGAGCAACATTGTAAATCGTGTTGTGACATGGCCTAATCAGACGTGGATCTCACCAAAGAAGGCATAGGTCTTCTCTTGACTTCTCTCTCTCTCTAACTGTCACCTGAGGGAGGAAGAGATTTGCAGGGTTTCTCACACAAGGGTGGATAGGGGCAATTGGCATCCTCTTTGGTGGTTTTATTCACAGAATGGGTGGTTGGAGCAGTGTTTTAAACCGCTGATGGTTTACGCATGCGAAGAGGAGGAAGGAGAAGGAGGAGTCAACGTGCGTGAGGGATGGGAGTGCTTCAAAATGGTATGGAATCAAAAGGGTATGACATGCGGAGGAATGATGGTAAATGAGAGAAAGGTTGCTGGCGAAAGGGTGCGATGCATGTGGCATCAACTACTGGAGGTTAATGATGAAGCTCGACCATCTGATCGTGATCTGACAATGGAGATGGAGGTGGGAGTGGAGCGATGAGGGCCGCTTGATCATTTGATCAAGTGGTCCCTGATGAGGTGACCAAGGGGTGTTGAGGGTCATCTGATCATCGGATCAGATAGTCAATATTAAATGTAGGGCTTAATAAAAGGCTGAGTCACATGGCTAGTGAAGAAGAGTCCACATGGCCCAATCAGAAAAAGGGGATTTATAAAATACAAGATAAATCAAAATAAAATGGTAAATACAGTCAAATAAAAAAGTATTCAACATGAAAGTGTATTTTTTTAAGATTTGCAACTTTCATGTGGAATCCAAAATAAAAATAAATCATATATACATAGTATTATTTTTGTAAGTATTTATACGGATATAAAAATACTTATTTCAATTGTCTTGTTTATTGTTTGTATTTTTAATAGGAATTCATATGAAATATATTTTTTACAATATTACCCTAATTTTATATGAAATTGAAAATAAAAATTACAGAAAATAAAGAGGACAATAGATACATAATTATAATAACTAGAGACTTTATTTATTTACGATAATTAGACTTAATTATTTACAAGGTGAAGAATATTATTTATATTTAGTTAATTATTAAAATGACTGAATATGCTAAAATAGATGGTTAATTAATCATTATAATATTGATGAATCAGAGATTCATCATGGGGAAGGAGGGTGGATGGGGGGAGGGATTTATGTAGGTGGCGGAGAGGTAGATTCACCGAGATGTGAGGCAATGAGCTCAACTAGAAGACGACATCAATCGAGCTCGCTAAGATGGGAGGGATGTTGAATTAAATATTTTGACTGGATTTTACGTTTGTGTGATGCACTTCCTCTTAAGCCACCGAGATAGACTGGATGGGATGTCATGCCTACAATCTAACTCATGATATTTAATACTTAGCAAGTAGATTCATGTATGTTGGATTAACATCAGAAACATACAATAACATGATAACTAATATAATATGAAATGAAACAATTGCATTCACTCTCATTAGTGAAATATGAAATGACCTTGTCCAATACTAAAATAGATGAACTAGAGCATAACTATTGGAAATATAACAAAAAAATTAAAGTATCTCATTATGGTGTCTCTCACTAGGAAAATAAGAAGTTGAACTAGAGCAAAGAAACTACTCACAATATATATACACCATGTCTATTGTTGGTATGTATACGAAAACTTTGATTCATCTAGATCACTACTACTGTTGCTCAGTGAATTCTGTTAGGTTCATGAAAAGGTATAGATTGAAGCAATTATCCAACATCAATACTAAGACCAACCATTTATATAACAACAAAGGAGGAAAATGTGTTTACACATTCTTAGGATACACATACATATTGTGAATCAAGAGAAGACAAGGCTACATTAGCTAACATCTTCTCACACATCAAATAGATGTGTTAAATTATTCAATGATTTCCATTTACAAATAATATGGTACTCATCTTGAGCTTATTACATGTTAGGAAGAGTATTCAACAATTTAGGGCACAACATCCAGTATCCAACCCTTGATTCTTCTCTTATATAAGCTCACATGAGTATGGAACTCATAGGCTTCCACTTCACAGACTGTTTAGTATAATCCTTCTTGGAAGAAACCCTTAAGTACCCATATTCATGCCAGAATAGTAAAATACATTGTTGCATCTTCATCTTCATTTCCATGTCCCAAACATCTCTCATGATGCTAACACTTGAAAATTCACTAATGCAGACATACATAGTGTCGCTCTAAGTACTAACTTCATGTATAAGAATGAAGCTATGAGCACTAATTGCATTGTGCAACAACTCAATCAAGCGACTCTGAATGTATCCAAGCATCAAGGTACAACATGTCCACCCAACTAGATCAATTGGTGTCGTGACCTTTAAGGTTTCTAAACCCGAAGCTCAAGGGTATATGCACACTCCTTTATAGCACCTAAGTACATATACCTACTCACCATGAAATTTCACCCTGCAAGGTGGTAGTATTTATTATTACCACAAATATCACAATGTAGAGAACTATTAGGAGTTCGAAATATGTAGCATACTCGTAATCAAGCATGTCATCATGTGCATACCTATGCCATCTTGTATTTGATGTATTCGAATAGTCATCCTAAGTCCATTCTAATTCTTATAATTCCTCAAGGTTCATTTAGTCATTCATTTGTATTACATATTATTGAAATGTGTTTCAAACATGATCCGATCAAAATAAGGTCAACGAACTTTGAAAAAAAGTGTACATGTTGGTGTATGCATGCATCATGTTAATGCACTCATAGGTGTATGCATGCATGTGCAGGTGAACACATGCACTCTTGGTGCATTGATGAATCACTAATCGACTAAGTTAATTAAGTTTCGTTGTAATACGATCAACTATCACTCAATCAGAACCAATTCAAATGATCTCCGCGAGGAAGACTCGGCTTAAATTTATCCAGGATACATCCAAGGTCGAACATAAGGATATGATATATTAATACAATTAATCAAATATTAATATTTATGTTAAGTAATTAATACATTATATAGGTCAAAGTCAATAGCCAGACAATGTAATTCACAACACATGAGACGGAATGCATTTTATGTAATTTTTATGCAAGTTAAATAATCAATAAAAAAGGATAGAATAAAATTAAGCACACACATGCATATAGATACATAATTTATGCCCTTAAATTACCTACAAATCTTAGCAAGAATCATAATCAAGATCAAGGTACAATTGAGGAATTATTCAAGAGCCATTACACATTTAATATGAAGAATAGCCCCTATATTATCCATGTTCAATAAATCATTAATTAAATGTCAAATCAGAGAATAAAGCATTGCATCATAAAGATAATGAAAAGAGATTCATGATGAAGCCACATTCCATCATCTTCATTCTATCATTTTGGCATCAAAAATCCTAGCAAATGCGTGTAAATACCCTTAATTTCCATATCTTAGCATTCATGCATGTGCATGTAATTAGTGTATAAAACACTGTAATTAAAGCCAAAATTATAGAATAAATAAAAGAAAAGAAAAAGAATAAAATATTGTAAATATTTTATGATCCGAAACCCCGAGACCTAGGCATCTCGATGGCTATGTCGACAAGGAATAAAGTAGGGGGAGATAAGGGCCAAAATACAATAAAAATTCCTTTTGTTTAATTCTTTCTTTAATTATTTTGGGACCTATTTTTAGTCACACCTTTTATACTTTAAATAAAGAAACTTTGTACATAAAAGTTGTATATAATTAAATAAAGAAAAATACAAAATTGATTTCACTCAAAAATAATGCACAGATAAAAAGTTATGATCTGAATAAGATTCCAGAATCCCAACTTCCCAGACCCGTATCTCTCAAATAAAAACACAAAATTTATCAAACTCACCTTTAATTGTATATAATTTTCAATAATCTATTTAATGAAGGTGGTTTCGTATTTTTCGGAGTTGAATTAAGTAAGGACTGGACCTGATTCTATAACCGGACGTCGATGAAATAGGTCATTTGATCAAAGAAATGCCGCATCGGCCCAGCTTCTTTCATCACGAGAAAGGCCCGTCATAGATAGTCAAATGGATATGGTGACCACTTCCCAATGTCTTACACGACGCGGACTAAATGAATAAAGGCGGTTTGAAAGTTGAGTTTTGGACCCCTATTGTATATTATACCAATTAAAATATTCATTTTATTTATTATTCATTATTTTATTCATATTTTTTTATTATTTCATAGATTATTATATATGTACATATTAAAACTGGAATAAAATGATAAATAAAACATTAAAAAAATAAAATTCTTGTATAAAATACATAGAAAAATTAACAATGTACTGTGTTAGAACCACGTTTTTGGCCGTTTTCACCGATTTTTGGAGGATGCATCATGCATCTTTTCACGATGATATCTTCTTGACTCTTTCTCCTCTTATATCCATTATACACGCCCAGTATATAGTTTTAGCATTGGATCATGTATTTGCCCTATTTTCCTCGAGCTTTGGAGCATGATTATCATATTGTCTGACCCCCCCTCTGCTGTGCGTCAGAACATTAGTTTTTGCCAATATTCTCGAATTTTTATAGGCCGATACGTTCACCCAATCGCTGGACTTCCTTCTAGACTTTTTCTCTACATACATCCATTATATACGCCCAACTTTTATATCTAGAGTTGAGTTGTCTATTCTCAAGATACACACCGATCTTCTTGCCACCACATCAACTTTCTAACCAGCCTCTGCCACTCCAGTCAGATCCTTGTTTTTGTCCGATTTCTCGGATTTTTCAAGGCCGACCCTTTCGCCCAATGGCTAAGCTTCCTTCACAACTTTTTCTCCTTTATGTACCCTCATACACGCCCAGAGGTTGCTTGAAGGATTGGATCAACGATATGCTAGATATCCATCGTTCTTTGGAGCCGCCCACCTCACATGTACAAAAAGACCACATCTTCTTCCAATTCGTTTTTGAACCCTCTTGGACCCATTTTGGCCACCCTCCTTGGAGCTCAAGATAGAGTGAAGTGACAGTGAGCTCCCCAGCTTCCCGGAGGCGCGGCTAGTCAAGTCGAAGAGCGGCTCCATCACCATCTCCGGCCACCTTAGCCGTGAGGTCCATCTCGCCATTCTTGGCTTGAGGTTTCGTATTTTCTTTCATTTTTTTCTCTTGTTTTATTGCTCTTTATTCACTTGTAGATCGTAGATTTATTCTAACATTTCGTTTACTTGCTTTTTAGTCACTTAATCACCTAGTTCATCCCTGCTTTCATCTCACCGCCGCCATCCTCCGCGATTCTACGTATCCTCATACACAACCCCCTTCATCTTCGGCCACATACGGTGGTCGGAGCACATCCTTCTTCCCTCACCAAAGCGAAGGAAAATCCATTCACATCCCATTTTTGTGTACCTAACATCTTGGCTGAGTTTTGTACTCGAGCCCTTCTTCTAATTGCAGGTACATCGGAGCACTTTCACGCACATTCCCTTGTTATCCAAGATCAGCTTGACGCCACCTGGGTTAGTGGGGCATTTTGCAATCACGTCCCCGCATTTTTGGCATATTTCGGAAAGTTTTCGAGTACATGTTTGTACTACAGTTTCGTATTTACTTTTTTCATCTGTAACCCTGTGTTGTAATAGCTATAACTCATTCGTCTGAACTCGGTTTCTCGTGAGATTTTTTTGTTAGAAAGCTGTTTAAGAGTTCTACATCATATCCGAATTTCAGATTTTTCTGATGTACGAACTATTTATGGCGAATATTCGTCTGAACTCCAAATTCACCAAACTCACTTTTGAAGTTCAAGTTAGAAAATTATCTATCCAACGGAAGAGGTTTCATTAAAATCGGAGCTCGTTTGCAAAAGTTGGGTTTTGGGACCTAGATGTACGTTATATACCATGTATATATGCATTCTTTCTTTAATTTTTACTGTATCTTTCTTAATTACTAAAAATACAAAAAAATCATACTTGTGTTGTATTTTAATTGTAGTATTTTATTATATTTTTTCATTGTAAATATCTCTTATTAAAAAGATAAAAAAAATTACATATTAGAAAAGTAAAAAAAAATGTGTACATGTTGTTTGTCTTCCCTTGTAAATTCTCCACTATTTCTCTTCTCTTTTTATTTTATTGTATTTAAAGTAGCCAACTTTATTTATTTATTTATTTATTATTTAATTTCCATTCTCTACAATAACCTCCAATTCAACTCCATTATTCCACCATTTTTTCCAACTTCCCATTCAACTCCATTAATAAATCAACCTCCCATTCAACTCCACCACTTTAATAACCTCTCATTCCATTCTCTTTATATACCTCTCATTCTCCTCAATTTTGCCTTTGATCCATCTTTATGTGAGGAGAGCCAAGTTCTCAGAGTTGAATCGGTGACAGCGACGCAACCGCGGTCGAGCAACGAGGGCCCTCTCTCCGGTGTGATCCGTTGGCTTTTTGGCCAACATCGCAGCCGCAACCGTGCGCTGCTCGAGCTCATCGCATGCCAGCGATTCGAGCGAAGACCGTGCTCACGAGAGCACTTCATAGGCGACTGTATCATCGTAGGTAAATTTTCCCTTCATTTTAGTTCAGTTGGTCTTTTTGCAATTTTTTTAGTACACCACATATCATCCCTTCCACCACCACCATCACACCATTTTTCTTTCTCCCATTTGTTTACTTTATCATCTTCACCACCATCATCATAGTTTTTTTTCCCACATCCTCTACTTCCTGTTTAAAGAAAACTTAAAAAAATATATAAAACAATATTAAAATAAAAAAATCCCTTTTCATTACAGCAGAAAAAAGAAAAAAAATAAAAAAAACAAAAAAATAGCCGCAGAAGCGGTGGGGGAGAACCCACCGCCGCCTCCCCTCCTCCATCTCCAAGCGGCTCACCGCCGCCCGCCACCGGCGGCCCGTCTCCACCTTCGCGCGCGGCCGCCCGCGAAGCTGCCCGCGCGGTCGTGCGCGAGCAGCTGCCTCCGCCCCATCAGCCGACCGTGGCCCCTCCAGAAGCCAGCCGCAGCTCCGCCGACCACCGCGCGCCAGCGGCCCCCGCGCGTCCTTCTCCGCCCTCCGCCGACCGCCCCTCCTCGCCGCCTCATCAACGGCGCCGCCTCGCGCCGTCGACCACAGCCTTGGAGCCGCCGCCGACCAACTCCTCATTTGAGTTCCTCCACATCATGCTCAAGGAAGAAGAAAGGTCATATTTGTTTATTTTTTTATGTAAAAATTACAGTTTCTTTAGTTATAGTTTTTTGTAATTACAAAGTAGTCCATGTATATAGTTTGCTTGTGAATGTTGTTTTCTGAAATTGCACAGATACCCCTGTATTCGCATCTTAATTTGGACATCATTGTTGCATCATTTTACTCAAAAAAAATATCATTAAGTTGAGCAACTTATCCTCTGTCATGTGATTGTTTATTTGTATTTTTGTGAGATATGGGTAATTAACTAAAATTGATCAACTGAAATTTAGCATAGTTTACCCAATCTGGACTCTTAAATTCATATCTAACTCATGGTTGCTCCAAAAAATCCACAAAAATTATATATGATGCCTTGATATGTGATGAACTTACATTCCAAATTTCATCTAAAATGGAGATGTCTTGTGCCTGAAATAAATTGTAGAGTGTTTTTAGTATTTCATTTTTAATTAAATCCACGTATATCCTTTTTGCAAAATTTCAATTCTCCTGGATTCTACATGAAAATATCTTTTTGGGATAATTCACACTCTGATTAACTTAACATTGTGGATTTATTAGAAATTATTTACTCACTGTCACTCTATTTTCACTAAAAAATTCATAAAAAAATTCATAACTTGTCAAAAAAATCCAAAAATATTACTGTAGCTTCCTTGCATCATGTTTATATTCCAGTAAATTTTTCATGATTTTTGCTTACTGTTTGTGTGATATATTGCAAAAAAACCCATAAAAAGTGTGCATTTTTAGTTATTGCATTTTAAACCTAAAAAAAATACAAAAAAATGTGTTTTGTGTTCTCTACTGGATTAGGACTTTAAAAAAATATAATTTGACTAAATTGGATTAATTTAACATTAAAATTAATTTGGCTAAGTTGTGTGATTTCTTAGTGTTCTTATTCAGTCGCATTTGCATTTGCTTCGGTTTTTTGCA
This sequence comes from Ottelia alismoides, assembly GCA_037367405.1. Lineage (NCBI taxonomy): Eukaryota > Viridiplantae > Streptophyta > Magnoliopsida > Alismatales > Hydrocharitaceae > Ottelia > Ottelia alismoides. The sequence continues at coordinate 242,422 of JAZKJV010010215.1, read as the reverse complement.
TAAAAAATCTAAAAAAAAACCGCGTGGAAATATAGACCTAAGTTTTTTAATTAACCCGAAGTTGTTCCTTTGTCTCCCTGAGTCCGACCCCGGATTTGCCCGGGATATAAATTAAAGCCGAGACACTCTTCACGGAGATCTTCTCTCGGTTCTGACCGAATCGCTAAGTACATGTATTACAATGCGACCAAATTAAATATCGTATTTAGCGGCTCGTCAAGGTCCCAGAGATCTGGATTTGAGATGTGATCTCAATATTCAAGTCACTATACGTGGAACGTACAATCGTCATGTTCGTATCTCCAAGTATCTGCGGAGAAAGCACATTATTCTTGAAATAGTTCAAGGATAATTTCATTGTTTATAATGTGTCTGAGCATTGAGGAAAATTTATAGTTAAATTTTATTTATTTTGATGGATAATATCAATTTTATTAATATTATTTGGCCATATTAGGAGAGTTATCTATGACAATTAAATTATAAAAGATGTGAATAATGTGAATGTGATTCATGTTATTTGAGCACATGAGAAGAGTCACCTTAGATAATTAAATGTAATTTAATTATCAAATATATGATTAATTTGGATATCTCTATCCATAATAATCATGGATATTATAAAGGGTTAAATGAGGCTACACCCTGGGTGTAGCTAGTTGGCTACTCCCACCCCAATTTTCCCCCTATTTTTTTATTTTTTTGGGAAATAAAAATATGTATATTCATCATTAAATCCCCTAACATCTCATTCCAATTTCGTCAGAAACAGAGACTCATATGCCCTCCATCTGAAGGGGGTCTATTTCAGCAATTCCGAGACCATTAAAATTTGATAGTCTTGATGGAGGAGATAGAAGTCTCGAATTAAGTCAAATTTCTAATGACACCATGGCGACATATTGTGATCTAAATTCCAATAGGTTTCATTTTAGAAAAATAAAAAAATATAGGGGAAAATGGGTGCGAGCATGTTAGTTAGCTACATCCAGAGAGCATGCTCCATTTTCCCTATTATAAATATGATTTATATTATGTTGGAGAGATTTAATTGTAAATAGAATTACAAATTATATGTTCTTGTGAATTGGATTCACAATAAATAATTAATTTTAAATCTGATATACATATTATGTTGGATATATGAATGTGTTTCATATTTATTAATGGCATGATTGATGTTTTCATAAATTTAATTTGGAATTATTTTTGTGAATATAAATGCAATAATGATTGTTGCATTTTATTATATATAATAAATATATATTAAGGAAGGCAAAACCACCAACAAAGGTGGTTGACCACCTTGACCAAGTCAAAGGGGGGGACGGCCACTCTTTTTGAGGTGGTGGTTTCCTATCAAATTATCTATTTATTATAGTTGAAATAAAAATGAATTAATTTGTATCTTGATAAAGGGATATAATTAATTTATTTTAATTAAATTTGTTCTTGAAAATTTGCAGCAACAAATCATGTCCATTGAATAATAACATCTTAATCTAAACCATTGGATTAAGAGGGTACATGGATTGAGATCCATATACATCCAATTAGTACAAAAGGAAGGGCAGCCCTTGCCTTTTATACGACACACATAATTCCAAGAGGGATTAAAACCTCTCCATCTTTCTCTCTTTACACACGCCCCCTCTCTCCCTCCTTAGAGTGGCCACCCACCCTAAACCCTAGAGAGGGTCGCAATCATCGTGACTCGTTGTGCTACCAGATTGACTACCGTGGATTTCCATCTTCTTCGATGAACTTGGCTCGTGAAGAAAATTGGATCTCGTGAGACGAGCTCAATAGATTCGTCACTTGGATCATCAACATGGATTGCGAGGAATACACGTTTCATCAACGCGGTCGCAAGCATCTCCTCCGTTGGATCGGACTTGAGACATGAGATCTATTTGTTTAGAGACTCAATCGCAACCACTCTTAAAGAGGTAAACCTAATACTTGTTTGTGATTTATATGAAATGATCTGAGAAGTATTCTTGGATCATGTGGTTTCATCGTTCATTTTTTTAAATTATGCTGCCCTGAGCAACTAGTACGACTAGCTGCTCCCGATCATATATGATATGATCTCCACACTTACAAGATGCTCTTAAGGATTTTCTCATATCGTTCAAGTGGTATCAGAGCCATATGTCATAGGTTTAGGATATGATCCATAAATCTAAAGATGACATGTGCATTTTAAGTTGTGTGAAGTTTCATCGTATTTTGTTCATACAACCCTATTTTATGCAATTTTTAGCCCTATTTAAATGCCTTAAAATATGATTTTATCTTGGATTACGTTATTCACTAAATTAGAAAACCATATGACTTGAGTTTGCATGATTTGGAATCTGTTTGCTCAAGTTATGCTTGTTTAAGTGGACATGTAACCACTGTTAAGGGAATGTTATTTTAGAACGTAATTAAGAGATAATCACGGTTTTAAAATACCTAGAAATATGTGTTAATCACTTGGGTTCTGTTATAAATCAAATTGAAAAATCAAATAAACTTAATTTGCATGATTTGAATTTTATTTGATCGAGTTATGCTAATTTTAGTAAGTATGGGTCATTGCTGAAAATTACATACTTGATTATGAACCTTGTGATTGTCACTCGATTAAATTAATGGAAATTAATGATTAATTTTCTGAAATAATTACTGATGGATATTTGTGAAATATTTAATGATGATGATAATTTCCTTGAATGGCATTTCCTTAATCAAAATGGATACGATAATTGATCTTGATCACAATTGGTTACATCAATTCCAACAAATATAGTTACTTGAATAGGATTGGAGATTTGTTTAGCAAATCTCCTTATAATATTAATAAAAAATGTTTTGATAAATATTATATGGTATAAATTCGATTGAAAGACCGAATATCATCTCAAATACAAAATGATCAAATCGCATTATCCTAACATGAGGTGGATATTATGTCTAGTCGGGGACATGAGTGGTCTATCCCACATCATGTGCGTATTGGCCAAGACAGCGGGTAAGGAAAGGATAATGCTTGAAGCGATCATGATATATTTTTCTAATTACTAAAATTTGAATAATACGTATTTTGAGATTATACCATCCTTCAAGTAATAATCAAAATTGTTTGTTGGTTGATAAAATAGATTGATAATTGATTTAATATGATTAAATGAATTATATCTAATTAAAAAGATGATTATGAATAGAGTAGTATTTTCCTTGGAATAATTAATTATGTGAATATGATTCATAAAATTAATTAGAATTTTAACATGATATGGAGGATCACATAAGTGACATCCTAGGTCTTCCGTCAAGGCAAAGTGTTACGTCGCCTGGGATTGTGTGTAGGAGACGCTTGTTTGAAATGACAACTCTTGCATAAAAGAACATTTGGATCGGGCTCTTTGCTTCTCGAAATAGTAAGGTCGTATGCAGAGTGACCCCAATATCGGTTCTTCGTATTATTGGGGTGATATTGGATTGCGCATAGCGAGTTCTATTCCTGTTGACGGTTGTTTCAATTAATTGCGGGTCAACATTGCATTAGAAGTGGTGGACACTGGTGTTAAAAACCATGGGAAATGCAAGCTGGAATTGCAAGGCAGAATGAATTCCCGATTCTTTTATCCGAGTTGCAGTTTCTCATATTATTGGGATGTAATAAAGATAACAAAGGAGATCCCAAATCTTGCTTGAGATATAATGGTAAATATATCTCTTATATTGAAAGTGAATAAGGGAATGAACTTTCAGTGTTGACAAGGCAAGATAACTTTGATATAAAAATTCCTAAATCAAAGTAATATATATATATATATATATATATATGAAAATTTCTTATTTAAGATAATCCTCATTAAACCCACTCAATACTGTACTCAATAATAACCAGTAAAATATCATGGAATGGATCCAAGATCAAAATATTGTACTTGTAGTTGGACACATAATGTATGTGGTTGCAATATACACGTTTCCTCATAATAATTAAGAATGATAATTAAATAGAGAATAGGATAACAACCTAAGCTTTGTGTGTCTCTAAAGTCTTGATCTCTAATCGAGTGTGCTTAGAAGTATCATGTCGTTCATGATCGTAATTGTCAAATAATCCTTATAAAATCTAAGAAGATGTTTTTGGCATACATATTTGCTCTCAACATTTAATCATGAATGACATGGTTCACTGCTTTATACAGAATGGTTCGATAAGAGATGATGTACTTAAAATGTTTGAGTACCTACCTGAACCAAAGTCTTTTAGAGATTAGATGGATGTAGATACGATGAGTGTCACCATTCTACTATCTATACTCAAGTCATTGATGAAGCTTTGTAATATTCATATTGTGTCAATTAAATGAAGCTTGCATAAATGTAAAAATACCCTTATTTTGAAATCTTTTGAGTTCAACATAAGAAATTCTTTTATCTCAAGCAATGGTTGTTTATAGATGAAGGGAGCACAGTGGAAATATGGATCTAACCCAATTAAGAAGGAAAGTCAAAGAGTTGATTGTACTTCTGTCGTTTCCACATATATGATATCCAAAAAGTTGGATGAATGCCAATATTGCAACAAGCTGATGTATTGAGTTGACTTGCTTATTGGATAAGATCAATGTCTAAAATTGTTTCTCATTCTCCTAATAATACTTGCAATTGGTTGCATATATTTTAGAAGACTAGAAATTTTGATCTTAAGGTTTAATAGTCATCTACATAGATATTGATGCAATTGCAACAATCTCTATTAGATAGATAGACTTCATAATTTCAGTGGGAGATCCCTTAGTCTTAGATAATGTCTCTATGAACTAAATATTAGAATACACTCATTGTTTATTTCTAAATGTGGGAAATAAATATTAATTCTGGGATAGACCTATCATAAAGAGTTATGATGGATATATTTCAGATAGTAATCTAACATCTAGAGGACTCTACTAAATTAGAAAATTAATGAATGGTTCATTAACATTTCTAAGTACTGAATATTAAACCTTAAAAGATCAAAAGGAGGATAAAGATCATTTGACAATGATCTGGCATCAAGCCTTGGACATATGTCTATTGATGAGATCAATAGATTAGTAAGAGATGAAGCTTTAGAATGTCTGAAATTTCAAATCTTACATACTTTTGAATATTGTATTCAAACAAAAATGTCCAATACACTCTTATCTAAGAATGGTGTAAGATGCCAAGGTTTTCAAGATCTCATACATATTGATGTATGTGGATCATCTGTATCATAATAAATATTGATAATATGTGGTATCATTCGATGATTATTTGTGATATGAGATTTCTTTCCTTCACCTTATAAAGCTTTGAAATATTCAAAGATTTCACAATTTTAGTTTAGAACCAAAATTTGAAGGAAGATAAAAGAATTTGATCTAATCAAGGTAGCAAATACATATAAGATTAATTCAATGGATACCTTATGGAGACAGGAATATCATTCATATCTCATTCCTCCTAATACACCTAAACTCAATAGAGTTGTAGGTAGATGCAATTGTATCATGTGTGACATGATATTATCAATGATGAATATTAGCATAATTACATCTTAGTTTCCAGGTATATATGTAGTAAAGACTACAATATATATATATATATATATATATATCCTTAATAAGGTTCCATGCAAATCAAAGCCTAGAAACCCTCACAAGCTATGGTTTAGAACCTAGCCTAGTGTTGGACACTTGGCGATTTAGGGTTGCTTGGTCCATGACCATATTATGGATGCAAGAATGTTAGAATCTAGCATTTGAGAGTACAACTTCACTAGGAAAATAAAGGATGGTATTGGATACCTACTTTATGATCTTGAGATTCTTAAAAGATTTCATTTCTAAGGATATGATTCTTAGAGGATGACTTTCTTGATAATCAAGATGAAAATGAAGTGAAGGAACTCAATTGATATTGAGAAGATAATGAGGCTCCTAAAATCAGAAATTAAAAGGAACATTAAAGACGAAACATTCATACCTCTTCAAATAAGTTTGAGGGTGGTAAGACCACCTAGAAGGTATGGATTCCATATGTTAGAGAAATCTAACAATGATTTGAATTCATATGATGAAGCTTTCAAGGATCATGACATTGAAAGATGGATGTTAGCAATAAAGTCTAAAGTAGACTTCATATAGGAGTGTTGTATATGGACCCTCGAGGATCCACCCAAAAGGATAAGACCCGTTTATCTATAAATGGATCTTCAAGAGAAAGAGGGACCTAATGAGAAGGTAGGGACCTTCAAAGCACGACTCGTATACTCAAGATACACACAGAAAGAAGACATCGCTTGAGATGAGACTTGCTTTCTAGTGACCATGCTTAAACTCATCAGATTATTGGTAACTATAGCTACACTTCACTATGACATCTACAGATGGAAGTCAAGATTGCATTCCTTTATGAATACCTCTCTGAGGATATTCATATAAAGTAGCCCCAGGGTTTCCATTGTTGAGGAAGGCAAGGTGTGCAAGCTTAAGAACTCCTTCTATGGATTCAAATAAGCTTCTTGTAGTTGGAACATTAGAATTCATGAAATTATAAGTGTTATGATTTCAGATAAAATCTTGATAAATCGTATGAAGCTTAGTGGGAGTTCCATTGTGTTCATCATGCTAAATGTAGATGATATCCTAATCATTTGAAATGATATAAGGATGATAATAAGTGTTTTAAAATCTGACAATTCCATACCCTGAGATATGATCTCAAGGATACCTCTTAAGATCTTAGTACTGAAAATGTTCAGAATCAAAGAGAAAAGGGTATTGGAACTGTCACATTAATGGTACACCTTGAACATATTCCAAATTTGGGAAAACTCCAAGGAAGGCTTCTTCCCCGATGATATGGTACTGACCTATTTGAAGGGATAACACCTCAAAGAGTTGAGTATGTGAATACTAAAGCTACATGCTATAGTGCACCAATTATCGGAATCTCAATGCATGCTAGATGTGTACAAAAGTCAAATGCCTGCCATGCAGTGGGAGTTGTAAGTTGTTACTAATCCTACTATGGAGATAAAATACTTAATTGCAATAATAAAAATATCTTCAAAGATGACACGACTTTAGAGATGGTGATCTTTAAGTCTTATCTTCAAGAACTTAAGACTTTATACATAGTGATATGAAAGGTCTTAACAGCTGATGTCTTAAAAGATAGAGATCTCTGGAGATAGGACATTCTAATAATGATAATAGAAATTACATCTAATTAAAATGATTATTGAGTAGTAGTGTCAAAGACACTATAACTTCTTTAACAATATTGAGTATTGTTTGCATAAGGTGCAACATTCACGTTAGATGTGAGGACTATTACTAAAAGATATGCAAGTACCATAAAAGGACTTGGATAGTCTCTCGGGAATAGAGTGTCTGATCAGCTTACCTAGCTACATTAAATAACTTATGATTGTCACATGAGTGTGGGTTTATAGATTAAACCATTAATGGCTCTTTAGGATAGTGGAAGATTGTTGGACATGCGATCCCATGGCAAGCCATTATGCAGTAAATGTTATTGCAAATATCATTCCCAAATCTGAAATAAAGAATAATTAATTTACATAATAGGTCCCTTAGTACAATTAGGGTTATGTACCATGGCTATCTTGATGATCATACAACTTTTGATTCAATTGTTGATTCATAGAGGCATGGACTTGGATGAATATCTAAAAAGTTAGATTGAGGACTCCTCAAGCACCGCTAAATGATTGTTAGGAGAGGATCTCCTGCCTGAGTAGGAGATGGCAATCTTTTCTCTAATGGGTTGATATCTAACCGACCTCCTGATGCAGGTCCTCTACATAGAAATAGAGATTCGGAGGTGTTAGATAAGTTAGGTCAAAGAGTTGACTTAACGAGATCGAGAAAATCGAAGACCTATGTTGTATGTTGTCATGATATAGGCACGCATCCTCTAAGTGAAGATAGGTGTACTACTATATGTTTGAGTGTGCACATTTGGCATACCGATAGGTTGATGGCCTAATCAAGATCTATACATCGGCATGCTGGTATGCATACAAGGGCATATGGGTAATACAATCTCTCAAAGGGACCATACAGGTTCATTACTGAACTGGAAGACATGAGCTCACTCATGAGATATTGGGAATCAAATTCCGTGTTCGGTCATTGCGCTTTGGAAGCTTGAATGAATTTGTAAGTTTGATATATGCTTTTGTAAAGTATATAATCAATGCCTGAGTATGATATATGCTTTTGGAAAGTATATGATCGATACCAACTCACAATGATCAAATGAGAAAATTAATGATAAACCCTGAAGAAGACAATCTAAATAGATCTAAAACTTCGGATTTATTCTAGGTCTTTCAGTATGCAGGATGTACAGGTATTAGGAATACTTGAGGGTGATGAGATCATAAATGATTGTATAACCATGACGCTTCCATTCCGAGGGAGGTGTGAAACATGTCTGGATTTTAGTGACTCCTCTCAATATAGAAGTAGTCTAATCTTGGTCTAATTGTTGGACAATGATCTGAATGTGATTTAGATACAATGAGAAGATCAGATCTACGGTTTTGATTTAAACAAACATCTATGGGAGGTCCACGAGATATGGATTTGATATGTGATCTCGATATCTAAGCCACTATACATGGAATGTACAATCGTTCTATCCTTATCTCCAAGTATCCGCGGAGAAAGCACATTATTCTTTAAAGAGTGTAAGGATAATTTCATTGTTGATAGTGTGTCTGAGCATTGGAGGAAATTGATAGTTAAATTTAATTTAATTATCATAGATAATATGAATTTGATTCATATTGTTCGGCCATATAAGGAGAGTTATCTATGATAATTAAATATCAAAGATGTGAATAATGTGAATGTGATTAATGTTACTTTGGGCACATGAGAAGAGTCGTATTGGATAATTAAATGTGATTTAATTATCAAAGATATAATTAATGTGGATATCTCTATCTACAATAATCATGGATATTATAAATATGATTCATAATTTATTGGTGAGATTTAATTATAAATAGAATTACAAATTATATGTTGTTGTGAATTGGATTCACAATAAACAATTAATTGGAAATCTGATTTACATATTATGTTGGATATATGAATATGATTCATATTTTTTCCATGACATGATTGATGTTTTCCTAACTTGAAATTATTTTTATGAAGATAAATGCAATAATGGTTGTTGCATTATATTATATATATAATAACTATGTATTAAGGAAGGCAAAACCACCAACAAAGGTGGTTGTCCACTTGACCAAGTCAAAGGGGGGATGACCACCCTTTTTGAGGTGGTGGTTGCCTCCCTAATTATCTATTTATTATAGTTGAAATTAAAATGAATTAATTTGTATCTTGATAAAAGGATATAATTAATCTATTTTAATTAATTTTTTGTTGCAAATTTAGAGCAACAAATCATGTCCATTGATTAATAACCTCTTAATCTAAACCATTGGATTAAGAGGGTACATGGATTGATATTCATATACATCCAACCAGTATAAATGAAAGGGTAGCCCTTGCCTTTCAGACGACACATATACTCCAAGAGGAATTAAAACTCTCTCCATCTCTCTCTACACACGCCCCCTCCCTCCCTCCATAGAGTGGGCGTCCACCCTAAACCCTAGAGATGGTCGTAGTCATCGCGACGTTGTTGTGCTGCTGAATTGATTACCTGTGGACTTCCATCTTCTTCGGTGCGCTTGACTCATGAAGAAGATGTTGGATCTCGTGAGACGAGATCATGAGATTCGTCGCTTGGATCATCAACAGGGATTGCGAGGAGCATGCGTTTCATCAACATCTTCGCAAGCGTCTCCTCTGTTGGATCGGACTTTAGATAGGATGTCTCTTCGTTTAGAGAATCGATCGCAGCCACACTTCAAGAGGAAAACCTAATACTTGTTTGTGGTTTAAATGAAACGATCCGAGAAGTGTTCTTGGATCATGTAGTTTCATAGTTCAAAATTTTTTAAATTCCGCTGCCCCAAGCAACTAGTACGACTAGTCTCTCTCGATCACATATGATGCGAACTCCACGCTTCCGTGACGTGCTTAAGGATTTTTCCATATCCTTCATGTATATTCCTAAAACATTCACTATCACTAAAGACTTGAGGAATTGAGGATACTTGATTTTTGAGATCTTGAGAGTCTGAGTTAACTATCCTTAGTCATTAGGGTTTTGAAACTTAATAATCCACACTTCCCTAGTTTGAAAGATTTGAGCGCTATATTGCACTCTTCATCTCTACCTTCTAAAGAATATGATCAACACACCACTTACACAACTACATGATTGATGAGATGAGTTGAGTTATCACTTGAGGGACTGGATTGGAGATTTGAGTTTAGACCCAATTTAATGATGTTGTGGATGGGATAAAGTCAGTGAAGGCTTCAATAAACATGAGTGTCAGCAAGCCCTAACCAGTGTATGGACAAGTTCACATGCTATCATTTGATATTTACCTATGTGCCATAGTGTGATGAATCATAATAAAATTGTTGATCAATGTGCACCAACTCTTGATAAAAGTAGTGTAGCTAATCTACCAAAAAGAAAAGAAAAGAAATATTGAAAGAAAATCTCTCTCAATTCAAACTCAAATATTAAAGAGCTTACATCAAAAGCAACGCTCCCAACCATTTCAAAATGTCCACTTGGACTAAAGCTACTTGGACCAAGGAGTCAGGCTAGCACCCAAAAAGGGCTCTACATCGTATAATGAAACAAGTCTGGGTGTCTAATGTATCTTAGATACTCAAAAGAGACAACCCCGTTGTACTCTCAGAAAACAAGTGCAGACGACTTCAAGCTCTCTTGACAGACACATTGATCAACAAACAAAAATATACATGCGTTGAGTAATAAGGCACTCGAGAAGACCCTTGTTCCAATGTAAGAGAGAGAAGAAAATACGCAATCCCATGCCCTCAATCATCTGGCCTTCCATCTACACTTTCAAGTTTGACAGACTAATGAGATGATGGATTGAGCGCAAGAAAAGACTTATTCCCTAATTTTGAGGATTAGATCTTGAGGAGAGTCTCCTAGACTAGAACCTTGGGTGACATCCCGACTCGACTCTCATGAATGCAGTACACTCAATATCTTATCCTTATATTATATGTACAAATAGAGAATCTGATAATTAGAGAAGTTGGATTCCTTTTGACTAAAGCATGGTTGAACCCTGATTTTTAGGATTACTGAAATTAAGGATCTTCGATGAATTGATCCCTGAAAATTCACATGCAATGTCAGAAATTAATCCGACCCCTTAATTATGTAGATGCTTGAGGACGAGCATAGTTTAAGTATAGGAGGATGACGAATCTCTGATTTATCATTTCTATACTCCCTTATTATCCTCAAAACACAAGAACTTCATTGCAAATCTTCATTAATTCCGTATCTTTATCAATAAAGCCTCTTCCTGTAAATAACCCTATTTATGGTACAAATATTGACCATTTATTTTCCTTGTTTTATTTCTGATTAAAAATCCCAAAAAATAGATAAATATTGTATACATTTATTTTGAGCTTTAAAGGAAATTAAAAATAAAAAAACAAACCCATTAAAAATAGTATTTCTATATATTAAAAATACTTACCAAAAATATTTCTTTGTGTATTTGATCTTGTTTGACTTTTTGGAAAAATGAAACTGAAGGATATGGAGAATCCTCAAGCGCATCACGGAAGCATGGCGATCGCATCTTATGCGACCGGGGCGACTAGTCGCACTAGTCGCAAGGTGCAACGGAATTTAAAAATTTTAAAACACATGATGAAACCACATGATCACAAGAACGTTTCTTGGATCATTTCATCAAACCACAAAGTATTAGAAATACCTCTCGAAGCGTGGTTGCGATCACGAGATCTCTAAAGCAAGAGATCCTCCTGTCTCAAGTCCGATCCACGAAGACAGCACTTGCGGGCGCGATGATGAGACGCGTGACTCCCGTAATCCTCGACGAAGACCCAAGCCTTAAATCCCCTGATTTCGTCCAACGAAATCCATCGTCTTCCTCTAGAGCAAGCAGTCCCAAAGAAGATGGAGATCCTCGAGTAGTCGAAGGCGAAGGCGAGAAGATCTCTCTCAACACATAAGATGGACGACCACCTTAGAGAAGAGAGGACAACGAGAATGAGAGAGAGAGTATGCATGCACTCTTGTGTTGTTTTTCTCAAGGGCTAGGGTTGCCCTCCTTATATATTAGTTTGGGATCCAATGGATCTCAATCCATGGCATACATAGATCCAACGGCTAGGTTGATCCATGTATCAATCAACGACCATGATTGTTGTTGGTTAAAAACCAACAACATTAATTTATATCAAATTAAATATATGTTGCATTATTATCAACACAATTTAATTTTAACATAAATTAATTATTAAGAGATAACAAGATAACAAAAAGGGAGATAATAAATCACCCCTAAAAAATAGGGGGCGTCACCTTTGACTAAGGCATTGGTGACGCCACCCCTTTTGGTGGTAATTTGTCTCCTTTTTATTTTATCCTATTATTTCTTAATAAATTGCAATAACTTTTATTGCAATAATATCCACCAAATTAATTCTAAATTAATTTGTGAATATTTCAGTCATGCTATTGAAAAATATATGAATCATATTAACAACCCAAACTAATTTGTAAATTTCCACATGAATAATTAACAAATTCTATTTACAAAATTTCTCTCTCTCTCTCTGATATATATTATAAATCACATTTACAATATACACAGATATTATGGATAGCATTATCCACGATCTACTTTTCCTTGATAATTAAATCTCATTTAATTATCTTGGACAATCATTCTCACAATATGAATCTTATTCATATTATACTTGATAATTAAATCTCATTTAATCATCAAAACCTTGTTGCTTGGATACTAAATTCATCATAGGAATCATTCTTGAACTCCTTCAAGAATAATGTGCTTTCTCCGCAGATACTTGGAGATACGGACAGGGCGATTGTTCCACGTATAGTGACTTGGATGTCGAGATCTCATCTCAAATTCAGATCTAACGGACCTCCATAGATGCTTAATTAAATCAAGTCCGTATACTTAATCTTCTCATTGCATCTGAATCTCATTCAGATCAATGTCCAATACTTGGACCAAGGTCAAGTTACTTCTCTACTGAGAGGAGTCACTAAAATCCAGACCTGTTTCATCACTCCCTCGGACTGGAAGCGTCATGGTTATACAATTGTTTATGATCACATCACCCTCAGGTATTCCTAATACATGCACATCCTACATATTGGAAGACCAATGATCAACCTGAAGATGAAGATCAATTTTACACTGTCTTCTTCAGGGTATGATCATCAAGTTTCTCAATCTTGGTCATTGGGATTTGGTATCGATCATATGCTTTCCCAAAGCATATATCATACCTTCAAATTCTTTTCATGCTTCCAAAGCACGACGACCATGCATGGAATCTGATCGGTCCCAATACCTCATGAGTGTGCTCATGTCTTCCGGTTCATAAGTGAACCTGTATGATCCCTTTGAGAGATCTTATTACTCATATACCCTTATATGCACACCAGCTCGCCGGTGTATAGACCTTGGTTAAGTCGTCAACCTAATGGTTTGTCAAATGTACATACTCAGACATATAGTAGCACATCTGTCTCTGGTCAGAGGATGTGTGCCTATGCTATGACAGTATTCAACATAGGACTTAGGTTATCTCGATCTTGCTAAGTCAACCCATTGACTTAACTAATCTGACACCTCCGAATCGCTATTCCCATGCAGAGGACCTGCATCAAGATGTCGGTCAAATATTAGCCTATGTGAGAAAGGATTACAATCTCCTACTCAGGCTAGAGATCAACTCTTAATAATCATTTGACGGTGATGAATCCTCTATCAAACTCATTAGATATTCATCCAAACACCAGCCTTTATGATTCATCTAATGAATCAACATCTATATGATTATCAAGATGGCTATGGTACATAACCCTAATTGTACAGAGTGACCTTATAGTGCATTCATTCACTTAATTTCAGAAAGGGAGTGAAGCGATCAATAACATTTATTGATAAAACATATTTATTAAAATAATATTTATTGTAAGAATGGTTCGCCTCGGGCTCACATGGCTAACAATCTCCCACTAGCCCTCGGAACCATTCATGAACAGTCCATAAACCCATACTCATTACATGCCGGTCGAAAACCTTCTGCATCGGAGGTTTGGTAAGAGGATCAGCAATGTTGTCGGCAGAGGCCACCTTGGTGATGATGATATCACCACGCTTCTGAATCTCCCGAATGATGTGGTATTTCCTTTCCACGTGCTTGCTCTTTTGATGCCATATGGGTTCCTTTGCCTGGGCAATGGCTCCCGCAGTATCGCAGAGTAACGGGATGGGAGTATCAGAGGAAACTATGCCAAGCTCCAAGATGAACTTGCGCAACCACACTGCCTCCTTTGCAGCATCCGATGCGGTAATGTATTCGACTTCTGTTTTTAAATCCGCCGTAGTGTCCTGCTTCTTGCTTCTCCAACTCACAGCACCACCGTTCAACAGGAATACAAACCCTAATGTCGACTTTCAATCATCAATATCCGGCTGGAAGTCTGAATCTATATCCCAAGACTTGGAGATCACCATCTCCATAGACCAAGATGTAATCTTGCGTCCGTCTTAAATATTTGAATATGTTCTTTACTGCATTCCAGTCCATAGCAGGATTGGTAACGACTTACCACTCCCATTGCATGGCAGATGTCTAGCCTAGTACACATCATGGCATACATTAAGCTTCCTACAAATGATGCATAGGGGCATCCAGCCATGGCCTTCTTTTCTTCAACACTTTGAGGAGCCATCCCTTTAGACAGATGGATACCATGTCTTAAGGGAAGGAATCCTTTCTTGGAACTATCCATGCAGAATCGTTCAAGAATCTTCTTAATGTATCCATGTTGTGATAATCCCAATATCCTATTTTCTCGGTTTCTGAACAACTTCAGGCCTAAGATGTAAGAGGCTTCTCCAAGATCTTTCATCTCGAAGGTATGAGATAGCCAAATCTTTATACTTGTCATCATTCCCAATGATAAGGATATCATCTACGTAAAGCACGATGAACACAATGGCACTCCCACTAAGTTTCTTGTACACACAAGGTTCATCAGGATTCTGCACAAAATCATAACTCCTTATGGTTTTGTCAAATCTGATGTTCCAGCTATGAGAAGCTTGTTTGAGACCATAGATTGATTTCTTTAACTTGCATACTTTATCGTCCTCAACTATGAAGCCACGCTGTTGCTCCATATAGATATCCTCCTCAAGGTATCCATTGAGGAAGGCTGTCTTAACGTACATCTGCCAGATGTCGTAGTCAAGAGATGCAGCTATAGCTAGCAGTGTCCTGATGGACTTAAGCATAGCCACAGGAGAGAACGTCTCATCGTAGTCGATGCCTTCTCTCTGTGTGTAGCCCTTGGCTACGAGCCGTGCCTTAAAAGTCTCTACTTTCCCATCAGGTCCCCTTTTTCTCTTGAAGATCCATTTGCATCCAATGGGTTTTACCCCTTTAGGTGAATCCTCTAGGGTCCATACACCATTCTTATGCATGGAGTCAATCTCTGACTTCATCGCCAGCATCCATCTATCCATGTCATGATCTACGAGTGCTTCATCAAATGAAGTAGGAACATTGTCAGTTTCACTTAACACATGGAATCCATACCTTTCAGGTGGTGCAACCACCCTCGAACTACTTCGAAGAGGTATGGGTGTTTCATCTTCATTTATCTCCTTAGTTTCTGGTTCATGAACCTCAGAATCCTCAAGGGATTCAATGAGTTCCTCTACTTCATTTCTATCTCGACCTTTAAGGAAATCATCCTCCAGAAATTTCACATCTCTAGAGACAAAAACCTTTTGGGTCTCAGGGTCACAAAGTTGATATCCAATACCATCTTTAATATACCCAATGAAGTAGCACTCACAAGTACGAGATTCTAGCTTACTTGCGTCCACATTTTTTCGCATGGACCATGCAACCCCAAACCCTTAAGTGATTAACACTAGGTTTGGTTCCATACCAGAGCTCATGAGGAGTCTTAGGCACAGATTTGCTAGGAATCTTATTCAGGATATATATTGCAGTCTCTACTACATATCCCCAGAAACTAAGAGGTAAATGTGATTTTCTCATCATTGAACGGACCATGTCCATGATGGTCCTATTGCGTCTTTCAGCAACACCATTAAGCTGGGGAGTTCCAGGGGGAGTGAGATTAGAGACAATTCCATTCTCTTTAAGGTATCCCTTGAATTCATCTGAGAGGTACTCACCACCTCGGTCAGATCAAATCTGTTTAATCTTCCTATCGGTTTGGTTCTCAACCAAAGCCTTAAACTCTTTTAACTTTTCAAAGGTGTCAGATTTATGACGTAGTAGGAAGATAAACCAGTATCGTGAATGGTCATCAACAAACATCAAATAATATCGATATCCATTCCTAGTTGCGGTACTAAAGGGACCACATACATCAGTATGTATTAGGTCAAGAATACCTTCGCATCTTATAACCTTGTTACGGAAAGGCATCCTAGACATTTTACCTCGAATGCAATGTTCACAGGTAGGTAAAGATTGGACCTATAGAAAATCTAAGGGTCCATCCTTTATTAATCTATTGATCCTATCAACAGATAAATGACCAAGCCTTTGATGCCAAATCATATTCGGATGATTTCCATTCTCCCTGGATCTTTTAGGGGTTTTATTAGTGGTAGTGACATTCATGACACATTCATCAATGCACAATTCATAGAGTCCACTAGAAGTCAAAACACCATCCGCAATTAATTTATCATATTGATTAATGACTAACTTATTACAGAAAAGGAAGGAATATCCATGTCTAACAAGCTTAGATACGAATATCAAATTCCTCCCGACTTCAGGTACATAAAGACACTCTTTAAGTACTAAGACTCAACCACTAGATAACGATAGTCGACAGGTCCCAATGGTGACTGCTGCAACACTTGCATCAGATCTCATCTGGATGACTATCTCCCCTTGCTCCAGATTCCTAGTTTCTTGAAACAATTGCAACAAATTGCATACGTGAACAGAAGCACCAGAATCTACAACCCAACTTCCTTCTCGTCCAACGAGAAAGCTAGTTTCAATGATGAAAGTAGATTTCATACCTGCTGGGGCTTTACCGTTGTCGACCGACTTCAGGTATTCTGGGCAGTTACGCCGCCAATGCCCTGGCTTCTTTCAGTGGTGACAGACATCGGTCTTCTTTGATGTCATTAACGTGGAAGCACTGGAAGATGAACCAACTCCTTGATTCTTCTTCTTTCTCTTCTGGGACGGGCCCTTCCGAGAACTTGCTTCCGACCGCGCTTTCCTTTTACTTGTGCAACCATTGCACTAGAAGAGGGGTCATCCTTCTTCATTACATCTTCTGCAGACTTTAATGCAGCTAACATCCCAGCGTTACTGAAATCAACTTTGCTCATGTGATATGACACGACAAAGTTGTTGGAAGACTTAGGGAGCGATAGGAGAATAAAATCAGCCTGCATATCAGCATCCATGAAGGCTCCCAGGGTTTCCAGTTCAGAGAGGTATCCAAACACTTTGAATACGTGTTCTCTAACAGAGGTCCCTTCCTGCATCTTGCAACAAATAAGCTCTTTCATCACATTGTAACGCTGTGTGCGGTTTATGCCACCGAACATCTCTATCAGATTCATCATGATTTCTTGGCAGTGGTTCATTTCCACATGCTTCTTCTGAAGCACATTGGATAATGAGTCAAGGATAAACATCTTGCCAAGTTATGATCTTCATCATATTTCTCATTAAAAGATTTATCTTTCGCAGTCCGAGGGTCTGCAATCTTGTCCTTGGTCAGCACATATGAGATGCGCTCCGTAGAAAGGACAAGATCCAAATTTCGGATCTAATCCAAATAATTTGGTCCGGTCAACTGATTGACCTCCAGGAGCCTGCTCAGTGGGTTCATGGACTTCATTTTCTGAAATTAAGAATGCACTATATTAGAATATATAAATAATTATATATCCAATTTTAAAACATTTGATTAAGGTATTTTAAATCAAATTTGTCTTGCTATGTCTACTATGAAAGATTATTCACTAATCGTCTTTCAAAGTAAGAGATATACTTACCGCTATATCTCAAGCAAGATCTGGGATCTCCTCTCTATCTTTATCACATCCCAATAATATGAGAACCTGTAATTCGAATAAAGAGAAGCGGGAACACATTCCGCCTTACAAGTCCAACTTGCATTTCCCAATTCGTTCTTTAACACCCGGGCCCACCACACCTAAGATGATGTTAACCCGTTGCTAATTGAATCAACCATCAACATGCTTAATACTCGCTATACACAATCCAATATCGCCCCAATAATATGAGGACCCGATATTGGGATCACTACGTATACAACCTTACTCTTTCGAGAAGCAAAGAACCCGATCCAAATGATTATATATAGGATCTGTCACATCGGACATGCATCTCATGTATACAACTTTTGACGACGAAATTCTTTGCCTTGACGGGAGACCATGGATGTCACTTATGTGATCCTCCACCTCTTATTCAAATTGAAATAATTAATTATCGTGAATCATATTCACATAATTAATTCTTCCAAGGGAAATACACATCTATTCATAATAGAGTGTTTTAATAGGATATAATTAATTTAATCACATTAAATTAATTATCAATCCAATTTTCAATCAACAAACTTTGAATTTTACTTGAATAGTAGGTATAATATCAAAGTACGTATTATTTTGAATTTTAATAATTAGAAAAATACACTTTGATTTCTCCGGCATTATCGAGTCCCTACCCGCTGTCATGGCCAGTACCGGCAAGAGTGGGACGGACCACATACGTTGCAACCCGCTACCCCAATGCTCTCCGACTAGACACCATATCCACCTCAGGAAAGGATAATGTCAGATAGATTATCATGTACTTTGAGATGCTCATCGGTCTTTCAACCGAAATTATACCATATAATATACATCAAAACAATTTTGATTATATTATAAGGAAATTTGCTAAACAAATCCCCAATCCTATTCAAGCAAGAGAGTTTTGCATGTAAAAGTTGTCCTACAACTATTGTAGGATGACCTAGGATTTTGTATGCAAACAATGTTTGTTGATGATTTCATATTAACCAATGATCAAGATCAACTATCTTATCATTATGGTTAGTGGGATGTCATTCAAGGAAACGACCATCATCTCTAAATATTTCATAAATACTTATCAATAACCAATTTCAGAAAATTAACAATTAATTTTCATCAACATAATTGAATGACTATCATAAGGTTCATGATCAAGTTTGTCAATTTCCAGCAGTGACCCCTAATCAATAAAATTAATTTATCTTGATCAATTTAAATCCAAAATTAGCAAAATCAGTTTCCTAAGATTGTCAACTTGATTTACAACAGAATCGAAGTGATATTTCATGTATTTCTAGGTGCATTAAAACCGTAATTAACTTATTAATCACGTTCAGATTTGCTATTCCCGCAACAGTGAATACATGCTTATTTAAAAGGCCATATCTTGAGCAAATTAAATCCAAATTTAGTAAACTCAGATCCTATAGTTTCCTTATTTAATGGGGAATAAAATATAATTGAATTTTGTGTTTAAACAATTTAAACAGTGCCGAAAAAATCAATTAGACAGAGGTGCGAAAATTCAAATGCAATAAAACTTTCGCGACCCTTTCAAACCCAAGTCGTCCTAGGTCTATGGATCATATCCAAAACCTTTTCCGACCTAAGGCTCTGATACCACTTGAAAGATATGGAGAATCCTCAAGCGCATCACGGAAGCGTGACGATTGCAACTTATGCGATCGAGGCGACTAGTCGCACTAGTCTCAAGGTGCAGCGGAATTTAAAAATTTTAAAACACATGATGAAACCACATGATCACAAGAACGTTTCTTGGATCGTTTCATCAAACCACAAAGTATTAGAAATATCTCTCGAAGCGTGGTTGCGATCACGAGATCTTTAAAGTAAGAGATCATCCTGTCTCAAGTTCGATCCACGAAGACAGCACTTGCGGGCACGATGATGAGCCGCGTGACTCCCGCAATCCTCGATGAAGATCAAAGCCTTGAATCCCATGATTTCGTCCAATGAAATCCGTCGTCTTCCTCTAGAGCAAGTAGCCCCAAAGAAGATGGAGATCCTCGAGTAGTCGAAGGCGAAGGCGAGAAGGTCTCTCTCAACACATTAGATGGACGACCACCTTAGAGAGAGAGAGGACAACGAGAATGAGAGAGAGAGAGAGAGAGTATGCGTGTACTCTTGTGTTGTTTTTCTCAAGGGCTAGGGTTGCCCTCCTTATATATTAGTTTGGGATCCAATGGATCTCAATTCATGGCATACATAGATCCAATGGCTAGGTTGATCCATGTATCAATCAACGGTCACGATTGTTATTAGTTAAAAACCAACAACATTAATTTATATCAAATTAAATATATGTTGCATTATTATCAACATAATTTAATTTTAACATAAATTAATTATTAAGAGATAACAGAGACAACAAATCACCCTAAAAAATAGGGGGCGTCACCTATGACTAAGTCATTGGTGACGCCACCCCTTTTGGCGGTGATTTATCTCCTTTTTATTTTATCCTATTATTTCTTAATAAATTGCAATAAATTTTATTGCAATAATATCCACAAAATTAATTCCAAAGTAATTTGTGAATATTTCAATCATACCATTAAAAAATATGTGAATCATATTCACAACCCAAACTAATTTGTAAATTACATTTCCAATTAATTAATTAATGTGAATCCAATCCACATTAATAATTAGCAAATACTATTTACAAAATTTCTCTCTCTCTGATATATATTATAAATCTCATTTATAATATACACAGATATTATGGATAACATTATCCACGATCTGTTTTTCCTTGATAATTAAATCTTTATCTTGGACAATCATTCTCACAATATGAATCTTATTCATATTATACTTGATAATTAAATCTCATTTAATCATCAACACCTTGTTGCTTCGATACTAAATTCATCATAGGAATCATTCTTGAACTCCTTCAAGAATAATGTGCTTTCTCCGCAGATGCTTGGAGATAAGGACAGGGCGATTGTATTGTTCCGCATATAGTGACTTGGATGTTGAGATCTCATCTCAAATCCAGATATAACGGACCTCCATAGATGCTTGATTAAATCAAGTCCGTATACTTAATCTTCTCATTGCATCTGAATCTCATTCAGATTAATGTCCAATACTTGGACCAAGATCAAGTTACTTCTCTACTGAGAGGAGTCACTAAAATCCAGACCTGTTTCATCACTCCCTCGGACTGGAAGCGTCATGGTTATATACTCGTTTATGATCACATCACCCTCAGGTATTCCCAATACCTACACATCCTACATACCGGAAAACCAATGACAACTTGAAGATGAAGATCAATTTTACACTGTCTTCTTCAGGGTATGATCACCAAGTTTCTCAATCTTGATCATTGGGATTTGGTATCGATCATATGCTTTCCCAAAGCATATATCATACCTTCAAATTCTTGTCATGCTTCCAAAGCACGACGACCATGCATGGAGTTTGATCGGTCCCAATACCTCATGAGTGAGCTCATGTCTTCCGGTTCATAAGTGAACCTGTATGATCCCTTTGAGAGATCGTATTACTCATATACCTTTATATGCACACCAGCTCGCCGGTGTATAGACCTTGGTTGGGTCGTCAACCTAATGGTCTGCCAAATGTACATACTCAGACATATAGTAACACATATGTATCTGGTCAGAGGATGTGTGCCTATGCTGTGATAGTATTCAACATAGGACTTAGGTTATCTCGATCTCGCTAAGTCAACCCATTAACTTAACTAATCTGACACCTCCGAATCACTATTCCCATGCAGAGGACCTGCATCAAGAGGTCGGTCAGATACCAGCCTATGTGAGAAAGGATTGCCATCTCCTACTCAGGCTGGAGATCATCTCTTAATAATCATTTGACGGTGCTTGATGAGTCCTCTATCTAACTCATTAGATATTCATCCAAACACCAGCCTCTATGATTCATCTAATGAGTCAACAACTATATGATTATCAAGATGGCCATGGTACATAACCCTAATTGTATAGAGGGACCTTGTAGTGCATTCATTCACTTAATTTCAGAAAGGGAGTGAAACGATCAATAACATTTATTGATAAAACATATTTATTACAATAAAATTTATTGTAAAAATGGTTCGCCTCGGGCTCACATGGCTAACAGAAACCTATACTATTCTTTTTCCATTTTATGAATAATTTGATTGGGCCATGTGACAATCTCTGGAGTCTCCACACGGCCCATTTCTTTACGCGCCACCCGACCTCTCTCTTGGTCGTCCATCTCATCATTCCCGCCTCCATCGCGGCCACCCTCTCCGCTTTGCTCACAACCGTCATATCACATCCTCCTTATGCAATCTGAGTTGCACGCTTCCCCCTCTTCTCAGTTGTTGGATGGCTACCCATCCAATGACCAAGTTCCCTCTATGTCTCCATTCTTTCTACCACCGTTGGATTAAGTCCCTAGGCTCATCTCCATTGTTTTCTGCGCTTCTCCCCACCGTTGGATCATATCCACTGATCGGATCTCATCGACTACTATAGCACCTATCTGCTGACCGTCGGATCAAGCGATCCAACGGTCCAAAACCCTTCTCCTACCTCCAGCCCATTACCCCTTCAACCGTTACACCTCGCCACCCTATCACCCCCTTCCTATTCCAATGGCAGCGATCGACTACCTGCTCATGATCCAACACCACCAGTACATAGATCCATCTTCCGCCATCTTCGTGCAATCCTCAAAGCCCTCATCTAGCACCTTCATTCCTTCCGTTCTACCATTACATCCACCTCCACCACCACATGTAACAGTCGTCCTCCCACTTCAAATACCCTGCCTTTGCTACCACTCCCCCTTGTCCACCATTACATGAAGCTTCTCCCTAGCCATCTTCCCCTCCCTATGACAGGGGGAGGCATGGTCGATGAGTGACCATGGTCGAAACTTCAAGTGTCGACCCATGGTCCTCACCGACCAAGTCATGTTGGCCCATCCATCGTTGAGCACCGAGGATTTGCCGACCTCTTCGTGCGATGACCCGAGCACCTGTGGTGCTCAGCGCAGGTCTCCACTCTGCCCAGTCACCTGCTCCGATCAGGTAACCTTCCTCTCTTCTTTTTCGATGTTTTTCTTTTCATTTTCCCAATGTACCAACTTAATCTCACTGTCACCTAACCACCTCACAAGCTCCGCCACACCACCTCCATTTTCACGCCACCGTCCAATCACCTTCTCCCCTTCTCCAGGACCCCCTCTGCTCCGACCATCTTCTTCCTCCTATAAGGAGGAGAAACCCATTTGCGCTCCACCTCCCTTCACCGATATCTCTCCACTCCCCTTACAAACTTCACTCACACATGCCTCAGCTATCATCTAATGCCTTTTGCAGGACACCCCTTCATTGACCGGAGCTTCAGAAGGAGGTCTGATCTAGAGAACAAAGGCCGACAACGACATCTTGTGCATCTACTTCGCTCAGCCCTAGAACTCCCTTGCATAGTCTTGACCTTCGCCAGAGGGCCAGGGGATGCTACGATTGCTCAATGTGCTTGGGGGACGGCGGAGGAGCAACCATCAACTCGTCGGATCCCCACCATCTACGTCGCACCACGAAGGACAGGGGAGATGCCCTCGAACTACAGGTATCGTCCAATCATCCAGATTGAACGGCTCTCATGCGGCCCTAGCCCACCTCAGAACCAACATGCTCAGCGGATAGGAACCACATCCGAAGCAACCCGAGCTATTTATGTGGCTCGGGCCACCTGCTTGTCCGAGCCTCGTTGCAAACCTTAGTTTGTGTGCCACAAACATGAGGGGGGTTGGGTTATTTGCAGCATAAACGTCGAGCCTTTCAAAAATTGCATCCAGGTCCAAGCGCACGTACTCGACATGCGTGCTTGGAAATTTTGCACTCAGACCCCATCAGTTTATAATAATTGCAATTATACCCCCGCGTGCAAGGAAAATATCAGGGGAGCCCCTTTGGCTTTTGAAAATTAAAGAAATGGATCTCGAGGGCTTTTTTGTAATCATTATCCATTTATTTTCATGTTTTTACTATGCTTATGCCCCTAAACTGAAATGCTCATATCTTAAGCATATGAACTCCAACTTGGTTGATTTCAATGTCATTTTGCTGCCCTTTTCATTCCCTATCTAATGGCAAGCTTATTTATCTAATTTGACACCTTATTATTCATGGTAAATTTTAGGTGTCCATTGTCTCATTTGTTCATCATTTAAATGCAATTATTGAATCTTTGTTCAGTTTAATGCTTAATTTAATTATGGAATCAAATTGCCTTTAATTTTCTCAAGAGGTGAATTATTTTAGGGCATATCTTTATGAAAACATCTCATTTGATTTCATAAAACTAAATAGATATGCATGCATCATTTATATGTAATTTTGTTTGCATGATGTATCAGTGCATTTTGTCCTGTGCATTGCATTTGCATCTGAAGACCTGGAGTCTTGAATTTATTCGTTCATCTTAATCAATAATTTCCGATAGATAGATAAGGAGGCGTGTGTCCCTGTGTTCGACCTTGGTAGACTTACCAAGTAAAATTCTCCACATATTCAAAAGTGTGGTTTTTGCTGAATCATTTTCACCACCTGTACTACGATAATACACGACTATTAACGTGGTGAAAATGCAGTTTATCAAACCCGATGTCAAACAACAATTAACCCATAAATAAATGAAGCAATGCAAAGCAAAAATGTGGAGTTAGAATCTATTATAACTCTAAATAGAATGGTATAGGTTTAAGTATGTATAGAGGCCGAACACAGGGAGCAAGGGGAATAAAGCACAAAAATTAATAAAAATATTATAATTGTTTTTTTAGCATTTTATAATGATTTTTTTTATTTTTAGTGGTATTTTAATATATTTTTTTAGTTTTAAATTTATATAATTTTTTGTTTTGTATTAAATTTTATAATTTTTTCAATTTTTTCATGTTTTCTATTTTTTTCTTTTTAATAAATAGAGGTAATAGATATATATATATATAACTATATATAATTTATATAATAGATCTAAGATACAAATATATATATATATAATAGATAAAATTCAGAAAAATACCCTAAGTACAGTTGTTTTTTATTTTTTAAGAGTATACAAATATTTTTGTATTTTTTATAATTATAATACTGATAATTAAAGGATAAGTAAATATAGGTTTAAATATACAATATATGATAGTATATATACACCTATAAATACTCAAAATGCAAAAAATGGAACTTTTTGTCTTTTTATTTTTTAATATATTTTTGTGATTTTTACCTAAATTTTTAATATTTTGTTATTTTTAATTGTATAAAAATAAGAAAACAACGAGTAATAATATAGATCTAATTGTTTTGGAATTTAAAAATAACTAGATGGATCGAAAATTTCTAAAACTAATTTTAATGTATAATATATCTAATAAGTAGAATACATAAATAGAATATGGAACTTTTAGATTTTCTAATGATTTTTTTATATTTTTTAGGGTTATAAAGGGTTAGCAATTTTTTGGTTTTCCTTTTGTATTTTTTAGTAATTTTGGTCTGAGATGCAAAATACAAGAATAAAATAATTCTGTTTTTTTAGAATTTTACAAAACATTTTTCTAATTTTTATTTTTTAATGCAAACTGGGAATAAATGTGATGTTTTCAAATTTTTTAAATACAGTAAAATGTTTTAAATGGCCAAGAGAAAATGATTTTAATTAATATCAAACATATATAACAAATTTCCTACGATTTTTAACTGAAAAATGGTATTTAATACAAGAAATATAATAAAGAAAAATGCAAGATTGGAATGGACTGGAATGTAATTATAATTAAAATAAATGCAATTCAGAACAATAATACAAAGTACAGGGACCTCCGCATAATTTTCCCTTGAATATTTAACTCACACAATACTAGTTGGGGTATAAATACAATTTTATAAAAGTAGTAGGGCATACATATAAAATATCCAAAAAGTTTGAACCGAACTACATATTTAAGGGACTGAATAATAACCCAAAAGCCTAGGGGTCCCTGCAAAAAGCACACCACCTCACGTGTATATGCGGGAAAGGTGACGTAGCGAGGGATTCAAATGTAAATACAAGGAGTACATGATCCACTTGCAAAATATCCAAAAAGTTTTAAACTATAGACAATATTCTATGGATTAAAAATAAAATACAAAAAGCGAGGGATAGGATTTGCAAAATACCCCCTATAGGTTCGAGCATGCGGCTGGGATTCTTTCACTTAACATGTGGCTTGCGCTCAACGACGGATGATGCTTCGCTAATGATGACAGATATTAGATCTCAGTTGGCGATCGTACGGCTGATAGGAGATCAATCTAACAACTGTTGCATCTTCTGGTAACTCATTCTTGATCAGATGATGGAGACGATGCCTGGAAGAACATGGGAGGAACTCACCTCCTGCAAGCTTCGATCTGCTCTACAAGGCATCTCCGACCACCTAGGGTGCTCCCAAGTATCCCGAAACATCATCGATAGTGGTTCGTGTTGGCTAGATGCTTCAGAAGGGTCCCTGGAGCTCAAACGAGGTCCAGTGAGGTTGATGAAGCTTTGGAGCTCCAAGACCATTCATCTTGTACAAAATCGACCCAGGAGGGATCCTTACCCTCCAGCATGCACAGTTAGATGTGTAAAAGAAAAACGAAGGTCTGGGGTTGGTTATTTGGGTGAAATGAGTGGATATGAGGAGCGACGGTGACCTCCGATGATGGGGCAGAGCTGGAGGTTTGTTCTCTTGATCTGGACAAGATTAAGTTGGATGAAGGTGCATGGGGCGAAATATAATCGATGGGGAATGAAGTGGAGGTGATCTAATGCTCGTAGAACAGCAAGGCACGGTGAAAATGGTCACCGGAGCTCAGCTCCGGTGAACTACGATCGAATGATTTGGCAGAAAATTAAACGAAAAATGGTTAAAATAAAAGCTACACTATGATAAGTTAAGACCTAGGAATAAAAAGAAAGCTACATCTATGGCTCTACCTTAAGAAATAAGGGGGCCAGTCGGAGCCCCGCCACAGAAGGTCGGTGATGCCTGGATCACCACTCCAGAGCCTCTTCCTCCTCGCCAAACGGTCGATGGAGATCGCTGCTGCCACTAGCAACCTAGAACACTCGCAGATTTGGGGATTTTGAGGGCTAAAAGGGATCAAACTTGAATCGAAGAGGTGGAGGGATTTATGTACATGATGATCTTTGACCGAGGGTTCTGCAAAATGTAGTGATCCATCGTATGCGGAATCAATTAGGTGTGAAAGAACGTAAAACGAAGAGCAAAAGTCCAGAAGGGATCGAGCTGAAAGAGTGCAAGCCTCTGGCAAGGAAAATGGGTGGAATCGAGGAGGTCTATGGTCTGACAAACCTTGGAGGCGCAACACATCAGTTGTTCGGTGGGTGAACCAATGTTGCATCCCCATTGGTCCACGTCGACCGCAAAAGGACAAACCTGAATTCAAATTCAAAAATAATTAGAAATAAAATAATAATTGATTTATTTAATTTTTGGTTAAAACATGAAAAATATTTATTATTTTATGTAGTGTTTTAATACGATTTTTATTTATTTTATCGAGTTTATTTATTATATATAACTTTTTAGAGGTTTATTTTCTAGATATATTTACCTATATATTGGGTATTTTATTTTTCTTTTCTATTTTAAATTTTATTATTTTATCTACATATTTTATATATTTATAACTTATTTAAATACATATAAATATATTTTTATTATATTTTTCTGAAGTAATATGTACACTTAAATAATTAGGGTATTTATCATATAGGTATATGTATGTATATTCATCTATATATCTTTGTTTACTTATTTAGTTTATTGTGTTCATAGTGATTTTGCTTTAATCTATTTATGTGCATGTATTATAGATAAAATTTACAAAATTATAAAAATATGAAAATATGAAAACTATAAAGAATAAATATAATGATTATTTTATTCAGGAATGATGTACAATAGGGCTTTAAAACCTAACTTTTGCATCATAACACTGAATTGAATGAAACCACCTTTATAAAATAGCTTATTAAATATTATATACAAATAAAGGTGAGTTTGGTGAATTTTGAGTCCATATGGAGAAGATATATGCTTGTGAAGTTTGGATTTTAGCTTTTTATTTTGAATGTATAAGGCACATTATGCCTTATCTTTGCATGAAATATTTTGAATTTTTCTATGTATTTTTATCTACAACTTTTATGTACAAAGTTTATTGATTTGATGTATGAATAATAAATAATAAAATAGTTCCCAAAATGACTTATTGGAGAATTAAAATTAGGATTTTTATTGTCTCTTTGGCTCTTATCTCCCCCTTACTTTATTCTTTGTCGACCCAGTCATCATGATGCCTAGGTCTTGGGGTTTAGGATCATTTAATACCTATGTTATTTCATTTCTTTTCCTTTCCTTTTCTTTATTCTTTTATTTGGTCTTTAAATACAACATTTTATACATTATTTACAATGTAAATAATAAATGGAATTTTATGCAATATAGTGTTATATACATATATCTAGCTAGTGTATAAAGGTCAAAATGAAAGAATAAAGGTGATGATGTGGAGATTCATCACCCTCCTATACTTACCTTTGCTAGTCTCTAGCTAACACTTATGCCTATAAGTGCATAGAACAAAATAAAGAAAGGAAAAAAGAAATAATTTGGAACGATTTTTGACTTTTAAACATGTCTTAATAAAATCGAAGTTTGGAGCTCGGTGAAGACCTTTGGATTATTGGTTTGTTCGGAACCACACTAAAGTTAGGAAATGTGACACAACAACCCTTAGGTTTCGTAATCCTATCATCCAGTTCTCTTCACGGTCAGGTCAAAGCCATTCTTTCAGTCACGTACTCTTGCTACCTTGAAATGACAGATCCATGTGTAAGTATTTTTGTAAGTATTTTTAATGTATTAAAAACACTTATTTTATTTTCTTTTGTTATTTTTGTTATTTTAATTTTATTGTTAAATTAATTATGTGCAATATTAAACTGATTTTTATAAAAAAAAAGAAACACATAAAATTATAGGCACAATAATATAATTATGTATACATTAATTAGTGTTAATTAATTATAGAGAGGTGATTGTTAAGTTAATTTAATTATTATCTAATGTTAATAAAATACTTAAGCTAGGAGGAGAATAAATACAAATAATGATGATAAATCATGGATTTATCACCCCCCATACTTAAGCTTTGCTCGTCCTCGAGTAAAATAAAGAATTAATAAGTTGATTCCCTGACTATGTATGCGTATACAAGACTTAATAGATTCAGAACTCCCAGTCTTAGTGGTCTTAGAACTTTATGTTAAACCAAGCCTTAATCAAAAGGAACTCAACTTCCCTAATAATCAGACTCTCTATGTATACATAAATAATAGAGGTTTGACTTCAAGTATTGATTGCATTCACAAGAGTCAAGTCGAAATGTCACCCAAGATTCTAGTCCAAGAGACTCTCTTAGGGACTCAATCCTCAACACTAGGGATTAAATCTATCTTGCATTCAATCCACCATCTCTTTAGTTGTTAGACTTAAATAGGTAGATGGAAGGTCAGTTGATGAGGGAACATGATAGTGTCTTTTCTTCTTTCTCTCTCACTGGAACACGGATTCTCTCAAGTGCCTTATTAACACAACACATATATTTTTGGTTTCTGATCAGTGTGTCCATCAAAAGAGGTTGAGCCATTTGCACTTGTTTTCCTAGGAATGCACAGGGTTATGTCTCTTTTGAAT
Organism: Ottelia alismoides; assembly: GCA_037367405.1. Taxonomy (NCBI): domain Eukaryota; kingdom Viridiplantae; phylum Streptophyta; class Magnoliopsida; order Alismatales; family Hydrocharitaceae; genus Ottelia; species Ottelia alismoides. The sequence continues at coordinate 212,268 of JAZKJV010010215.1, read as the reverse complement.
ATCTATCATACTTTGTTACACACAGACTTGTATCACTATGCAATGCAGCATCCTTTTTGAGGTACTAGCTTGACTCATAAAAGCCTAAGATTTTGGTCCAAATGGACACTTTGAAAGGTTTGGAGTGCTCAACACTGGTGTAAGCTATTTGTATTTTTTACTTTGAAATGTAAAAGCTTTTCTTTCATAATTTACCTTTTCATTTCTTTTAGACTAGCTCTATTGCTTTTACCATAAACTGGCTCACACTGGTCAATATTTTATTTTAGTTTCATCACACCATGACACTTGCGTAAATGTCAAGATATTAGTATAAGAACCATGTTCTCATACTGACTCAAGGTGTTGAAACTCAAGTTTCAAGAAGCTTTCATTAATTTTATCCCATCCTCGAGCAGCATAAGATCGGGTCCAAACTCAAATCTCGCATCCCAGTTCCTCAAGTGAAGCATCAACTCATCTCATTATAAATGCAGTCATGCAAGTGAGATGTTGTTCATATTGTTTGAGGTGGAGACTAAATATGCAATATAATTGATGAATCTCTTATTTACCATCACTATACTCTTTAGTTATCCTCTGAACATGAACGATTCAATAAAAATGACAAATAATTCGCTACAATTAGCAATTGACCCTTTGTTTGTAAATAGCCTTAATTATTGTACAAAAATTAACCCCTTTTATTTTCTTCATTTTTCTTATTTTATTTCCTACTAGAAATTCCAAAAAAAAAGACTAATTATTGTATATATTTATTTTGGTTTTAAAAAAAGATTAAAAAGATAAAAAACCACAAAACCATTAAAATACAATCTTTTATTGTTTAGAAAAACTCTCCAAATTTTTGCTTTGTTTATTTAATTTTTTGACCTTTTGTCCAACATGAAACTTGTAGATCTTCTCGAGATCTGTAACTGTCATGTTTTTGACATTTTCCTAATTCTTCTTCCTTTTTTTGTATTGTCTCCTTCATTTCTCTTTTTACATTAATTATATTGGGCCACGTAGCACTTTCTGGAGCCTCCACGTGGCTTGCTTCCCTTCGTGCCACCCGACCCGCTTCCTGGACGTTCATCTCCCTCTTTCCATCTCCATCTTGACTGTCACCCAATGCTTCTCTCTCAATCAGATCAGATCACATCTAACCAGTCCCGCTCCTTCTCCAACCGTTGGATCTCCAGATCCAACGGTCATTAACCATCTTCCTCCTCACGTTCGCCCCTCAAATCCACGCCGCACCTGTCAACTATCGATCTTCCCCACATTTTCCCAACTGACCCACGCTTCTTATCCACTTCATCTCACCTCCCCCATAAAGCCATGACTTCCCTCACCCTCACACGACACCTAGAACCATATTCTCCAATAATGGTCATGGACGGGCGGTTGAAAGACCATGCTATATCACATGGATCCACCGCCCTTCAAATATGCCTCCGCATCCGCCTGCTCCGGTTGTCCATCCTTGTGAGAGCCAAAGCTTAGCACCTCCCCTCCTCCAGTGACAGTGGAAGTGTGATGAATCTCAGATTCATCACTCTAAATCTCATTAATTAAGTTCAAATCCCTCAAAATCATTGGCATTTCTTCATTTATTCCGCATAATTAGAACTCATGCATGTTTTATTAAGAATTGCATTTTATCACTTATTTTTGTACAAAATAAGAAGCCAAAAATCCCAGCTAAAATTGACCTATAAATAGCCTAATTTCTTTGATTTTTAACTAATTCATGCTAACTCCTAATGACCCAATCCACTTCCATTGTGTACATATCATTAACAAGAATAAATAAAAAATACAAAAAATCACTAACTCAAATAAGTGGACCAAAAACTCAAACCCTAGTTCTACGATTGTTGGACTAAAACTCTCATATCTTCCTCATCTAGTGACCGTTTTGATCCTACTCACTTTTGAACTAATGTACATTAATTTACCTTCAAAACAAGACCAAATTCAAGTGAATCAGAGCTCATATGTGAAAGTTGGCTTTTGGGTCTCTTTTGTATATTTTGTATTTTAGCTGATTTTGACCTATTATTTTATGTACATAATTAACCTATTTTATTTTACTTCTTTATCATGTGTCTTATTTAAGAAAAGTTCTATTAAAATGTGTAAAAATCCAAATCTGAATTGAGATTGAAATCAAAGAAACCAATTGAGTCCAAGTCTTAACTGTCAGTCTATATAAAAGTTGTCTTTTTCGTCTTTTATTTTATTTCTTCATTTTCTTACTCAATAAAAATCCAAAAAACAGATTAATGTGTAAATATTAATCTTTGTTTTTATAATATTTTTTCTGGATTTTTATCTGGTTTAAAAATGACAAAAAAATTATAAAACCCAAAAATCAAGGTATGCTATGTACATGGGATACCCAAAAAATATCACTTTGTGCAATTGATCGATTTTGGTTTTTGATGTCTTCATGAAGGTTGTAGATCTATTTTTTAAGTATTTCATGAAGAAACTTTTTTGATCCGAGGTTATTTACTATTTTTTAAGTATTTTTTTTGTCTTTATATTTATTTTTTTTATTTTTGTGGGGATGACACATGGCAGCTCCTGGAGCTGCCACGTGTCACCCATTTTTTAAGTTTTTATATTTCATTTTTATAAAAAAATTAAAAATTAAAAAAATCAATGCACGTGCAAGGCACATGCCTCCTGCACACGTGCCTAGCACGTGCTCCGCCTGGGCTCCCATCGGTCGCCACGTCTCACCATCGTGGCCGTCCGATCTCGGCCGATCGGACGACCACTGCTCATCGTCTTCCTCCGAAGCACTTTCCCCTTTGGGACCTCCGTCCTTCTCGCGATCTTGCGCCGCCTGCCTCCGCGATCTCTTTCCTCCGCGGATCTCGCGTCGATCTCCATCAATCGATCCCAGCCAAATCCTATGGATTTCGAGCGCTGCCAATCACCATCGTCCACGATCCCCTTCCATCGTTGGCTGCCACCTTCATCCTATGTATCTACCGCCAACTCCTCTCTGTGAAGCCATCCGCCGATACACCTGAGTTGTCAATGCCTCGTCGGTGGTGACAACCCGACGAGCCTCTTCACGCGGCGAGATCCGAGCTCTAACAAGCTCGTCGCAGCATGCAGCCTTGCGTCTGCTCCAGCTCCGGCCTTCATGCCATCGAGCCAACGTCATCGTCATCGTCAACCATCGTCTCCACCTCTCCACGCAAAGCCTTCATCTCCTCTGCCGCCAAAGCTCCAGAGCATCATCGACTTCAGCCGGCTCTGCGGTTACATCACCATCGGGTACCGGTCTTCATCGACAAAGCTTCACCTCCGACGACGTTCCTCGATCACCAGCATCGCACGACGCATCTTGCCATGCCAGCTGCTCCCGGCCTGACCTTCATCGACAACGAATCCACCAGCCCAGCTCCGGTGGTCCTCCACTGCTCCGCCATGAGCCGCTTGGCCCTCTCCGTCGTCAAGCTGCCACCGCCAAGCTACCAGGGGCAGGCCCGAGACCCTCCCCACGTGAGGCGCACATGAGGAGAAGGTAAGTTTTCATTAAAGCCCTGGAAATTCCATTATTTACATCTCCACCCCGGGGTCACGTGTACAGAAGACCCCCAGAGCTTCTTCTATTTGCGCCTCAGTCCACGCCGAGAAGGTCACGTGCTTAGCACGTGACCTGCTGAAAATTTTACAGAATATCCCCCCAGACTTGCGGTAATTACATCTTGGTCCTTTTGCATTTTATTTTATATATTTATATATTGCATAAAGACCCCTGTATTCCCCCTCATTTTTGGACCTCTACATTGTATTTTTTTAATCAAAAATGGGCATTTTGTTCTACGATTAATTCTCTACATAATACATATGCTTGACATTTTTGTGATCAATGGTTAATTAATAATTAATTATTTTGTGGAAAATTACATACTTTACTCATTTTGAGCTGTGCAATTTATAATTGATTAACATTTGCTATAAAAATTACCGAAAAATCATGGATTGTAGAATTAATTGTGTTTAAAATTGTATTAAAAAAGGATTGCATTTGCATGCATAGTTTGCCTTTGTAAAATTATTTTGCATATTTCAATATTTGATTTTTAATAATTATTAAATCTCACATTTTTGAGGTTTAGGTTTTTTTTTGAGATCCATCACCTAGTGATAGATCTTATATAATTTTATCCCTTGAAAATCATTAGGTTTAATATTTATTATAATTAAATATTGTAATTAACTTTGTTTTCATTTAAAAATTCATAAAAAAATTCATCTTGCATCCAAAAATTCCAAAAAAAATTATATTACATTCATTTCATCGTAATTATCATCGCGGCAAAGTTTCATATTTTTCGAACATCATTTAATTGATCTTTACATTTTAGTCCCTAAAATAGAACAAAGTCGCATATTTGCATCCCTAATTGAATTAAAAAAATTACAAAAAAAAAAAGATCGCCTCGAAAATCGTGCACGAACTTTGATAGAAAAAATTCTAGATTGTTCCTTTGCCTCCTTATATTCGACCTTGGGGACTTGCCCAAGTAAAATAAACATAAAAACACATTGATTAAAATTGACTAAATTTTGTGTGGTTATTTCTTGACTGATTCTGATTGCCCGCCTACAAACGAAACGAAATTAAATTTAAGCAAACGATAATCCAATCCACGACGCACTTTTTAACATAGGCAATTCCCGAACCGTCAGATGGCGCCGTTGCCGGGGAGGCAAACGACTTAGTTTTTTGTCTAAAAATTTTTGTTCAGTTTTCCGCATTCGGGTAGTCTGACCTTAAAATTTTCACTGTAAATTTTCATTTTTTATTGCATTTATTTTATTTTCAGCATTTATTTTTTTTATTTTATTTTTAAGATACTCTTTTACATTTTCTCTCTTATTTTTCTTGTGAGGTACTCGGTGTACGTGGAGCGATTTTTGGAAACCGAAGCATATTCACCGACTTCTAAAAAACCACAATTAAATTAAGATCGAGTCGAGTCGTGAGAGAGCGTAGAGTATAGGATTTTATTTTCTGTAATTTTTAAATTTCTATAATTAATTGCTCATTTATAGCGGTGTCTGTTTGGACTCTCACATGTGTAAAAAAGACCTTGAACTTTTTCTGTGGTGTGTCATATCCTGTTTCACTCTCCGATGAGGGTGGGGCCCGACTTGGGTGGCGCTTAGGATAGACCTGCACTTATAGCTCTTAAAGCATTTAAATTTTTTGATTGTTGCTCGTAGGACCTAAGGCCACACTTCACTTTAATTGAGACGCACAATAGATTATTTAGTTTAGCCAAACTCAACTCAAATTCTTCCCCGCTAATAGAACTATCTGCTAGGTGCGGTTTTTTTATCGACTTGCATTCATTTAGAATAAAATTTTCAATTCTTGTATTGCATTCCACACGGAGATTGTGAGGATTCACTATAAGTCTTCCAACTGAGCATACATCATAGTTTTCGCGTGCATCGACTTTTTCCGAATTTCTCCCTCCTGTTTTATCACATAATTTTAAATGAAATTGGGACTGGATAGTAGATGTGTATTTATGGTCATTTAATTCTTTAGTGATGGCCTAATTACAACTGGGACGACTAAATATAACTGACTTTAAACAACTCATAAAATCGAGAATTTTTGCGGGAGAGCAACCCCGACCTTGGATTTTTTTATTTTTCTGAGTGAGCGAGAGATAACACTTAAGGATAGAGCCCAAATCCAGATTTTTATATTGACTACTGATTCTACCAAAATGATTAGCTACTTCTCAGTGAGGATCTACGGGTAGCCGGTAACGGTATGGATTTCTTTAGCGGAGTGGGTGGTTTAAATGACACTACGTAAGGCTCCGTCCTTAAGTAACACGGGTAGCCGTTTTACGGTCCGTACTTACACCCCATACTGGTGATGAACGCGGAAATACACTTTGAATGTGGTCTGATTAGACTAGTGCGTTGCAGTCGGAAAGATTTGCGGTCGGTCAAAAATAACCGCACAATTCGATTAATCGTCTAATGAAATTAAGTGCGGTTTTATGTTTATTTAGCCTGGGCAAGCCCCAGGTCGACTCAAGGAGGCAAAGGAACAACTCGGGATCAAGTTAGATGGATTCGATTGCGGTTTTCCAAGTGATATTTTTTTTGGTAATTTTTTATGCGATAAAATGCCAATGCACAGATGCGAGTGAACTAGGTTATTAAGAAAATCTGCGACTTAGCCAATTTTAATTTTAATGTGAAATTAATCCAAATCAGCCAAATGGTAATTTTTCTAAGAACCTAATCCAACAATGAATGCAAATGTATTTTTTTTGGAATTTTTGGATTTAAAATGCACACATGAAAAATGCCAACTTTTTTTGGGGTTTTTATGCAATTTTTCATGCAAATGATATGAAAAAATTATGAAAAATTCACTGGAAATTAAATATAATGAAATGAAGCTACACTAATATTTTTGGATTTTTTGACACTTTATGAATTTTTATGAATATTTTACTGAAAACAGAGCAATAACGAGTATTTAATTTCTAATAAATCCACGAAATCAAATTATCCAGAGATTGATTTATCTAAAAAAGATATTTTAATGATGAATCCATGAGAGTTAAAATTTCGCAAAAATGTTATTCTGGAATTAATTAAAAATCAAGTATACAAATAGCTCTAGAATTTATTTTATGCAAACAACAACTCCGAATTGGACGGAACTTGGAAAGTAATTAAAGAACAATAAAAGGCATCATTCATAATTTTTTTCACAATTTTTGGAGCAAGAAATAGGCTGTGCGAATTTCAGATCACTAATTAGGCAAAATATCTGTGATTTTCAGTTTCTGATTTTTAATAAAACATCTAAAGCTCACAAAAATATAAATAAATAGACAAAAGATAAAGAACTAGTTGATCTATAACATGCTATTTTTCATTGAATCAAATGATGCTATTTTGACGTCCAAATAATCATTCAAAGACAAGGGTTATCCTTACAATATAAAACTGAAAGTGAACAAAGAAAAAGTGCACAGAGACTTGGTTGCAATTTCAAAACATTGAAAAGATAAAAATGCAAATTTCACAAAATAAATCAATTGAACCTTTTCTTCTCCCGCAACCAGCACAGATGGGGAAGGCGGCTAGGGCTCGAGGGTCGGGGGCGCGGCGCGCGAGGCGCAAGGCGGAACGGGGCGGCTCGCGGGCGGCGGTCCGCGGGGGCGGCGCCACTACGCGGCGTTATACCGCGGGGGCGAGTGGGCTGAAGGCGCGCGGGGAGCCGCCGCTCGGCGGAGGGGGCGCCTGGAGATGGAGGGTGGCGGCGCGCGGCCTATGGCGGAGGAGAGGCGCGCGCGACGGCGTGGGGTGGAGGCGCAGGCTGGAGGTGGGACCTGCGGGGGCGGGCGCGCGGATGCGCGTGATCGGCGGGAGGGCGAGGTCCACGCGCGCAGAGGAAAGGGGGGCGCGCGGAGCTCGTCCAAGGGCGCGTTGAGGCGCGCGGCTGTGGCTGTTGGCGGTCGGAGATGGAAGCGGCCGTGGGGCGATCGGCGGTTGGGGAGGCGCGCGGGGGCGCGCTGTTGCAGGAGGATCGGCGGCGCGGTGTGGAGAGGAGCGGCTGGGCAGCGACGGTGGACAGCGGCGTCGCGGGACACGGCTAGCGTTCGAGTGGCGGCTGGTGGCAGCCAGGGGGAACGTGGCCGTGAAGGCCTGGAGGTGCTGGCGGACGTCCAGGAGCTGGTGGTTGTCGGACGGGATGGCGGCGTGCCTCCTGTGGGCTTTGAGGAGGAACGACGGCCCTGGGGAGCAGTTCCTGTGTTTTTTTTTATTTTTTTTGTATTTTCTTTTGCAATTTTTTATATTTTTCCTTGTAAATAAAAAAAAAACAGTAGCAGAGATTAAATAGAAGAATGGTGGATGATGTGATGATGAGGGTGGTGATTGAGGAATAAAATGGTGGTGGTGAATGATAAATAAGGTGATTTTTGTTTGATGATTTGTGGATGAACAAGGAAAAAAAGATCGTTAGATAAAAAAAATAAAATTGACAAGATGAAGATAGGATACTTACCTGTGGTTTGCCGAAAGTGAAGCCGCGTGTACGGCTTCCGTTGTGGCCTCGAGAAGGATGGCGGAATCCTTCGAAGCTAAGCAAGTCCAATTGGATCTTGCGACGCGGCAATGGTGAAGCCGCGGATCTCGCCTTGAGATTGTCGTCGCTCGACTCGTTTCCTGCAGCTGTCACCTGAAGGTTAAAGGGGCTCGACCTCACTTCTCCCCGGCAACGGCGCCATTTTGATGAACGCGGAAATACCCTTTGAATGTGGTCTGATTAGACTAGTGCGTTGCAGTCGGATAGATTCGCGATCGGTCAAAAAATAACCGCACAATTCGATTAATCGTCTAATGAAATTAAGTGTGGTTTTATGTTTATTTAGCCCGGGCAAGCCCCAGGATCGACTCAAGGAGGCAAAGGAACAACTCGGGATCAAGTTAGATGGGATTAGATTGCGGTTTTCCAAGTGGTATTTTTTTTGGTAATTTTTTATGCGATAAAATGCCAATGCACAGATGCGAGTGAACTAGGTTATTAAGAAAATCTGCGACTTAGCCAATTTTAATTTTAATGTGAAATTAATCCAAATCAGCTAAATGGTAATTTTCTAAGAACCTAATCCAACAATGAATGCAAATGTATTTTTTTTTGGAATTTTGGATTTAAAATGCACACATGAAAAAAGCCAACTTTTTTGGGGTTTTTATGCAATTTTTCGTGCAAATGATATGAAAAAATTATGAAAAATTCACTGGAAATTAAATATAATGAAATGAAGCTACACTAATATTTTTGGATTTTTCTGACACTTTATGAATTTTTTTGAATATTTTACTGAAAACAGAGCAATAACGAGTATTTAATTTCTAATAAATCCACGAAATCAAATTATCCAGAGATTGATTTATCTAAAAAAGATATTTTAATGATGAATCCATGAGAGTTAAAATTTCGCAAAAATGTTATTCGTGGAATTAATTAAAAATCAAGTATACAAATAGCTCTAGAATTTATTTTATGCAAACGACAACTCCGAATTGGACGAAACTTGGAAAGTAATTAAAGAACACTAAAAAGGCTAAAGCTCACAAAAATATAAATAAATAGACAAAAGATGAAGAACTAGTTGATCTATAACATGCTATTTTTCATTGAATCAAATGATGCTATTTTGATGTCCAAATAATCATTCAAAGACAGGGTTATCATTACAATATAAAACTGAAAGTGAACAAAGAAAAAGTGCACAGAGACTTGGTTGCAATTTCAAAACATTGAAAAGATAAAAATGCAAATTTCACAAAATAAATCAATTGAACCTTTTCTTCTCCCGCAAGCAGCACAGATGGGGAAGGCGGCTAGGCTCGAGGGTTGGGGGCGCGGCGCGCGAGGCGCAAGCGGAACGGGGGTGGGGCTCGACGGGGGCGGCGCCGCTACGCGGCGTTATACCGCGGGGCGAGTGGGCTGAAGGCGCGCGGGGCGCCGCCGCTCGGCGGAGGGGGCGCCTGGAGATGGAGGGTGGCGACGCGCGACCTATGGCGGAGGAGAGGCGCGCGCGACGGCGCTGGGGTGGAGGCGCAGGCTGGAGGTGGGACCTGCGGGGGCGGCGCGCGGATGCGCGTGATCAGCGGGAGGGCGAGGTCCACATGCGCAGAGGAAAGGGGGGCGCGCGGAGCTCGGCCAAGGGCGCGCTGAGGCGCGCGGCCGTGGCTGTTGGCGGTCGGAGATAGCCCTGGAGCTTCGCGGCGTGGAGGCAGAGATGATGACGGTCTCAGGAGCGTCGGAGAGTGCCCAGGTGTCTCTGTCGATGAAGCTCGATGGAGTCTCCGGCGAGCTTCCGTTCAGTGAAGAAGTGAGGACCTGCAAGGAGTTAGGTGTATAGCCGAAGCACGTGTGTGCGCGTGGAGGTCTGTAGCGTGAACGACGAGGCCTAAGGCGGAGTGTGGGTGTCCGGCGAGCGAGCTCCACCGAGGTGGCGGAGCTGGAGTCGAGCGAAGGTGGTCCAAGGTGATGGACGAAGATAATGACTGCGCGAGGACCGGAGCTCCGTCGTGGAGCTCGGAGGGATGAAGGTGGAGCGAGAAAGTGACGGTGGACGGCGAATAAATTAGGAGAAATCAAAGGAAAAACTAGAGAGAAGATCAGACGATGATGGAGAGGGTTGCCTGGGGAATGGAGCTCAGATTTGAGCTCCAGGTCTTCGCTCGAGGGATCGGTAGGGTCCCGAGCTCGTGCAGCTGCTCGTGGGAGGCTGCAGCACGGCGGTGGCTGCCGTGGATCTCGCCGGAGTCGATTCTCCTTCTTCGCTCAACGATTTACCTAATTGATGTCACCAACTGGTAGGTCGGAGCTCAGGGAAGCCCACTGGAGTGGCGGATGGCGGTGACGTTGGCCGGAGTTGGCGTATTTATAAGGCAAAGTTGGTGGTAGGGTTGGCGACGGGGCGAGGTTTGAGGTCGACGTGGGACGACTATGGTGGAGGTGGAGGTGCGTGAGGGAGCTGGCGAGGGAGAGGGATGAGTGGGCTTCATCGTGGGGGCGTCGGCGGTGGGAGAGGGTGGCTGACGTGCGTCCAAGAATAGGAAGGGGGCGCCCCTCCCGCAAGGCAAGGGACGTGGGAGAGAGGGGCGCCTGGAGGTAGGAGACGAGGTCTCCACCGTTGGATCTTGTGATCCAATGGTGGTGATCAAAGCGTGGTGAGCGGGTAAGATTAGATCTGGGCGTGTAGATGATGGGCCGAGAGCGCGCCACGTGGTGGGCACTGGTGATGGCGCGAGCGGACGGTTTAGATGAAGAGATAGGGATGATCAGAGGGTCGAGATTCGCTGGAAGAGGGGCGGCTGCGATGGAGAGATCGGGGGTCTGATCAGGCGGCGCAGATGCTGCCACGTGGAAGGCTCTGGTGAAGGCACGAACGAGCGACGTAGATCAATGCTGAAGATGATCGGATGGTCCAGGCAAGGGGCTTGCGTGGAAAGGGAGGGGCCGTTGGATCTGAAGCGAGATCCAACGGCTGAGGACACAGGCGGGTGAGGCGAGGGAAGCGGGCCGCGTGGCGCAACCAGAGGGCGCCACGTGGCCTGTTGTGAGTGGTTGGAGAGAAATACACTTGTAGAGAGAAGAGGGAGCCGAATTTGGAAAAACTCAAAACATGAAAGTTGTAGATCTCGATGAGATCTACAAGTTTCATGTTGACCAAAGACGGAGATGAGGTTAAATATGATACATAAATACAAGGATACATAAATATACATATGTAGTATACAAAGTGGCCCAAAAACCCAACTTTCTCATACAAGCTCCAAATTCAATGAAATTAGTCTCATTTTAAAGGTCTTTTAATGTGTAGTATTCTAAGAGTAAGTAGACATAAGTCGGAGTTTGCATGAGGGCTTTATGTGTATTTTAGTGTACAAGGGTTCTCAGGCTATATTGGCTATTCTACAAGGGTGATTTTTGGCATTCTTCCTATGTTATTAACTAAGGAGTATAAATTATAGAGAAGAGGTTATTTTGGTGAATAGGTATTTTACAAGGGATCTTTGGCTTCTTATTTAAATGCAAATGAGCTGCTAAACTACATGAGTTATGAATACATGCATGAATGCTATTTATGCAATATAAAAGGAAATATGCCTCTATTTTCTCGGGAACAAGGCTCTATTTTTGACTTTTGAAGTGATGAATCACAGATTCATCAACTGGCTGAAAGTAGGTGCAACTAGTCATAAGAATTCAGGCCAGTCATTATGAAAATTGCCGGCACCTAACAGCTCGCTAAATTCTTTACAAGATTGATTTATTACCAACTTAAAATTGAAAAGATAATTGTCGAACTCTTACAGCTTCATTGTGTGAGTTGGTGAACCTGGGGTTTGATTTATGTTTGATTTGCATGCGTGAACCGATTTCGAAGATCAAAAATCGCACACTTGTGCCATCACTCTCCTTTCTTGATTTGAAACAGATCCATTATGTCAACCAATAAACCTCCTTCGGAAATCATGGAACTTTTATCCAAGTACGCTCCGGATCCATATCATGAAAATCAATTCGTCTCAAACAAATACAAACCTTCATTCATTTCAGCTCTACATTTATCTGAGAATCCATCAGAGCTATACTATGAAAATGAATTCCTATCGCTTAGATCCAAAACTTCAAAACCTCCTCCAACTACACACCATCCAACTTCCACGAGATACTCTCAACCACCAATAAATCCAACACTCTCTACAATCCGATCTACTTCATGAATGACAACCTTTGTATTCAGATCATACAAACCAACAACCGACGGAGGTCTCCACTTCTTCATATGTCAATCAACTCTACTCCGATCATACAATTCATCCTTCATATTCGGTAAATGTCAATCCATCATTCATGGGAGATTATAACCACATGATCAAATTTAACACTTCTTCACATCTTCCACCTCTTCCAACCTTGAACACAAATGAGAAACCATCATCTTGGATTAACCATGACAACCCCATCTTTAGACATGACACTCATACAGAGGACTGGACTGATGACATCGACACACATGAATCCTTTATGATGACTCCATGATATCAGGGTCCGACCAATCATGATCAAAGAAATGAACTCTACCCAGACCAACTCCACATGCTTGAATCACATGGTTTCTATCCTATTGAGCAAACTCCTTCCATGATCTTAGAGGAGAAATTTTCAGACGATAAAGATCATATATTCAATGTCCCAAGAAGATCTTCTCCCAGCTCATACATGAAAATGGAAGATGAAATTACGGAATCTCAAATGCAAAAAATACACCCCGACTGCTCCCATGATTGATCATGAATAGATTTTTTAGGATGATATTTCAATGATAAATAAGAGATTTGATTTAATGGAGGATAGATTTCGAAAGTTTGCCGACCGATGAATTTCACTCTCTGGTAACTCGGATATAAAAATTGATGAGGAAAAGATTGGATCTCATGTAGAAAATTTTGAGGATATTCCAAAACCTAGGGACGATCCTGACAGCGACACCTTTGCCTATTACTCCTCTAGGGATGACTATGCCTCTGACTCTTACTTGGAACATCAAAGCCCCTGCTCATCTACGGAAAACGCCACATCACCACACCACACAGAAACTACCAAAAAATTGAAATATTAGAAAACAACAAAAAACCGAAAATCTCGAAAAATACATAAAAATTGAAACTGAAGAAAATCTGAAGAATTTGGATCATGCTTTACGGGAAGCACTGGAGAAAAGATTGATTTTCGAACTTCCCTTTACACAAGCTATTGAAACATGTCCCCGACCTTAAAGAATTTGTAATAAACAAATTAATGATGAAAAAGTCGGGCAGGATAAGAACAAAGACTTAAAGACATATCTTGTCAATGGCCTCCTCCTTGTTGTTGAGGAGAAAAACCAAGAGCCTCATAGTGAAGCGGTTACCCATATTTGACTGTAGAATCAAAGACATGATATTTACCCATGCTCGAATTGATGATGATTTAACAATTAATATCCTTCTCAACTTCTGTATTCACGAGCTCAAACTCGAACCTATCAGGAAGATATGAGAGATCGTTCAATTGGCTGATCGATCAATAAAGCGACCGAGAGGAATCATTTTCTGTCATCATGACATTCCAGATGCTCACGCTCAAAGTAGACTTCCCGATCATGTGAGTATTGAGCATCAAGGAGAATTCACCCAGTCTTCAATTATTCTCGGAAAGCCATTCTTCATTGGCTAAGGTAATTATTGAGTGTGAGACTCGGGAAATCAATTTTACAACATTGAAAACACTTCAATCTCAACAAGTCTTTGAGGAGCCATGATTTTCTGAGGTAACCCACGAAATCCTCGACAGTCGTAACCATCAAGCAGTAGAAGAGCCCTACCCCATTGCTACATCTGAGATAGCGGTTGTTGATGAGATTATTGGTTTAGAGACTCCTTCCCCCTTGCTCCATTCCCAGCTGCTCTCACCATGGAACATCAAATATATGAATCATATGATCCGGAGACTTAATGCATGGTCGCACCCTGGGTCAATTATTCTGACTATCTTGATCACATCAACTTGACACATGAACGCTCCAACATCAAAGCAATTTGAGAACGAACATGCATAGACTCTCCCCACTTTTCAATTCCTGTGGATCTCAGAATAGAAGAATGTTTCTTATATGATCCTGAGACATATGCATGGTCGCACCCTGGGTCAACTTACTATGAATACCTTGACCAAATCATCCCAAATCAGGAATGCACCAATATTAAGAAAACTAAGAACAAACATGCATGACGAACACCGACTAAGGAGAAGAATTCCAATGGTTATTCATCTGGAGACTCGAGTGGACCAACAACTTCACGAAAACAAAATTACTACTCCATCGTCTAAAAAGAAAGTCACGTTTGACCTTCCGGAAGAGGAATCAGTTGATCCCTCATCATGTCCGGAAAAGGTAATCTACACGAGTGAGGTCTGCTCGCAGTTCTAAAACCACATCTGCACAAGGATCCAAACTTCGATTCCCATTGGACAACTCTTGTTCCTCACTATTATTCATCCAAAGCTGATGCTCCTGCTCTGTCAAATACATTGGAATTATTTCTTATAAGCTGACTAAGACTGGTGCTTCAGAGTATTCATCCGAGGATAAACGCTTGATCCCAAGAAGGAACGAATTCTGAGAAAACAACTGAGGAAACAAAAGACAAGAATATATGGAGTGTGTCAACATTTATATACTATTCCTCTGAGGATAACTCTGATGATGGTTACCTTTCATCTGACTCATACTCTTCATCTACTATCCATCATGATTCTTCTGAGGATAACACTGATAATAGCTGGGAATCATATGCTTCATCTCCTTCTCATCATTACGATCTCCCACAACAGGCTCACAAAAAGATCGGCCAAAAACTGCCCTAATCATCGGCTACCCTCCCTCCCTCCCGACCACATCGGTCTCCTTGTACATCTTCTTCCTTTACTTAGGCCAAGGCCTAAGTATAGGGGGGGGGGACCGATGCCATCTGTACATACCATTCTCCCCATTTCACGGACGCCTCATTTCCACCCTTCTTCTATACTTAGGTTTACCAGAGCCAAAGTATAGGGGGAACTGATGCCCATCTGTACATAACACTCTCCCCATCTAACGATCATTCCATTTCCACCCTCCTCCTATACTTAGGCTGACCAGAGCCTAAGTATAGGGTGAACCGATGCCCATCTATATATACTCTCCTCATTCACATATCCCGACCGCTTCATTTTTTCTCTCTTCTTCTATACTTAGACTGTTTACAGTCTAAGTATAGGGGGACGGACCAATATACCTCGTTCTTTTTCCTTTTCACTCTCTTACGCTTAGCCCGAGCTATGTCTTCTTTACACTTCTTGTGCACTAAGGACACAACACTCTCTAAGTATATGGGGGTCTGTATATATACGTGTATATATTTTACCCATATCTCGTACTTTTGCGTAAGTCTATATGTATTTACGGGGTGGGTAATTAATGTGAAAAAAACAAAAAGAAAAAGAAAAAGAGTTTTGCTTCTAACATTGGTTGTGTCCAAACCAAAATTTTGAGAAAAAAACGGCTTCCTTATTTATTTTCGCAAAAAAAATACCTTGCGTAAAAAATACAAAAAAATCAAAAAATTCACAAAAATAAAAAAATGTCTGCATTTCACACACATGCACTTCATCCAGCATTTCATTCATTTGCATCTATGAAAAGTCTTTGGGTTCTGAACCGAGTTATGAGCAGAAATCAAGAGTGATCTGGACTTGACCTTAATTCACCTAATTTTCAGAGGAACTTCACTGAGAAATAGGATTTTAGAATCTTCAGGTCTTTGACTTAATTCTTTGAGTTCCACATGATAATGTGCAGCATTTGACTCTTAATGTCTAACTTGGTCTCTTCATTCTGGGTACAACTCTGGAATAAGGAATTCATTTGTACTATCGCACTATGCACTTAGCTCAACTCAGACGGGGTGTTGGAAGACTGTGTGAGTCTCTTTTCTGATAGCGTGGAAATCTAAAGACCGGAGTAGGGTTGAAATAAAGCTTCGGAAAAGGGATGGACAGCTGGGCACAATTGTTTCTCTAAGACCCCAAAATATTTACGGAAAAAAGATTCTATATCCGTAGGAGCACAACAAGATCCAAGCAGAACCACCAAAAATCCAAATACAAAGAAGCGTTCTACCAAATAAATATCTGACCAAAAAGGTCCAAGCTTCAAAGAAAACATGCAGATCTTGGTGGAGACTCGGCTACACTGGCCATCTTCACAAGGAGAGGTGACTACACTGGCCACCCTCTGGTTCTTTTCTCCTTCTTCTAACTTCTCCCCCATTTCGATTGTGAACATAGCGCGACAGACCTTAGAAGGAAATACCTGACTCCCTGAGGACGAGTTACTGGAGAGGAGGTTTGCATGGTAGTCCGGCATTCTGGATGGGGAGAGCTAAAATCTTTCACACACATGAATCGATTGTTCAATGTTCATAGGGTATGCTTTGGGAAGATGATTGATCTAAGATGACTTCTGAACCGAAACTGTGACAATGATGTGTAGAACTTGAAGGCTGTTGATTTTAAAATTCTAAGTCTCACAGAAGTTCCACCAAACTAATAATCCAAAGGTCGATTCTATTTTCATTTTCACCTTCATCTCATGGTCTTGCTATGGAACCCAATCTCATTTCACCTCATGGCATTTCTTTTGATGCTCATGGATGAGCATGGTTTAAGTATAGGGGGTGATGAATCTCATATTCATCACTTTAAATCTCATTAATTAAGTTCAAATCCCTCAAAATCATTGGTATTTCTTCATTTATTCGGCATAATTAGCATTCATGCATGTTTTGATAAGAATTGCATTTTATCACTTATTTTTGCATAAAATAAGAAGCTAAAAATCCCAGCTAAAATTGACCTGTAAGTAGCCTAACTTCCCTAATTTTTAACTAATTCATGCTAACTCCTAATGACCCAAATCCACTTCCACTGTGTACATATCACTAACAAGAATAAATGAAAAATACAAAAAAAAAATCATTAACTCAAATAAGTGGACCAAAAACTCAAACCCTAGTTCTAGGATTCCCGGACAAAAATCCACAATCTTCCTCATCCAGTGTCTATTTTGATCCTACTCACTTTTGAACTATTGTGCATTCAATTACCTTCAAAATAAGATCAAGTTCAAGTGAACCAGAGCTCATATGTGAAAGTTGGATTTTGAGCCTCTTTTGTACATTTTGTATTTTAGCTGATTTTCACCTATTATTTTATGTACATAATTAACCTATATTATTTTACTTCTTTTTCACGTGTCTTCTTTGATAAAAGTTCTATTAAAATGCGTAAAAATCCAAATCCAAATTGAGATTGAAATCAAAGAAACCAATCGAGTCCAAGTCTTAACTGACTGTCTGTACAAAAGTTATCTTTTTCGTCTTTTATTTTATTTCATTATTTTCTTACTCAATAAAAATAAAAAAAATAGATTAATATGTAAATATTTATCTTGTTTTTATCATAATTTTCGGATTTTTATCTGGTTTAAAAATGAAAAAAAATTATAAAACCCAAAAATCAAGGTATTCTATGTACATGGGATACCCCAAAAATATCACTTTGTGCAATTGCTCGATTTTGATTTTGATGTCTTCGTGAAAGTTGTAGATCTTATCGAGACGAGCAACTTTCGTGGAGAATCTTTTTTGATTCGAGTTCATTTACTATTTTTTATTTTTCTTTATATTTATTTTTTGATTTTTGTGGGGATGACACGTTGCGGCTCTTGGAGCCGCTCGTGTCACCCATTTTTTGGGTTTTTATATTTCATTTTTTATAAAAAAAATTAAAAAATTAAAAAAAAAACCGCGCACGTGCGAGGCACGTGCCTCCTTCGCACGTACCCAGGACGTGCTCCGCCTGGACTCCCATCGATCGCCACGTGTTACCATCATGGTCGTCTGATCTCGGCTAATCGGACGGCCACTGCTCATCGTCTTCCTCCGAAGCACTTTCCCCTTTGGGACCTCCATCCTTCTCGCGATACCTGCCGTCGCGATCTCTTTCCTCCACGGATCTCGTGTCGATCTCCATCAATCGATCCCAACCAAATCCCACTGATTTCGAGCGCTGCCAATCACCATCGTCCATGATCCCCTTCCATCATCGGCTCCCACCTTCATCCTATATATCCACCGTCGACTCCTCTCTGTGAACCATCCGCCGATACACCTGAGTTGTCAATGCCTCGTTGGTGGTGACAGCCCGTCGAGCCTCTTCACGCGGCGAGATCCGAGCTCCAAGAAGCTTGTCGCAGCGCGAGCCTCACGTCTGCTCCAGATCCGGCCTTCACGTCGTCGAGCCAACGTCATCGTCATCATCAACCATCGTCTCTACCGCCCCGCACAAAGCCTTCGTCTCCTCCGCCGCCAAAGCTCTAGAGCATCATCGACTTCAGTCGGCTCCGCGGTTACATCACTGCCAGGTACCGGTCTTCATCGATAACGCTTCACCTCCGATGACCTTCCTCGATCACCAGCGTCGCACGACGAATCTTGCCACGCCAGCTGCTCTTGGTCTGACCTTCACCGGCAACGACTCCACCAGCCAGCTCCGATGCTCCTCCACTGCTCCGCCGTGAGCTGCTTGGCCCTCTCCATCATCAAGCTGCCACCGCCAAGCCGTCGAGGGCAGGCTCGAGACCCTCCCCACGTGAGGCGCACGTGAGGAGAGGGTACGTTTGCATTAAAGCCCTAGAAATTCCATTATTTACATCTCCACCCCAGGGTCACGTGCTCCGCGTGTGACCATTGAGAACAATTACAGAAGACCCCCAGAGCTTCTCATATTTACGCCTCAGTCTACGCTGACCAGATCACGTGCTTAGCACGTGACCTGCTGAAATTTTTACAGAATATCCCCCCGGACTTGCGGTAATTACATCTTGGTCCTTTTGCATTTTATTGTATATATTTATATATTGCATAAAGACCCCTGTATTCCCCCTCATTTTTGGACCTCTACGTTGCATTTTTTATTTATCAAAAAATGGCATTTTGTTATAAGAGTAATTATCTACATAATAGCATATGCTTAACATTTTTGTGATCAATGTTTAATTAATAATTAATTGTTTTGTGGAAAATTACATACTTTGCCCATTTTGAGCTGTGAAATTTATAATTGATTAACCGTTGCTCTAAAAATTACCAAAAAATCATGGATTGTAGAATTAATTGTGTTTAACATTGTGCCTAAAAATAATTGCATTTGTTTACCTTGTAAAAATTATTTTGCATATTTCAATATTTAATTTTTAATAGGTATTAAATCTCATATTTTTGAGGTTTATGATTTTCGGAGATCCATCACCTAGTGATAGATCTTAGATAATTTTATCCCTTGAAAATCATCAAGTTTAATATTTATTATAATTAAATATTGCAATTCACTTTGTTTGCATTTAAAAATTCTTAAAAAAATTCATCTTGCATCCAAAAATTCCAAAAAAAAAGATACAGTACATTCATTTCATCGTAATTATCATCGTGGCCAAGTTTCATATTTTTCGAACGTCGTTTAATTGATCTTTACATTTTAGTTCTTAAAATAAGACAAAGATGCATATTGCATCCCTAAATGCATTAAAAAATTACAAAAAAAGACCGCCTCGAAAACCACGCACGAACTTTGATAGACAAAATTCTACGTTATTCCTTTACCTCGTGTTCGACCTTGGGACTTGCCCAAGTAAAATAAACATAAAACTACATTGATTAAAATTGATTAAATTTTGTGTGGTTATTTCTTGACTGATTCCGATTGCCCGCCTACGACGAAATGACATTTAATTTAAGCGAATGGTAATCCAATCCACGATGCGCTTTTTAACATAGGCAATTTGCGAACCGTCAAAGTGAGGCGTCGATGGAGCCACGTCGACCTTGGCTCCGATGAGACCCACGGCTGACATGGCCATGACACGATCATTCCTGGCCGAACGAGCTACCCTCCTTGGCTGAGAGGGTTCAACGGAGACCCTGAGCTCCTCTGGATCTCTGCCCAAGCCTCCCTGTTCGTCAGTGATATTCTTCAAATCCAAGTTATGTTTTCTTCTTCTTTCTTATTATTTTCTACTTCTTAATTGCATATCCACTCTCCATTTTCCACCCAACTGATCAGACGTGCAACTTCATCAACTATCCAACATTCCCCAATTGAGAGGGAGAACCACCAGCCACCTCGTGTTGGCAGTGATAGCTTCTGCATTTTTAGGTCGAGCGACGACGGTTTTCCAAGGTGAGATCCGCGGCAACAACCGTTGCCATGTCGCAAGCTTCCAACCGAGCTTGCCCGGCTTCAAAGGAGCTACCACCATCCTTCTTGAGGCTCATAATTGGAGCAGCCACCCATCACGCTCCAACTTTGACGAAACCACCACAAGTAAGTATCTTCTCTTCTTTTTATCTTAGATTGTTTTACTTTTATGTTTTGTTATAGTATCTTCATCATTTGCAGCTTCATAAAAAATCCAACACTATCACCTCACCTTCTTCTTCTCACTTCTTTTCTACCTTCACATAATCTCCCACCTATATAAAGCTCCATTCTTTCATATCAACAGAGCTTCGACCATTCATTGTTCCCCTTTAACGAATAGACGAGCTTCAATCTCGATATTTCAGTGGCAATTGCCAGTGACATACAACAATTGCGCGCACAGTAGCGGCCCACTACGGTCGTATGCCTCCATCTCCAGCAGAACGACCACCACCCCCTCATGTTATAGGTGCCCTCCAGGGCCTTCCTCCACAACATAGAGGCACAACCACCATCTACTCTAGACAACCGCACCTTGCTATGCTGCCCACGCGCAGCCACACGTGCCCCAACGCACCCCTGCACTGCCATCGTCCCCTTCCCCACCTCTACAAGCTCCACCACTCGTCGTTGTGCAGATCCTTCTGCGGTCGTGCACCGTCGCACCTCGTGCGTCTTCACCTGTGACTGCAACAGCAGCCATACATCGCAACTACCTCTCCCCTTCCTTAATCGCGAACGGTCGTGCGTGGTCATTCTCCTCTACTGTTGCCGTGTGCCTCCACCGTCTCATCGCCTCCCAGCTACCTCGTGTGGTTGCTCCAAAACCGCCCACACGCAACCGTGCATCAGCCCCCATGACTGTCGCCCACGTGAGGACACCGCTCCGACGCCTCTCCTACGTACGCTCGTGTGCCACCCACACGCCACAGACCGTCGACCTATCTTCTTCAAGCTTAATCGTGAGTTTCATGGGTTACATTTCTCGTAACCTGTGAAAAGAGAGAGGAGAAGAAGATGAAGGCCCATTCTTTTGGGAAAATTGTGAAAGTTCTCCTCAAAGTCTCGATAATTAAAGAAATGCTCTTAGGCATTTGCTGAACCTCTTATTTCATATTGCAAAAGGACCCTTTGTTGGAGAATTATTTTGGATCTTCAATTTTTATTGTTTTTTAACCAAAAATATTGTGTTGTTAATCTTTTCATTCTCTACAATAATAGATATGGTTTATAATATTGTGACTTTGCATTGATTTACTAAAATTGAGAGATTAAAATTCATTGAAATTTTGTCTAGTTATGCTATGTAAATAATATTAGTCACTACTTCCTCATGAAAGTCTCAAAACTTCAGGTATTCTACATTTAAATGGGCTTTAACTTGTATCCAAATTGCACTGAAATTGGAAGTGTTTTGTTCCTGAAATAATTTGTAGAGTGAAATTTATAATTGATTTTTAATTAGGTTCAGACATAATATTTTTCTGCAAATTCAAGTCTTTCAAATTACACATGAAAATATCTGTTTGAGATAATTTCGGTTTGGCATGAATCTTTGTTGTGGATTTCTAAGGAATTATTTACTCAAATTCACTCTGTTTTATTAAAAAATTCATAAAAAAATCAATTATTGACAAAAAATTTTAAAAAATTAATGTAAGTCCATTTCATCATCTTTGACATTCTATCCAAGTTTCATAATTTTGCATTCTGTTTCATAATTTTTGCATTCTGTTTGTTCACAAAATTGCATAAAAACCTCTAAAAGTCATTTATTTTTCATTGTTGCATTTTAACCCTAAAAATTCCAAAAAAATATATTTTGCATGGATCATTGAATTAGGTTTACAGGAAGAATGACACTTGCCCAATTTGATCTGATTTTGAATTAAAAATTAATTGGGCTAAGTTACTTATTTTTTTTAAGAAACCAATTCATTCGCATTTGCATCCTCATTCATACTGCATAAAAATATCAAAAAAAATCTCTTTATAAATCATGCATTAAATGATCTAAATTGAAACCTAAGTTGTTCCTTTACCTCCTTAAGTTGAACATTGGGCTTGCCTAGATTAAAAATACATAAAACCGTACTTGATTCAATTGATTGATTTATTTATTTGTGTGGTTATTTTTACTTAATCATGATTGCCCGACTACAACACAAATCGACAAACTAATCTAGATAATTCACGGTTCGTCAGTAGCACACAAATATTTAAAATTAGAGAAGTGTGAATTATTAAGTCTAAGACCTTAATGATTAATATAGGTTAACTCTGAATTTAGGACTTCATAAATCAAGTGCTATAAATCTCAGCAAGCCTTGTGTGAATGTGTAAGTGTACGTGAAACATCAACTTACTAGTTAGTATTTTTGCGATTTCTATTTTTTTTCTATTTTTTGTTTTTTAATAAAGTTTGGTTTATCTACAAAACATTTGTCAATCTGAATTGCACCCTCAATTTTTGAAAAGATTTGTGAAAACCTTTTACAAACCCTATCACATACATACACATTTTCCAAATTTTTACAAAGATTTGTCAAACAACTAAAATCCTATTTTTAAAAACCAATGTAAATTATTTTTCAAAGTAAATATAGGGTTTCAAATAAATTATAAAGAATTTTCAAAACACATAAAACTGTTTTTTTTTACAAATCAATGTAGAATATGTTTCAAAATTGTTACGTAAGTACATAAAAGTTTTCAAATCATTTAAAAAATCATTTTAGCAAAAATCAATTCCAAAATAATGCATTACCCTTAGCCCAAAAAGTTTGAAAATTTTAAAATATGAGTTATGGCTAAAGTATATATGAAATGTATACGGTACACCCCCTATACTTAGTTTATGTTATGTCCTCATAGTACTAAGTGATATGAAGCCATAGATCATTCTAGATATAAAGAGATGTGCAAAACTAAATCAAAGGAGGGGGTTGTGAATTAAAAAAATACGGGGACCCGGGTCCGCCATACTTAGGCTAAGAAAAGCCTAAGTAAAGAAATGTGAAATGAAATAAAGGCCCCAGGTGAACAATCAAAGACAACTTGGATCCCATGTACTTGGGCTGAAGAGTAGCCTAAGTATCAAAAAAAGTAGATCTAAAGGTGAAGAAACTGAGACACAATAGGGTTAGCTGAATCTATCAAGATGGATGAATCTAAGGATATGGAGATGGAATTCTATAGTTTAAGGGAGGGGTTTGAAGAAATCACATAATTAAGCACTATCAAACCCGATAGATTCACTAACTCACATATGAAGACCAAGTAATTATGGTCCAATACAAGGTTGATTTTAACTTCATTTTAATTAGATAAACTTGCATTAACATATTCAACTTTAAGAGCTTTGGTTGTCACTTAATTAATATATGAGTACATAATGCATCGTCTACTGGTCAGTCCCTTTTACGTTATAATTCCTAATTATAAATCAAGAGGGATTCAGAAAAACCAATGCAAACAAAAACCATGATGCATGCTCATGTATGAGATACTTAAAATGCATCCCCTCTCTCTCCATGTGGATGTTGGACTGAATTAAAATTTATATCTAAATGAATGCAAGTTGAGACAGCCACACCTAAACATGCTTCTATTAGCAGGAAAAGAATTCAATTGATTTGAGCTAAATGAAACATATTTAAGTGTATCTAATCAATCTTTAGAGATGAGTGAATCTCTTAAGATTAGTTAGTGTGTCCTAATTTCTTGTTCAAGTACATAAAAAATGACCTAAATTAGCTCTAAAAGCCGTGTATCTAAACCCTAAATTAGGCACTCAAGTTGAGTCCCATCTGGGTTAGTGGTGAAACAGACTCAACACACAAATATAGAGTTCATGTCCATATTATACAATGATATATATACAAACAACATGTATAAACAAAAGTAGTTGCTCTTCAATTTCCTTTCAGGATGATTTTGTGGCTTCTCTCAGCTAAAGCACCAAGCTTCCCGCCTCCACTTTGCTCCAAGCGTCATCAGATCATGGGCCCTACCACAAAATCATTTGATTAAACATTTATCAAAAGAGAGCTCAAAACATATGCTCGCAATATAACAACACATAGAGATAATGCATCTAACATCACATAAAAATTTAACCTAGATAATGAAATAATCAACTTAACATATATTAAATTCAATTAATTATATTACTGAAGTCGTGTACTCGAAAACTGTATCATCTGATGAACCTCTAATCGGCTAAGTTAATTAAGCTTCATTGTAATACGACCAACTAGCACTCAATCAGACTAAGTCAAATGATCTCCTATGAGGAGGACTCAGCTTAAATTTATCAAGGATAAATCGAGGGTCGGACACAAGGATATGAGTTATTAATACAATTAATCAAATATTAATATTTATGCTAAGTAATTAATACAATATCCTGGTCAAAGTCAACAACAAGACAATGCAATGCACTAGACATGAAAAAGAATGCATTTTATGTGATTCTTTATGCAATTTAAATAATAAAAAAAAGGACAGGATGAAAACATGCATATAGATACATACTTTATGCCTTTAAATTACATGCAAATTGCAAGTAAGAACCATAATCAAGATCAAGGTTCAATTGAGGAATTATTCAAGAGCTATTACACATTTAATGTGAATATGTTCAATAAATCATTAACTAAATGTCAAATTATATAACAAAGCATTTCATCATTAAGATACTGAAAAGAGCTTCACAATGCAATTTAAATCACCTCAATTGGAGTTCACATATAAAAGTTATTCAACAAGTATTCTAGGGGCACAAATGCAGTAAAACATGAATAAATAACACATGATCATCACCAATAGGTCCCAAGAGGGACTAAATTGCAAATAAGAAAAATCATGACCCATCTTTCAATGTTTACCCCATGTAGGGGGTATTTCTATAAAATGGAAGACCTTACGGGGCATCACTGCAAAAATGAACAAGGACGTACATGAAGCACACACCCTTGGACTAATATGTAATTATGGAAATAGCCGGGTGCTTGGCTGCAATTGACCCTAGCCCGCATGCGCTTGGCACGTGCAGTAAGGCTCAGGTCTAGGTTTGGGTTTGTGGCATGTGCAGAGGCTGCATGGTGCGCCTCCATGCTTCAAACATGCCTCAATTCCATTGATGCTGGAGGATATGATCCAAGGTGTTTGTAGCATCGGGGCTGCCTGATCCACCTCATCAGACGATACCTTCTTCGTCTTCAACTGATAACCTTTGTCACTAATGGCGGTGAATAAATGGGCTCCGGTGGAACATTAATTGCCTCCTCCTTGCTCATCTTGCCCTGCAGAAGGCTTGAGACCTTCTTGGAGTGATCGTGAAGGCCATGGAGGCCTGAGGGATGGATTAAAGGCTCTGAATCTCTAGCTTGATGCACGCTCGTCGTTTTGGAATCTCTAGAATGAAGACACAATAGACGCTCCGACCATTGAAGATTTAAAACCTACAAAATGTTAGCAGCAACCAAGACTAGTGTGTGTGATGGAATGAGGTGAAATGGAGGCCATGGAGTGGAGAAGATGATCGGTCCATGTTGGTTCTTCTCCATGAAATTGGAGAAGAAGGGATGAGGTGGTCTGAGATATGGAGAACAAGAGATGGTGAAGAGAACCTCCCGCTTGCATCATCGATGTACGGTGAAGGTCATGGGATCATTTGGGTGAGGATACAAAGCACGTAAATCATAGTAAAAAATTGAAGAAAACTAAGAAAACATAAAAACATAGATTACCTGGAAATGAAGAAGGCTCACAGGAGGTGAGACATGGCTTGGGATGAGGACACGAGGTCCTCGGGTCTTCGCTTGATCTCCCCAATCGGCGGAGAAAGCTTGAACGGTCACGTTGCGGCCGTAACATGGCCACTCCAACCATGGGTCACTGCCAGAAGTAGAACACCATTATCGCTCTTCAATCCTCCCTTCTTCTTGTCACGAAGGGGGGAGAATGATAGGAGTCACTTCACGTAAAGGTGGACGGCAGATTTTAGCTCTAGTGAGTGGTATTTGAAGATGGAGAAGTCGGTAGAAGTTACCTTCCTAGTGAAGGTTTCAACCACCGCTAGAGGTTAGGGAAGTTAGGGTTAGGTTATATTAGGTGGTTGGCGTGAAGGAGGGATGTGAGGCGAAGAGATTAGCGATGCTAGTGGATCGACAAGAGGGCTGCCAACGAAAGGAGAAAATGACAAATTCAGGCGGTTAACCACTCGCTCCTCTCGGCGATCGACGGTTATGGAGGTTGAAGGCGGTCTCTTGACCATCTGATCTAGACTGGAGCACCCAGAATTAGGTGCGATCTGTGGCTCTAATGCACTTGATCAGACGATCGAGTGGCTTAGAAACGAAGCGGGGATGAAGTGATCAAGCCATTTGATCTAACTGATCAGACGACCCTAATTAAAGGCAACATTGTGGATGTGCCATGTGGCAATAGGTGGATGCGCCAAGTGGTCCAACAAAAAATCAAAGAAATGAATAAATTAAAGATAATTCAAAATAAAATAGTTAAAGAATGATTTATGAGAAGTGTTCAACATGAAACCTTGTAGATATCGATGAGACCTACAACTTTCATGTAGAACTAAAAGTGAGATTACATCATATAAACATACTAATATTTTTGTAAGTATTTTAAATGTATTAAAACACATATTTTAATTTCTTTTATTATTTTTTTGTATTTCAATTTATGTTTAATGTTAAATTAATTATGTACAATATTAAACTATTTTTATTTGATTTTTATAAAAACACATAAAACTATAGGCACAATAATATAGTTATTTATATACAATAATATTGTTAATTGATTGTAATGGATTAATTATTAAGTTAATTTAATTATTAGTTAATGTTAATAAAATACTTAAACTAAGTGGATAATAAATATAAATAATGATAATAAATCAGGGATTTATCATGCATGCATACACATGCATGGTGTTACAGTTACACATGCTTGATGGTCAGTGTACATGTACACATACATGGTGTACATGTACACATGTTTGATGAACCAATACACATGTCTAGTGTATTGATGCACTAGTAACAATTTCCATAACTTGGGTGCTCGATGTATATGGGAATATTTTTTACCATCCTTTTCACCTTATCAACGTGTTTTTGGTCCATGCTATCTTCCATTGATGCTTCCACATCCTAACTACATTCTCTAACACACTTCAAACGTGTTCTTGTATGACATTCAATAACGGGCACAATATAATATCTAAATCATGCCAATGCTAGCATGATAATTGTTGTATGTGAACTCCACAAAAACAATGTGAACCTTCTAGGATCCTATTTTTACGAGTTGTTGCATTTATCTGAGTATCCACAAACGACAAAAATACCTCTTTTTACTTCCTCAATGTTGATGGTCGGAAACAACAACTTTCATCTTCTAGTGATTTCTTACTAAATAACGCATGCTCAGAGCAAGCCCTCAAGGGTTTAGATTGTCCTCTCAGACTTTATCCATATGTCTATAGATAATGGATTGAACTAAGACACAACTCGATCTTCAAAGCCTTCATGAACTCTCCCCGATAGTCTGAGAGGAAAAAAATGGTTGACTATGTTAGGCATCGGCTCTTGAGAGTCCCACGTAGACCAGTCACATGCTGGATATAACTTGTTACCTCTATTGGCTTATAAGTCACGTTAACCAATATTTTTGATAGAATTGTAAAATGAGTTATTTGTGCGGGAGTTGCTTAGTCCCATGATGTTGAGTTTTGTTATTTTAAGGGTCAATGTACAAAAATCTAAAAGAAAAAGAAAACATAGGGTGTCGGTTTCAAATAAGGATTCCTCGTAAATACTTTATCAAACTTGATTATTATCACTACAATAAAATGAGTCTACAGTGATATATTGGGGAATCGGCTCGTGTATTGTTCATTGTTAAATACAAACCAAAGAAAATTATTTATTACAAAAAATCAGCTTTGTGATTGAATTTGAGCGGTGGATGACATACCAATTGTTGTTCTACTCATGAACGAGATGGATGCGTGTTGTCCCAACCACACTCGAGTGACTCCTTCTCATAATGAGAATGTACATAACCCTATTCCGGTTTGGTCCGGTATGGAATGAACTTATAATATGATGATCGAATCGATTCCATGATTATAAGTTCATAACCCCATCCCATTCTCATTTTGGACGGAACAAATCTACTAATTCTTTTATTCCAATTAGTAAGAAGGATCTTGAACTAAGAAATATACCTTGGAAGTTAAAAATGGGTATCCTGAGCAATTACTTGATTGTGCACTAGACGAGGAGGGGTCTGCGTCAAGTATAGCGGTTGTTCTTGTGTTGGTGGTTGCCAAGGTGCGGTGATGTACCGATCTTGGTGATTGACATGTACTAGTTGTTGATGACTTGGTGTTCGCCGTGATCAATTTTTATGAGTTGTTGTGTAGAAACGATTTAGTATTGCCTTTGTCATTAAAATTACTTAGAATTTTTAACTAATCATTCCTGAAAACAACAATAATAAAAATAAGCTTTGGTGATTACAACCTATAATCATTATTATATGGCAATGCGCGACAATGCGAGAGGCTTTGAGCAACTGGTGGCAGACGGTGGTGGCGTGCAGTGGTGTACTACAACAAAATTGATCCAAGGCGACGAATAATCCAACATTCGTTCTTGTATTATCCGCAGAAATAATATTTGTTGCTTGCTTCTTTAAATCCACAAAGATTATTTTTATTCGTTGCTATATTTCTAGCAACGAATCATATAACATCAGTAATCCTTTAACATTTTCTTCTACTCGTAGGTAAATATAGTTAACGATTTGTATAAATTTTAGTGAATAAGTCAATGGATAAATCATTGTTATATGAACATTTAGCAACAAATATGATATTCAGAGACCCGAGGTCTTGACTTGAAGATCTACTATGAGTGCAGAGTAAAAAAGGGGGGGATTGAAAGGTGTCTACAAAAAATGACAAGTTGTTCTAAAGACTTGTTATTAGTTTGAACTAGAATTAATATAACATATGTCTCTGAACTCATGATAAGTTAGGTTATACTTACTATAAGTACGAACTAAAAATATGGCATATCAAGAAAATCAACCGATAATCATTGTTTTATAATCCATTGCTAGCAATATAACAATAAGTATATTAATCGTTGCGGATTTCAAGAATTAAAGTATTTGCCATAGAAGATAGCAATGAACTACTAAATGAGTCTTTGCTATAAGTCATTTTTGCAGTCTAAGAATTTCCAAGGTACTTTTTAAGAAAATATTGCGAAATTTTCGACGAATGATGAAAAGTGTCGTGATATGAAGTTGGTAACAGAAGTGAAAAAAAAGAGACCTATGTAACAAACGATTTAGTTATAGGATTTTTGACGATATCAGTCAGCTATGATACCATCATAGACCACATTCCAACGTCATCTTATTTTCAACTTGTGAAGACTCAATTCAGCATATCATACTTAGGTAATATCTATTTGAAGGAGATTGTCTAACTTCATGGAATGTTCAAAGACATAGTATCTGACTGATGATCATAGTTCACAAGCACCTTCTAGTCAGGATCAATGATTTGAAAATCGGACTAGACTGGTCGGTTCGATCGGTCCGACCGGTGAACAAACATGCATTTTATGTGAAAGAATGCATTGTATGTGATTTTTTGGGCAAGTTAAATAATAAAAAAGGGACATAATGAATTAAATACAAACATGCATATAGATACATAATTTATGCCTTTAAATTACATGCAAATCTCAAGTATATGCAAGAGCTATTGCACATTTAATATGAATTTATTCAATAAATCATCAACTAAATGTCAAATTAGATAATAAAGCATTTCATCATTAAGATAATGAAAAGAGCTTCACAATGCAATTTAAATCACGTCAATTGGAGTTCACATGTAAAAGTTATTCAACAAGTACTCTAGGGGCACAAAATAAATAACACATCATCACCAATAGGTCCCAAGAGGACTAAATTGCAAATAAGAAAAATCATGACCCATCTTTCAATATTTACCCCTTGTAAATGGAAGACCTTGCGGGACATCACTGCAAAATGACCAAGGACACACATGAAGCACACGCCCTTGTACTAATTTGTAATTTTGAAAACAACCAAACACTTGGCTGCAATTAACCCTAGCCATGCTCGGGTCTAGGTCTAGGGCGGGCGGTGGCAGGTGCGGAGGTTGCATGGTGCGCCTCAATACTTCGAACATGCCCCAGTTCCACCGATGCTGGAGGATATGATCCAAGGTGCCGATAGCATCTGGGCTGCATGATCCACCTCATCAGATGATACCTTCTTCATCTTCAACTGATAGCCTCTGACGCTTGCGGCGGTGAAGAAATGGGCTCCGGTGAACCCTTAATTGCCTCCTCCTTGCTCATCTTGCCCTGTAGAAGTCTTGAGACCTTCCTGGAGTGATCGTGAAGGCCATGGAGGTCTGAGGGATGGATTAAAGGCTTTGAATCTCTAGCTTGATGCACGCTCGCCGGGATGGAAAACGTTAGCAGCAATCAAGACTAGTATGTGTGTGTATGTGTGATGGAGTGAGGTGAAATGGAGGCCATGGATTCGAGAAGATGATTTGCCCATGTCGGTTCTTCTCCATGATATTAGACAAGAAGGGATGATGTGGTCTGAGATATGAAGAACAAGAGATGGTGAAGAGAACCTCCTGTGTGCATCATCGATGTACGGTGAAGGTCATGGGATCATTTGGGTGAGGATACGAAGCATGTACATCTAGGAAAAATTAAAGAAAACTAAGAAAACATATAAACATAGATTACCTGGAAATGAAGAAGGCTCGCAGGAGGTGAGACATGGCTTGGGATGAGGACTTGGGGTCCTCGGGTCTTCGCTTGATCTCCCCAATAGGTGGAGAAAGCTCGAACGGCCACATTGCGGCCATAACATGGCCACTCTAGCCATGGGTCAATGCCAGAAGCAGAACACCATTATCGCTCTTCAATCCTCCCTTCTTCTTGTCATGAAGGAGAGGAGAATGCTAGGAGTCACTTCACGTAAAGGTGGATGACGGATTTTGGCTCTAGTGAGGGGTATTTGAAGATGGATAAGTTGGCAGAAGTTACCTTCCAAGTGGTGGTTTCAACCACCACCAGAGGTTAGGGAAGTTAGGGTTAGGTTAGATTAGGTGGTTGGCATGAAGTAGGGATGTGAGGCGAAGAGATTAGCAATGTTAGTGGATCGAGAAGAGGGTTGGAAACGAAAGGAGAAAATGACAAAGTCAGACGGTTAACCACTAGCTCTTGGCAATCGAGGGTTCTGGAGGTTGAAGGCGGTCTCTTGACCGTCTCATCTAGAGATCAGAGCGCCCAGAATTGGGTGCGATTCTGTGGCTCTAATGCACTTGATCAGACGATATAGTGGCTTAAAAACGAGGTGGAGATGAAGCGATTAGAGTCGTTTGATCTAACCTATCAGGTGACCCTAATTAAAGGTGACATGATGGATGTGCCACGTGGCAATAGGTGGATGCGCCACGTGGCCCAACAAAAAAATCAAAGAAATGAATAAATTAAAGATAAATCTAAATAAAATAGTTTAAGAATGATTTAGGAAAAATGTTCAACATGAAAAATTGTAGATATCGATGAGACCTATAACTTTCATGTAGAACTCAAAGTGAGATTACATCATATAAACATACTAATATTTTTGTAAGTATTTTTAATGTATTAAAGTTTTATTTCTTGTAATTTCAATTTATGTTTAATGTTAAATTAATTATGTACAATATTAAACTATTTTTTATTTGATTTGTATAAATAAAGAAACACATAAAATTATAGGCACAATAATATAATTACAATGGGTTAATTGTTAATTTAATTATTAGTTAATGTTAATAAAATACTTAAACTAAATGGATAATAAATATAAATAATGATGATAAATCATGAATTTATCGTGCATGCATACACAAGCATGGTGTTACATTTACACATGCCCGATGGTCAGTGTACATGTACACATACATGGTGTACATGTACACATGTTTGATAAACCAACACACAAGTCTAGTGTATTGATGCACTTAACAATTTCCATAACTTGGGTGCTCGATGTATATAGGAATATTTTTTACCATCCTTTTCACCTTATTGACGTGTTTTTACATGGTTTTGGTCCATGCTATCTTCCATTGATGCTTCCACATCCTAACTACATTCTTTAACACTTAATTCAAACGTGTTCTTGTGTGGCATTCAATAACATGGGCACAATACAATATCTAAATCATGTCAATGTTAGCACGGTAACTGTTGTATGTGAACTCCACAAAACAAGGTGAACCTTCTAGGATCCTATTTTTATGAGTTGTTGCATGTATCTGAGTATCCACAAATGACAAAAAAATGTCTCTTTTTACTTCCTCAATCTTGATGGTCGGAAAAGACAACTTTCAACTTCTAACGATTTCTTACTAAATAACACATGCTTAGAGCAAGCCCTCAAGGGTTTAGATTGTCCTCTCAAACTTTATCTGTATGTCTATAAATAATGGATTGAACTAAGACACAACTCGATCTTCAAAACTTTCATGAACTCTCCCCACTAGTCTGAGGGGAATAAATGTTGACTATGTTAGACATCGGCTCTTGGGAGTCCCACGTAGACCAATGACATGCTGGATATGTAACTTGTTACCTCTATTGGCTTATAAGTCACGTTAACTAATATTTTTGATAGAACTGCAAAATGAGTTATTTGTGTGGGAGTTGTTTAGTCCCACGATGTTAAGTTGTAGGACTTGCTTATGTTAGTGGAAACATATAAAGAGTCACATATCCATGTACTCATTGAGAAAAAATAAAATCTAACTTAATGGAGCTTTCTTTTGTGATTTTATTCCGCTTCTTAGGGAGATGATTTCTAAGGGTCTGTTTGGTTACTGGGATGGAGTGGGTTGGGGTAACCTCACATGCATAGTAGTTGTTTGGATGGTTATGAGTAGGGATGAAAACGAATGTGAATATATTTGTATCTGATCCGCTATCGTATTCATTTTATACATATTTTGACATTCGTATTCATATTTAAAATGGATGTGGATATGGACACTTTGGCATTCGCCAATATTCGCATTCGTAATCGTATATTTGTTTTCGTGCATAAGTATAGTAATAGATTTATTTATAACTGTGTGTAACAACATTTTATGATTGGATTCACCATTATTGATATTTGGTATATCTATTTTATTATATTTGGTATATCTATTTTATGTGTAAACCATCATAAACACATATATTTTGGTTAATCTAATAATTTTTTTGTTATTATTCGTATCCAATTCATATTTATTTTACATTCGTATTCATTTTTAAGAATATGGTCAAACATTTTTCACATTCGTCAATATTCGTATACACATTCGTATTCGTATTTTAAAATAGACAGGGATATGATTATACCTATATTTGTACCGACCATTTTCATCCCTAGTTATGAGGTTTGGAGAGGGTTGGAACAAAGAGTGTGATGTAATGGAATTCCATTCCAGAAATGGAAGGGGGTAAATTGGATTACCCGGGATAATCAGTTATCCAAACAGACCCTAAGTAAAATCATGATTCTGTCTTGTTATTAGTTATGTATTTCTTTGTTTTCAATTTGCATATGCAATTAGAACAATTCAATTTCAGATTCTACCTTCAAGTTCAATTTTTTTTTAAAAAAAAATATCCACGTGAGATCCAAATCATCCATATAATAATGCCAAGATTTTAGGGTGAGATTATTTACATAGCCAAAGGAACTCTCTTTCCATGTTGATTAAGGTGAGATTATATACTTCCCATCAAAAGTTTATTGGCCCAAAATGAGGTTGATGGGGTTCAACATCCCGTCTGATTTTTTAAATTCGCAGTAATATCTATTTAAATAATTTTTAAATAATTAATCATATGAGCTTGCATTGTTGAAGTCCTACTAACTGCACAATTTAAAAAAAAGAACTTGGAGTCGCTAAATCATAACGAGGATATAGCCTAAAATATATTGGGATTTTTATATCATGTCCCGTAGAATCTTATTTAATTACATCACGATTCCAAATAATCATACTGGATTTAACACATACACCCCTGTACAAGGGTTGTTGCGTAGGAGTTAATAAGATTACATGGATTATGTAATTACAAATGTTGCAGGGGTTGGATAGGGTTGGACAAGAATTTAGGGGTCAATGTACGAAAATCTTAAAAAAAAGAAGACATAAGGTGTCTGTTTGAAATATAGATTCCACGTAAATACTTCATCAAACTTGATTATTATCACTACAATAAAATGAATCTACAATGATATATTGTGGAATCGGTTCGTGTATTGTTCATTGTTAAATATAAAACAACGAAAATTATTCATTACAGAAAATCAGCTTTGTGATTGAATTTGAGCAGTTGTTGTTCTACTCATGAACGAGATGGATGCGTGTTGTCCCAACCACGCTCGAGCGACTCATTCTCATAATAAGAATATACATAACTCTATTCCGGTCTGGTCCGGTATGGAATGAACTTATAATATGATGATCGCATCGATTCCATGATTATAAGTTCATAACCCCATCACATTCTCATTTTGGGCGGAACAAATCTACTAATTCTTTTATTCCAATTAGTAAGAAGGATCTTGAACTAAAAAATATACCTCGGAAATTAAAAAAGGGTACCCTGAGCAATTGCTTGATTGTGCACTCAACGAGGAGGGGGCCTGCGGCAAGTACAACAGTTACTCTTGTGCTGGTGATTGCGGTGATGTACCAACTTTGGTGATTGGCATGTACTAGTTGTTGCAGACTTGGAGTTCGTCGTGATCAATTTCTACGATTTAGCATTGCCTTTGTCATTAAAATTACTTAAAATTTTTAACTAATCATTCCTGAAAATAGCAATAATAAAAATAAGCTTTGGTGATTACAACCTATAATCATTATTATATGACAATGCATGACAATGCGAGAGGCTTTGAGCAACTGGTGGCAGGCGGTGGTGGCATGCAGTGGTGCACTACAACAAAATTGATCCAAGGCGACGAATAACTCAACATCCGTTCTTGTATTTTCCGCAGAAATAACATTCGTTGCTTGCTTCTTTAAATCTTCAATGATTATTTTTATTCGTTGCTATATTTCTAGCAATGAATCATATAACAGCAGTAATCCTTTGACATTTTCTTCTACTCGTAGGTAAATTTAGTTAACGATTTGTATAAATTTTAATGAATAAGTCAACGGATAAATCACTGTTACATGAACATTTACCAACAAATATGATATTCAGAGACCCAAGATCCCTAAACTCATGGCATGTTGACCTGAAGATCTACTATGAGTGCAGAGTAAAAAACGGGGGGATTGAGAGGTATCTACAAAAAAATGACAAGTTATTCTAAAGACATGTTATTAGTTTGAACTAGAATTAATATAACATATGTCTCTGAACTCATGATAAGTTAGTATCCATCAAGACTGAAATCTCACTTTTGAGTCGCCTACATGAGATAACCAATGGTTTTAAATATCGTGATATTATGTCTTCTGATTGTAAATTATTATAATAACAAATATTTTCCTTGCAAAACTGAAGTTGTGTGATTTGCAACGAATATCATATTCACTGTGAACAATTCATGCGACGATAATTATCATGTGTTTTAGTTAAATGGTGTACTAATCTTTACGAATTTAGCAACGGTTTGAAGGAAAGTTCTTGAGAAAATCAACCGATAACCATTGTTTTATGATTCGTTGCTAGCAACATAACAATAAGCATGATTAATCGCTGCGGATTCCAAGAATTAAAGTGTTTGCTACAGAAGATAGCAATGAACTACTAAATGAGTCGTTGCTATAAGTCTTTTTTGCAGTGTAAGAATTTCCAAGGTACTTTTAAAAAAATTTGCGAAATTTTCGAGGAATGATGAAAAGTGTCGTGATATGAAGTTTGCAACAGAAGTGAAAAAAGAGACCTATGTAACAAACGATTTAGTTATAGGATTAGGGAGGAGCATTGGGTCGGGCCGGCCCGGACCCAATCCTGATCTGATCTGCAAAAACCCGGGCCCGGCCCGAACCCGATGTACAAATGGGCCAGGCTCGGGCCCACATATTTCAAAATTTTCATGTTCGGGCCAGACCGGGCCCGAACCCGAAGTACAAATGGGCCGGGCCGGTGCCCTCATATTTCAAAATATCATATTCGAAACAAAATAGGGAACATGGATTTATAGTCAAAATACGTCCAATATTTCCTTCTTCCATGAATAGAAACATTATATCATAACAATACATCCAATATTCATGTGTTATGAATCAATTATATCCATAACAATAAATTGGAATCAAAGTGCAACTTCATGAAATCAAATTAGGTGCGGGCTGAGCCCGACCCGAACCCGAGCCCAATCCAACGGGCCTTGCGTTGGGCCCAGGTCCTCGATTTGCTAAAAAAGCGGGCCTCGACCCGGCCCAAGGTCCACGGAAAATTGATGGGCTCGGGACGGACTTTCTTGGGTTGGGCTAGGTCGAGCCCAATGCTCCACCCTATATAGGATTATTGACGATGTCAGTCAGCTATGATACCATCATAGACCACATTCCAAAGTCATCTTATTTTCAACTTGTGAAAAATCAATTCACCACATCATACTTAGCTAATATCTATTTGAAGGAGATTGTCTAACTTCACAGAGTGTTCAGAGGCATAGTGTTTTGAAAATCGGACCGGACCGGTCAGTTCAACTGATTCGACCGGTCTGGTTAATCGGTTTATGCCGGTTCGATTAGAATATTGCAATTTTAATTAACCTACTCGGTTCAACCTATTATTTTAACACGGTTTAACCAAATTCAACCGAAGTTGAAACACATTTAAATTTTAATTTATTTAAAAATAATGCTAATAAAGAGGTTGAACCTATGAACTTTGGTTATCTATTTCAAATTCCTAACCAACTACACTAACACAACTTTTTACATGTAACACGTTTTAAATATAATCAAAATACTGTTATTTTATAGAGAAACTAGTCCAAATAATATATATATATGATATGTATGACATTTGATGGTATATACAAAAAAATATTTTATGTATAGTGTGAAATATATACATTGTCTATGTATTTCCGATTTGATTTCTGGTTTAGTGTCCGGTTCGGTTTCAAAAACATTGGTAGGGACTCTACCGATACATTAGTACGATTTTGAGTACCAATAGTGCCTATCACTTAGTTCACCTACAACAATGCTTTCCACTCGAGTATATGTATTGCCCCTTACAAAGTAATATATGGCAGATGGTCTCAAGGATAAAAGATAAAACAATCCATAGAGATCATTGAGACAATTAGACATTTGTTGTAGAGCACTCGACGTAGATAGAAGTGGTTTAGGCCATTGGAGTGTTCCATCGGAATATTTGTGTTCATGAAGGTAAGTTGAGTGAGAGAACTACAAAGGTTTGGAATTAGAAACAAGCTAGTTTTGAGGTTCACTAGTATGTTTAAGATTGTTAGGGCTCGTTCGGCAGGGGAATAAGGTGGAATAAGGAGGTAGAATAAGCTGGAATAAGGTATTGTTTCTTTCCGGTTGGAGGATAGGAATAAGGTGGAATAAGCTAGAATAAGGGTTATTCTCCATTCTATAGTGGGATAAGGTTTGTGGAATAAGGTTTGAAAGTTAGTTAAAGCTATTGGTTTATTTTATTTTTGTCAAATAAGTTTAATTGCAAGCTCATTTATCATAGTCCAGAACTCATTTTATAACACCTGATTGGTCAATTCATTTAAACATCATATATCTGTCATATTTACATAAATGAGACGGCCTTACATTCTTAAATAATAAAACTACATAACTACATGCTTGTCATACACCGACTCATCGATGTTGTCACCTGTCGATGTTGATCTGCCAATCAGATGTCTTATATGTCTCTCCCTCTCGCGTAGTTATGCCTCTGTTTTCTCCAACTTCTCCCGGTGGAAATCATCCGCAAACTCAACGCCACTGATAATGTCCGCAAGGAAAGCTTTTCCGCAGTTAATGACTCCATCGTCAATCGAAATGAGGAAGACTTAGCTCTGAATCCGCATGTCTTCTGAAAGGTATACATTTATAAACTTTGTTAGCTAAAAGATGGGTTTATGAAAGATCAAGTAAATAAATTTACTCACATCCCAAGTGCATATATACCAAAGGCGATCCTCTGCATCATCATGCTTCCAAAAGACTTCATAAGCCAGTATTACCACAACTGGGCAATAACAACAACGACCGTGACTATTTGTCCTATCGCACCACAAGAATGGCAACCTATACATATTTCAAGAATCGAGGTCACAAGGTTGCGAAAATTATTACTTGTCAACAACAGTAAATCCTGATTCAAAGGTAGACTTCAAGTAAAGAGAAGATTAACGAGAAAAAAAGTCAAAAAATCTACTCAGATTGTCAAATCATCATGCGACGACTGGAGACGCAACCGTAGTTAAGCCACACTACAGTGGTAGCTTCTCATCCAAGTCCAATTGGCGTCCTCGCACATGTTGTCATGTGTGGGCTTTCATCATCGTGTTCGATGTGGGGAGGTTATCCCGTCATAAATCTGTGTTGCAAATAAAAAACGATTAATCAACATCATACTCTGTCAATTCAAAAAGAAATATAAACAAAGATATCAATCGTGCACTCAGTTAACCTTGTATCTACTTGCAGTACCAAGCATTGCGCCAGCCTCGCCAACGTAGTGGCTTCTAAACCCAGTATCGCTCGCTCTCTTCTCAATTGATTTAGTGGAGAGGGCAATCATCATCGCATAAAGGATGCCGCCGGATTTGGATGAGTTGAACCCTGCCACTTTCATGTTGCTCATACCTCATCCCAACTTAGTTAGTGCCCAAAAAAAACTCAGAAACATGGTATATAAAAAAGTAATTTAATGAAATGAGCGCCTTTATGCGTATTTAAAGATACAAGAAAGACGGTCAACACAGAAACTAATTCAGACTAGTTAACACATAGGAACTGCAGGAAATGGAGGATGCACGGTCAGGCATCGTTCCACATCGCACCAACCAACATGTTTCTCAGGACCTCCACTGCTCGAATGTCCTGCTCAGATACCTGCACATCGTCTTCATTTCCCTCTAGATCAAAGATCTCATCAGCATCAGCATCATCACCATCATCTGAATTGTCGGCATCATCGTCACCCACGGGTGCTTTCGGGTATATGCAGCAGACATCTGATCCTCACCCTGCACCTACCGTATGAAGTTGTTTATGATGCAGCATGTCATCACCACCATCACTTACTTGGGGAAGATGTAATACAGTTCTTCCATGATTACCTTGAAACGGGCCTCACTTTGTTGTTAATTAGCTCATCATCACCGTATGTAAACGAGCTTGCTAAAGGAGCCATTAATGACATATTTTCACCTTGGTTAATATTTGCCTCACTTTGTTGGATTAATTAGCTCATTCTCTATTTGTGACCTACCTTAGGTGAGTAGATGGTAAAGGAGCCTCATATTTAGTAGGTATAGGAGATAAGGAGGTTGAGCCCTCTCCTTTTTGTAGTTGTTTACGTAGAATATTTTTTCCATTTTTTGAACATTGCAGTTTAGTTTAATAAAGATGGTATGTGTTTGAACATCAAGTATTTTGTTGCAGTAGACATTGGAGTAGATGGCAGATTTCTTGCTTAATGTCTTATCAGAAATATTATGCTTTATAATAAATGTACATAATTTCATCCTCACGGGTATGTATGAGCATTGGACTGTCTAGACCTAGCCACAAGCCTGACCCATGAGCCCAACCCAAACTTTAGCGTAATTTTAAGCAGGTCAGGCTTAGACCATAAACGTTGATTGACTTAATAACAGAGCCAACCTTGGGCTGACCTCGGCTCAAACCCTTGATCCCACTGACTCTGCCCAATTTAAGGTGCAGTAAGACAACTCATATAACAACCATAACATTGCATAAAAATATTTATGTCACTATATACTAAATACAAGAAAATTGATCTAAGGCAATGAATAATTTGAATATTTGTTACCATATCTTCGATGTTAATATATACCAATGAATATTATTCGTTGTAAAATTACCTTTTCTTCTAGAAATTAGTTACTGATGGAATATTCATTGCTAAAGAATATAGCGACGATTTATCCATTAAAAGGTGTATTAATTGTTGCTAAATTCAACAACTATTAGAAGAAAAACCGTTTTTATATAATTCGTTGCTAGGAATATAGCAACTACTAGGATATTTGTTGGAAATTCAAAGAACAAAATACCATATAATATTCGGTGTTATATATTTAACCACCGTATGATATGACAATGAATAAAAATTATTCGCTGCCTTCAAATTTGTTGCAGTGAGTCCAACAAATCTTTGATGCATATATACATGCAATGTTCGTTCTCTCCTTTGACAACAAATATGCGATCAATCTTTTCCTCTCATTTTTATCATAGCATCACTTTTCTCACTTAATGGCAACCAGGACTCCACTCCTCTCTTTTTCCTTCTACACATGCATCACACAATTCACATTTCTTTTATTGTGAATAGTCGTATTCTGAACATTTCTTCCTATACACATGATCCTCGTGATGTCTATTCACCATCATCTTTCAGTCATGATCATAGGTACCATCAATTATTCATGTTCATTCTCTATGCTACCATCCCAAAGAAAGAAATGAGCTAGCCCAACCTGAATCCAAGCCCATGCTAATTGGATTGAACCGGACCGTGATTGGACCGAACCATCAAGATAACAAATTCCGAGGCGTGGCCCGACCCATAACCCATCAAATTAAAAGGACCTTAGCCCATGTTAGCTCCAATGCAAAGGGGCCTAGCCCAATGCTTATCATTACGAGCTTGCATGTTTAGCTAAATTTCAAACGTATCACTGCATCTTTGTTGGATGACATAGGATCTTGCTTAAGTAGAACTTAACATCCCTCATCATCGGGTCTTCTCGATAAGTACTATGGTTGCATCGACAATGCATTACAACTAGCATATATTGTTCGCCGATACATGTTATATCTTCTTTTATATTGACCAATTTTGTCTAGCATAATACTTGTGGTTGCAATGTGTGAAAGAGATGGAATCATACATAATGATCTTCGAGAAGAACAAAATTATGGTTTGGAATCGTGCAAAATACATGTGGCATAATGAAATACGTGGACCTCATTAAAGAATAGTTCAATAAAGAATGTCAATTTGTTATATGCGGTCTAAAGGATGTCAATAAGTTCAAGCTACAAAGGACCAAGTATTTCTAGTTCAACAAGATATGTTAGGCAGGTAAATCTCTGGTTAGTGAAAATACCATTTTGACTTCCATTGCAAGATTAGATACAAATCACTATCCCCAAGTCCACTTTGCACACAAATCTAAAGCACAAGATCTCTAATCCTCACCCATTAGTGGGTGGGTCTCCATCTTCATGTGAAACGCACACGTGTGGGGCATGCCTTCACATGGCCCTTTGACCCATTGGATCGTGATGGTGAGAGCACACCAATCGTGTCTTTGGAGGGGATGGATACCCTATCCATTCATATCATCTTATTCCTCTATTGGTGAACAATTATTGCATCCAATCACCGATGCTATTTTTCCTTGCTGAAGATATCCTACACAAAGCAAAACCTAGTTAGCGTGTGATTGGAGGGTGCTCGGCTATTTATTTCTTTTTTGAGTTTTTTTCATAGACACCCCTGGAAAAACTATGATATATCATGAATACCCCTAAAAAATCACAACAAAAGTAGTCTAATGTAACAGGTAGAGATGAGCATATTTTTGGGCCGGTCTGGCCCAGCCCAGTGCCCGACCCGATAAAACTCAAGCCCGAACAATAAACGGGTGGGATTGAGCTTGATTTTTGGCCCGATCCAATTTTCGAACCGGGTTCGGGCTAGCTTGGGCCCAAGCCCGAAGCCTGTGGGTCAGCCTGAGTATAGGCCCGAGTGTAGGCCCGTATATAAGCCCGAGATTTTTTCCATCTGTAATTTATGATTTCTAATATCACAATGGATCTTCCTTTTTTAATTGTTGTTATTCTATGTTGTTTAGACATCAACTATGTTCATGTTTTGAAGAAATACATATTCAATCTATATATTTTCATATTAAATGTGTATTGTATTCATGTTTAAATTATTTTTTTTAATATAGCAGGCCGACCCGACCTGACCCATGTACTTGCAAGCCGAGCTCGAGATTGGGCTGCAATTCAAAAATTTGACAGGCTTAGACCCGACCTGCAAGCCCGTA
This sequence comes from Ottelia alismoides, assembly GCA_037367405.1. Taxonomy (NCBI): domain Eukaryota; kingdom Viridiplantae; phylum Streptophyta; class Magnoliopsida; order Alismatales; family Hydrocharitaceae; genus Ottelia; species Ottelia alismoides. The sequence continues at coordinate 169,442 of JAZKJV010010215.1, read as the reverse complement.
AATTGGAACCGAGCTCAGGCTGGGCGGGATTGGGCCCAACCTAACACGGCTCGATGCTCATCCCTAGCAACGGCCAATTTATTATCCGTTTTCATGTCTTTCATAGTTATACACAGAGAGAAAGGAATGAGAGTATATCCCGATGGCAAAAACACTTGCACTCACTCATTTCGAGACAAATTAATGGTTGAGAAGGTGATGGACACACAAGTTACATGCACCTCAACAATTATAATTTTCAATGAATAACTCATTATATGAACATTTAGCAACGGATATAACATTTGTTGCTAATTACTTGAATAAAAGATAGTTTGCTACCACAAAATATTCGCTGTTGTATCTTCAACATCGAAAGATTTGACAATGAATGAATACTCAAAATATTTATTGCCTTAGATCGATTTTATTATAGTGGCATGTAAACTTCTCCTCCTACAAAAATAATGTTCTTGTTCACAAAAAATACCCGTGTAAGCTTCTTTATTTTATACGAAATCATAGAATGATACATCAATAAAAAATATTTCTGTAAATAAAAAAACTTACAAAAGTATATTGTAAATATGATATTCGTAAGGATATTCGTATACTGGGTATTTGCGTAAAATTGCTTATTTAACAGTAATTTGGATGCAATAGGAGGATTTTTAGAAGAATAATGGATTACATGGGATAATCAAAAAGAAAATCACTCAAAAATGTTTTGGTTAGACATAAGCCCGTTGCAATATAAGGATAGAATTTGATAAAACGAAACTGGTCGATTTTCAAGGTGGCTGTCTACAGTTCTTTCGAAAAAAATTAAATTAATGATATCTGATAAAATAATGCGATTGGAAAAGCAATGGTGATCAGATGACGAGAAAGATAATGATGGGGATTGATACTTACCTTAAAAAGTGGAAGCGGGTCTCGATAATATTGACCAATCCACCATTATCGTATCTTCTACTAAAAATATATATATGAAATGCAACAGCCAATTGCCATTATGTATCCTCGTTATTTCATGGATATATGTGCTCGCAGAAACATGTCGGCCTATATAAATTCTAAAAAAAACCCGTGGACGCAAGTGCAATTTCTACCAATAAAACCTTGAATTTGAGAGAAGGTGAAGCACCGAAGACGCCTTGTATCCAATCCACAGCTTCATTCAATTTATACATATTTTGACATCTAGCTCCATATCAGTATGAAATGAATACGAATATAGATATTACCTTAGTATTCGTACGTATCCATATTTATATTTATATATGGGAAAAGGGATTATGCTCCCTAATTGTAGTCAACTTACATGCTCCCACTCTTTTTCCCCTGTATTTTTTTTATTTTTTTAAATGAAACATATTGGAATTTAGATCACAATATGTCACCATGGTATCATTCAAAATTCCCTTAATTCGAGACTTCTATCCCCTCCATCAAGACTGTCAAATTTTAACGGTCTCAGAATTGCTGAAATTGACCCCCCCCCCCAAATGGAGGGCATAAGAGTCTCTGTTTCTGGCGAAATTGGAATGTCATGTTAGGAGGATATAGTGATGAATATACATATTTTTTATTTCTAAAAAAATAAAAAATAGAGGAAGTAGCCTCATTTTACCCTTTATATATTTATTTACATATATAAATTACTGTAGCGTATTCCTACCCATGTGTGACATAATTTATACATTCTTTCATCATATTTGATTTAATTATTATGAAACGAATACATATAATATATTTATATCATACGTAATCCATTAAATACATGTACATTTAAGCTAATCTATAGACTATCTAATATTATCCATATTTAACTCATATCAATCTTAGTATGTATCCATTTTTAAGTATATAATAAGGCAGCATTCCTATTCATCAATATCCATAATAAAAAATAGATAAAGATATGGTAAAACCTATACACGTATCTGATTATTTGCATCCGTAACCATGGCTCTAGGCCAAGCCACATGCATGTATGACATCTCAAGTAGAGGAAGCATCTTTATTTGGGAAACCAACAGAGATCTTCATTGCTCCCTAGTTTTTCTCTTTATTTCTGTTTTTTTAGAAAATCATAAGTACATATAAAATGCGCTATTAAATTCCATTGCTTTCCTATTGAACCACTTAAACATGTAAACTGTTCAAGGTAGGTGTTCTCACAATCCTGCTATGTCACAACGGTTGCCTAATATGGGAATAAACTCATTCCAAAGGTTTATTTAAGATGAATGATCCCTTTGTGAGTACTTGGTATTTGAATAGTCAGATCGAAAGGGTAAATGTGATGTGATATCTATTATATTAAACTATATTGAGTATAGTAAATTACTCCCGATTTCAATATCATTTATGAACTTTAAAATGTAATAGTATGGTACCCGATCTTTAATGTCTCAATGTGATCGTGCGTTGTTGTGATTTAAAGTTAGAAAGGTAAAACGATCAACTAAATTCCAATAGTCAAGGATCACAATAAGACAAATTCTAAAGATCAGGCACCATCTCATTACTTTTCAAAATTAATGTACGACATTAAAATCAAGTGTATAGTTCAAGGATTTTTTTGTAATTTACCCTATCTATTATTATTTTTATGTTGACTTTACTAATCTAAATTTAGAAATACTATAGTAAAAAAATGTATGACTCATACTAGTATTCGATCTATTGGATCACTAAGGATTAGTTGAAAGTCAAACAACTAATCGAAATTAGTTGGTTTGAATTATTCAAATTATTTTCAATACATAATTCATTTTATATACACATATTCTTATATATTTTCGTAGATTTGAACAGAATAATAATGAAATAAAAAAATTGAATAAATCTCCAAATGACAGTCAATTTTAGCGCCTGAATGAATAGCTCCAGTAAAACTTGATCAACTTCCTCTAGAATTTTAGCACCATTCAAGAGCTAAATTGCTCCTACTAAAAAGAAACTCTGAGTTCAGGACCTCCTGAATTAATAGCTCTAAAAAGACTGTTCAAAAAACTGACCAACTACAGAGTCGGACACGTCTAATCGGACCGCCTAGTCGACCCAATCGGCCTTTTTTTTGAAAGCTTGACCCAAACCATCAATTCTAAAGTAAGATTGAAGGGATATAGATGGGGATAACCGATTTACCCTGGGAGGGCAAATCGGCAAGCGAGCAAGCCCTGTCAAGTTTGCAGGACCTTGTTTACCAGTGCTCAAGAGAAACAGCAATGTGGACAACAAGGAGGTAAAAAAGTCACAGGCTCATCAAAGAAGTGAACAACACCCTTCAAAGAAAGTAAAAAGGGGACTTTTGCATGAACTAGTAAAATACTATTCTGGAAATTTATGAAGATACAAATGGTGCTAACTGCTAAGCAGTACATTCTTGGAATATCAGGCAATTTATCCCTCAAGCTTACAAAAGATGGCACGTAGCTTTCACTGCTTGAGAATATAAGAACATCGGATAAGAACAAAGCACCGGACTTTGGATATGCAGAAGACTGTTTGAGTTTATCGTCGATTCCGAAACCAAACAGTCTCGAAAGTGGACTTGAACACTTTCCAGTCAGGGATTCGATGCTTCTTTCCGAATCTCAAAAAGCCAAACCGCCCTACCTTTGAAGGAGAACCATGTTTTCTGAACACTGTGGGTTTTGCTTTTTCTCGAAACAGACATTCGATGTAAGATGTAGGTAAGCATAGGGTTGGACATGGATGCTGATCTAAGTATTGCCATGTCTATCTTTAACACGGATTGCAATGCAGATAATTGTTCACGTATCCAACAAAAACAAATAGGAGATTCCTTGTATCGATATTACAACTGAAAGCCTGTGATTGAGCTTGACCATTCATATATCAGAAAAAAAATATAATCATACTTATTGTGTCCTCTACATCAATAACCATAAGAGGCCAATTCTCCTCCCGACACGGTTCCCGGTGGTACGACTATTCCCCATTATTCCATCTTATTTCACTCTTATTCCTATCTTTATCCCACCTTACCTACCTTTATTTCACCTTATTCTCCTTATTCCTATCCTCCAGCCGAACAAAGAATAGACCCTTATTCTCCTTATTCCCCATCCTTATTCCTGCTTATTTCCGAACCGAACGGACCCTTAGTGGACATTTATGGATGTTAAAAACCATGCCTGCATATGTTTCGAGAGGACAAAGATGTGGATATATTCTATCACGACAGATTGACCTGAATGTCTGAATTCCTTTGCATCCCCAGATGATAGAAACACATAACAGGAATTGAATCATGAGAGTTCACACAGATTAATAAGGAATTAAATCACGACAGGAAGACGTGGGAATTGAATCATGACAGATCCACACAGATTATAAACACGCAGGAACTCAGACAGATTATAAGCAGTCTAAGTATTGAAGCTAGGAGCTTGACTTTCACACCACTCATTCCATAAAAATCTATACCTGGTGTTTGGAAAGTGTGATTGCTTTCCTCAGTTGATTAACGTGCCAGACAGTTTGGCACGGCTTCTTTTGAAGATAAAGGTAGACGACCATCGGATGTAGAGAATCATTAGCACGCACCCACATCATTATCATCTATTCCCACGTGTGAATATCCTCAATTCACTTAAATCTAGGTTATGATGTGCCTTGGTGTGGAGAAATCAAGTCTATATCCAACTTAATGACACCTAAGCTTAACCAAGCTCACCCAAACATTCATTTTAAGATATAAATTCAGAGATTAATCGTAAGCCCATCCTAACTCAGCTCTACTTATGCATACCTCTGAAAGCCACCTCCCCTGTATTTCTCCATGGATATTCTTTTTTTCTCCATAGAGCACGAGGTATTACATCAAATAAAGAGCAAAAGAACAATCTCTACTTCAAGTGGCAAGCTGTCAACATTCAGGTTCAAAATAAAAATTAGCACTGTCTTCGAGATCTTTGACATATCGTCTTAAACTATTCCCTGATGGGGCCATGACGAGACACTGCCAGATTTTGTTCAGAGATTTACCATGCAATATCCAATCAAGCATCATATATTTAATCGATTAAGTTCAGATGTGAAACAGGACAAAATGATACACTACAGCAGTTAAAAGCAAAAAAAAACTCATCCACACGCGCACAATGCAGAGTAGTCAATGTTGTTACCATACTCAACATGATAAACATGATATGCAATAAACAATAATTATTCAGATGAAAATAAACATTAATAATGTATCACAGATTAACAGGATTCTAATCATGTATTTCCGATACATATCACAATTACAAAATGCATTAAAAACATTGATACATCATATTATGGCAAAATCCATCAAAGGAGAAAGAACGCATGGGGATGGGTTTAAGAAGAGCCAGTGCACGACCTTTCAGTTTCCGAGAATGCCCATCAACGGGTGCCTCTTCAGATTCTGAAATGATGACTAAGTTTGTGCCGTTGGGTCAAGTCGAATTCCTGCAGTGGTCTAATCACAATTAATCTGTAAGGTTGATTTATTCGACCTGCAAAATGAAACCCGTAGCAAAAGTATCAAGATCCAAGATCGGAATTGACTCTCCCGAACCCAAGCCAGAGATGAAGCGAAGCACGCGCACGCGCGTGTGTGGTCCTCCATTCTGCCTTTCTATTATTGCTACAAGAGATTAGGGTGTGAATTCATATATAAGTCCAACAAAGTTTTAGAACTACTAGATTTTTTGCTGGGACTGATACCTAAGAAAGACTATGACTACTTCCTCCACTATATATCCGGTTACTTTCAACCCCCTTTGTTTGATAATCGTGAGTCAGGACTTGAAATCTCGTACTTAAAGTGGCCCGGAAATAGAAGAATGAATATACATAGACCATCCTAGACCTGGTTGTGAATGAGTGACGGGGGACGTTGGTTGTACGCAGTGCTTCGAACCTTTACTAAAGCGTCTACTAGTTGCTTCGACCACTTCCACCCCATAGTCGGGGGCAGTAATAAGGACCGCAGCCGCATAGGGCCCAATCAGAAAGAGCGGCTAGTCCATTCCAATATACCACCTACAAGAGGGTGATCAAATTAGCCTGGCATAACATAAAGAAAGAACATCAGGGAATGACAGCATGGCCACTACTAACGAAATCGGGAGAGGACTACTTTTTTAGAGGCAGCGTAAGGGGATTGAGACACAGACAGTTGGGCATTAAAGTCAACTAGGTAGGGCTACAAAGCTTTGTCTTCCCTCCATCAACCTCGCTCTGCCTGAGGTTCGCTACTAAACTCCACCCAAACTCTCCTTATTTCAAAATTAGGAATTCCCAACTTCCCCCTGACACCATTTGAAATTGAAACAAAATAGTTTCTGAAATTGAAACAAAATAGTTAATCAAATGTAATTGCATTAATTTACCAAGTTAAAATATAATTACATAGTTTTAAATATAACAATCCCCATGAATTCGTCAATTTGAAAAAGAGATTCAAAAAAGGAGTTAAAAAACATATTTTAGCTGCCACAATTTGCTTTCAGTAAAGGTACCTTCCGGTTTGAATCTCTATCTGAGTTTACTACTTTCACCTTAACAAGAACAAAATGAATTATATTTTGAACTTTAGACCTTAGTGTTAAAGTATACAGTAGAAACAACAAAGTGATGTTCTTGGTACAATCTTCAGGGTTGGTGCTCTTAAAGGCCATGCACCCTTGTCATGTTTCATGAGTGTATTCAGGAAAGACTATCTTCCTTTAACTACGGCCCACAATAAATACTCACATAGGTGGCATTCTCTAAGGCATTGCTAACATCATGCCCAAAGCTTGAACCCATTCAGAGCCTAAGCTTTTCCTAAACTAGCAGCTTAAATGATACTCAGGTTTTCAAAGATAGACACTCATACATAAGCATTAAAATAAGGTGCGAAACATATCTGTAAACAGCTTGTTATTACCACATTGAACATATTGTATGGGATCTTTACTCAAATAGGTTGGGTTGTTATTGTAGAGGAACTCCCAATAGGTCTTAGCCACATCCCAAGCCTAGACTTTAGGACTAAAGACCTATCAGGTCCCTTAGTCAACGGATCTACAGTGTTGTCTTTGGATCCCAAAAAATCCACATCCAAACTCTTCGAGACAACAAATCCATTAACGTCTTAAGTCTGATTTGTATGTGTCTCCTTGTTTTCTGAATGAACTTTGCAATTGTGATCATGTTGTCATAATGTACCGAGATTGCAGAAACTGGCTAACCTACCATGAGAATTTCTGAAAGAAGTTTCCTTAGTCATTCAGCCTCAATACCAGTGGTGTCCAAAGCACACTGCTCAGCCTCAAAGGTAGATCGAGCTAGAATGATCTGCTTTACAGACCTCCAGGAGACCACCACCTCTAAGGGTAAAACAAACCCAGTAACACCATTACTCCCGGACTCATCTATTTTCCCTATCCAGCATACATCACTATATCCTTCTAGTACAGATAGATGTCTACTATAATGTAAACTAAGAGAAATAGTTCCATCAAGCACTTCAGTACTCGATCAAGAGCACCCTAGTGAGTACGGTCAGGACAACCGGTGTATCTACTCAGCTTTGCAACCGAGAATGAAATATCAGATCTTATGTAACGTAAAAAATAATCGAATCCTTCAACATGGGTTTGAGCAAGAATCCATGTAGCCGACCCTACTTATAGTGGGAGAAGGCTTCGCTATTATTAAGCTTCCAATCACTTGTGAATACCTTACCTGAGGTACATGTACTCCACTCGTGTTCTTAAAAAGCATTTTAGATGAATCAAAATGAGTGTCTACAGCTTTGCAATCTTGATATCAAAATTTCTCAAGTACCTTCTCAACATAGTGAGATTGAGAAACTACAATCCCATCAACTGACTTTATCAGTTTGAGATCCAAGATCACATCAGCAACACCCATATCCTTCATCTCAAACTTGCTACTTAAGAATACTTTAGTCTCATTAATAATCCTCACATGTAATCCAAACAACCGTATGTCATCAACATACAAGCATAAGATAATACACTCATCACATTTCACCTTAAAATAAACACATTTGTCGAATTAATGAACCTTAAGCCGTATGACAAAATAATTTTGTCAAATTTTTCATGCCACTACTTTGGTGCTTATTTCAATCCATAAGGGATTTAACAAGATTGCAAATATTTTCCTCGTTTCCCGAGGGGTCACAAGCCAATCAAGTTGATCCATGTAGATCTTCTCAAGACGTCATGTAAGAAGATGGTCTTCACATCCATCTAGTGGATAAAGATGTCATATACATATGCAATTGCTATAAGCATCCGGATTGTGGTCATCCTGGTCACAGGGGAATAGGTATCAAAAATTGATACATTCCTTTTTCTTAAAGCCCTTAGCAACTAACCTGACTTTATACTTTTCAATAAATTCGTCAGATCTAAGCTTTCTCTTAAACACCTACTTGCACACAATGGTAAAGTACCCTTTGGATAAATCAACTAGTTCCCAAGTTTCATTAACCATAATGGAGTCCATCCCATATTTGACGACTTCCTTCCGTTGTTTTGCTTTAGATGAAGTCATGGCCTTCCGTATAACTTGGTGGATCACCTTCGATCTAGTAGACAACGAAGTCACTACCCATATCATTGGTTATGCGTTGCCGTTTACTCCTTGGTTCAATTTCTTCTGAAAAGTCATTGGGTTCATATTGAGTCTCAACTTCCACATTCATTATCATTTCCACTTGATCTGGAATAGGCTTGGTTTTTATATTTCTTCAAAATTTAAAAGGACATTTTTCCATATGTCTTGGAGGGGACCCTATTCAGAATATGGCAAGCCGTATTCAAGGCCTCTCCCACATATAGATTGGAAGTTTAGAACTCTATAGAGAGCATTGATCATGTCAGTTAAGGTCCTATTTTTTCGTTCTACTATCACATTTGATTGTGGTGAATATGGAGTAGTAACTTAATAAACTATACCAGACAGTTTGCATTATTCATCAAACAAGTTACAATTGTATTCACCTCCTCTATCTGACATAAAGTGTTTAAGCACTTTTCATGTTTGTTCTCAACCTCATTCTTAAAAATAAGAAATTTTCTAAGGCTTTATCATTGATTTTCATTAGATACATATAGCAGTATCTACTACACTCATCTATAAAGGTGATAAAGTATTTCTTATTGTCTCTAATCAACACACCATTAAACTCAATAGATATTTGTGTGTAATAGATCCAAGATCTCACTATTTCTAGAGATAGACTAAAAGACTTCCTAGGTGTCTTACCTTGCACAGTTTTTTCACATTTTTTAGCTTTATCAACAGTGTTTTTATAGATCAACTCTAAATTCATCATTCTTTTATTGAATTCAAATTTACATGTCTCAATCTACCATGCCACAGATCACAAAATTTTAAATTATTACCACATGAGACAAAATTAGAACATTCAGAATTCAAAACATTCACTGAATCAATGTTTATTGAATCACATCTAAGTTTAAACAACAAATCAAAATCTGCCAAACAGTCTTTTCCATAAAAAAATATCGTCTCATAATGACAACTTTATTACAATTAAAGTTCAATTCAAATCATTTCTAACTAAGATGGAGTCAGATAAGACATTCTTCTTCACGTTGGGGACATGCAGCATCCTGTGTAAAGTTCAGACATGTTCAGAGGAGAACCTCAAGTTGACTTGTCCTGACCCTAACACCCTGACCGCAGAATCATTCTAGACTATGCGGCATCCTTCCCCGTCACGTCTCATCTTTCCGCTCCGCTGATCGTGGAGCTATGATTCTCCAGGGATGAATCTTTCTGAGGCATCTCTCATTAGTCAAGAACCGGGGGTACCTGACTCATCAGCTGACTTTCCAGCATCTCGGGTGAGGAAAGAGAGTTGGCTTCAATCACAGAGGGAAGCAGGACTAGAATAGCATGGGCTTCTGACCCTCAGAGAAGATCAGCATTCAGCCAGAGGGATTAGCCTCCTCATCTTTACAGTCCCACCACTGCAGGTCTGATAAGAAGAAAATATGGTTCTGTCAGAACATAAGTGTACATTGGCTCCCGCATCCACAAGTCACTCATTTAGATTATGGATATGGTATAGTTCAGGTTTTACAGAGACATAGCCCCTCGCTGCCCCAAGTCTCGCATTGATCACGTTCATTTGTGGGCTCCCATCTACAATCTTTAGTTGAGCATTAAGAACAGCAGTCCCTTCTTCCAATGGCCAACCTGATTACAGTACCAAAAAGGTTTATTCTTTACTTTTTTCTGGATCTTGTCCTTCAATTTTCATTTTATTGTTGTTAGTACCATTTTCCCTTTTCTTTTTGCCCTTCGAGGTCATGAAATTGATCTTAGCCTGAACAACAAACAGGAATCACATGATTCTGCTTCGTGTGTTTCCTCCTCTATGATGATTGTCATCATCAAGTCATCTGTAGAAATCTTCCTTTCTGTGTTTCAGGTCATACTGAAGTCTTCCCATGACTTGGAAATTTTGTATATGATGCACGTGACTTGAAATTATTTTGGAGGTTTCATCTCGGCATCTTCTAAATCATGGAGCATGAGTAAAACTAGTGTGCATGTTCAGAAACTAAATTTCCTTCGGCCATGGAAAACTTTAAGAACTTAGCGACGGAGTATTTCTCTATATCGAGATCCTCGGTATTACACTTTTCAGTCCAGTTCTTCCTGTAGCCCCTTCGCAGTCTGTGTAGACAAACAATACACGTCAAACAACGTATTGGACAAAGCCAACAAGATACAACTATGACATATATAATCGCGTTCCTTCTATGCAGGCTGTGTCGTTTGGCTATCCGATAATAGGTTTTCCTTTTCAACCGTAGAGCATTCAGTTTCAAGCATCGAGATTAATCCTATGATGGTCAACCATATCTTCATGTATTGTTGCCAACACTTGAAATTCTAGCCACTGAATTTTTCATGCATCTTGATCAAATCTACCATCGATTTAAACATCCTATCTGATATAGTTTTAATCTCGATTCTCGATATCTTCTCTAAGATCGTTGTTTCCAAATTCAACATGATATGCAGTAAATAGTGATTATTCAGATGAAAAAGATGAAAATGAATCATTAATAATGCATTATAGACTAACAGGATTATAACCATGCATTTCCGATTCATATCACAATTACAGAATGCACGCAGGAATAAATTAAAATATTGATACATCATATTATGACAAAATCCGTGAAGGACAAAAGAGTAAACCAATTACAGCAAACAAAATAGTAAGTAGATTAGATTAAAGATCATCGAATCGTCCATGTAATCGACTGTCCTTAGAAAAGATATCATCTCGACAATATCGATGCGTAGGGTACTGACAATCCACTCACAGGATACGATAGCACGCAATCATTGTCCGCGCACACCAACGAGACCATCCTCGAAAGTATCCCAGAGAACTGCAGCCGAGAGAAGAGAAGAATGTCGCCTCGCAGTGGAAGAATAGTGGCCATAAGATATGGAGAAAGGTTTTCTTACATGAGAAGAAAAGGGCATCTGGGGATGGGTTTAAGAAGACCTAGTGCACGATCTTTCGGTTTCTGAGAATGCCAATCAATGGGTGCCTCATCGTAGTCTGAAATGACGGATAGTCGTTGGGTCAAGTCGAAATCCCGTAACAGTCTAGTCACAATTAATCCGTAAGATTAATTTATTCTACCTGCAAAATAAAACTCGCAGCAAAAGTATTGAGATTCGAGATCCAAATTGACTCTCTCGAGCCTGAGCCGGAGACGGAGTGGAGCGTACGTGCGCACATGTGGTCCTTCATTCATCCTCTCTACTATTGCTACAAGAGCTTAGGGTGTGAACTCATATATTAGTCCATCAAAGTTTAGAACTACTAGATGAGGTATTTAAACTCCATCTAAATTCTTCTTGTTTCAAATTAGGAATTCCCAACTTCCCTCTAACACCATTTGGTTTTCCAATTAAAACCAAATAGTTAATCCAATGTAGTTGCATAGATTTATCAAGTTAAACCTAATTACATAATTTAAATACAACAATTAATATGTAAGCATACGTGACCTTAATGTCATATATCAATGCTGAAACCATGTAGACTAAACAGAAGAATAGAACAAGGCGGCATGTGGAAAAAAGTACAACCCAAATATAATCGTACATTGGAAACTCACAAAGTGCAACAGGATTTATAAGAGCAAGGAATTACTACTTAATAACTTGGGCTTAAGCATTTTGGGTGGTTGTCAATAGGTCCAATTAGGCCTGAACCTATTAAGCTACCAGGATCAGTTTTCCTCGATAATGGTCCGGGGACCTAAGCCCAGGTTATTACAATAAGATCGCCCAACCAAGTATTTTCTACTCGACCATATAGCTCCTACATGAGTGATATATTTGTAAATGAATTTCAATGGAGGAAACCACGGAATGAACTAGAAGAAATCATTTTTGGTTTAATCTTTAAAGATATATGGGGTTAAAAGGGATATGTGTGTAAAAAGGTAAATGGAGGTTTAATCTTTAAAGATATGTGGGGTTAATAGGAATGTGTGTAAAAGGGTAAATGGATCTTGCTGGAGTTCCATTTTCAGGATCAAATAAAAGGGTAAATGGTTCAACCGAGTAACTTATGCATGAAGCAATTCATCCTACAATGTCTTAAAGTAAGCCACCTTTATCTAGTTTGTAAGTATCTACTATACCAAAAGGACCAATGAATCCAATTCTTGCAATTGCTCAGGATACTCTTTTTTAGTTTCTATAGTCTATTTTTTAGTTCAGCATCCCTCTTACTAATTGGAATAAAAGAATTAGTAGATCTACTCCATCTAAAATGAATGGGTTGGGGTCAAAACCAAACATGTTCTCTATATGACCCATGTGAAGAAAAAGAGGTTTTTCGCAAGACCAAAAAAAGAACTACGTCAATCGTCAAATACCTTATTTGTATTTGTTGCAATTTTTGCTAAAAAGAAAGTTGGAGTATGTGTCATCGTAGTGATGGGTATTTGAATCCCTCCAGGGTCCAATTACCACATCCAGTAATTTAGTTCCACATCGGCCATTTGTGGGATTTGGAGAGTCAGTGTGGGATATATAAGAAGCCATGCACCCATTGTATCAGATGAGAGAAAAGTGAATAGAAAACACAAGCCCTTTGAGGTGTCCTCTCATGGTTTCATCCCACTCCCCACGGAGTAGGGTTCCACGTAAAATCCTGGTGTTCTCCATGTTTATTCTATTTCCCTGATATTATGCTTTCGCATTGTCGAATTCTAATATGGTATCGGAGTGGGTACGATTCTCGAGTATTTAATTTGTATTTATGATTTATTTGAGATTCAACTATCATAGCAGATTCAATTTTAGTTGTTCGTTCTTGAATATTTATTCTTGAAGCTTTGTTCATTAATCTGCATAAAGTTTGAGAAGAGTTTTAAGGTTTTCTGAAACCCTAAAATTTGCAAAACAATGATGTCGCTTTCAATCTAAAGTTCGAGATTAGTTCATGTTCATATATTGTTCGAAGATATTCCATGTTCCACAAATTCCAGGGTTTTTGAACCCTAATTCTGAGGTGGCACGAGTTCTGGCGAAGGTTTGTTCTGCAACCCTAATGGCGACAATCTCCAGTATGAGTTCAATGCAAACTTTTCAGGTTTCCAGGTATACGAATCTTGTGTGCAAATTCTCCATATTTGAGGATTTTGGGTCAAATCCACGAAGAAGAAGAACGACAGTGCTTTTCTCTCTCTAGTCGGATGGCAAGAACATCAGGGCTTCAGACGATCCGTGCCCTTCTCATGAAGAAAAAAGAAGGTACGTGAGTACCTCCAGATTGAGGCCTCACCAATCAACGATGGGTTCCCCTCCAGTGCTGCTCGAGTCACAAACAAAGAGAAAATAACGAACCCTATGGATACTTCATTAAAGACTCCGAGCACCTTTGTCGTTGATATTCTCCTTTTAGAGGCGACAACGCACAACCTCCAGGCCTCCAAGTTTCCCCACACTAAACCCTAGGAGACGCCCCCAATGCCTCTCAAAGGCGAGCCATTGACAGCCACCAGGCAGTAGCACGATAAAGTCACAACGATGCTTCCACTACTGCGTAACCCAACAAACTCCATCGTCAAGCCCTACCTTCTCGGACAAATCTTAAAGTCCAATCCCTAGCAGTGGCGGAGGTGCGATACCTTCGTACGGCACCTCCAACCACGCCGACTACCTTCAGGCGATGCCTCCCCGCATCTCCAGAAGGCAAAGAGCCCTCCTATCTCCTTCGAGTTCCAGATTTGTCGATGGTGATGGGTTCCCGGAAGGGAACCATTCTCCTACGATGGAGGATGGATTCCCAATCGGGAACCCTAAATGGGAGTTTTTCCTTTTTTTAAGCCCAGTGGGCTATTGTTGTAAACAATAAAAAAGGGAGATTATTCTGAAAAAGGTGCATGCAAAAAATTGTACACAAGAAAAGGAGACAGTCTAAAAAAGAGGGGGAAGCCGAAAAAATTAATCAAAAATTGGAAATAAAGGAGATCGATTTATGTTTTTTTTTGGTTTTCATCGTATTCAGGTCTTCTCCTATTTGGTCGATGTCATCTATTCCGACCAATATGGGAGAAAGGGGGAGTATTATGTAGAGTTCTACATATTGTTCAGAATCAGAGTCTACAGGTCAGATTCAGAATCTCCGGTTCTTCATATTCTTCAGATTTAGACTCTACAATTCATATTCAGACTCTACATTCAAATTGGTTTCAAAGTCTTGAGTTCAATTGCAGATGTGCGATCATTATTTGAGGCGTATCCATCTTTGATTTGGACTCGAGGTTTTCATGTGATCTATAGGGACTCCAGAGTAGAGATCACATTCTCTATTCCATTGTGGGTTAGGGTTTTCATGTGGTTTCATAGGGACTCCAGAGTAGAGATCCTATTCTCTGAGCCAGTATGGGAGAAACTCAGTTCTTCGATGAGGAGTCTTTCATACTCCATTCTCCATCGATTGTGGACTCTGACAAGGATGTTTCCACGACTTTTTTCAGTTCAACCCTTCAGAGAGATGGAGTTGTTGCAGGCTACAGTTCTCTAGGTGGAGACTAATTCCAGTTTCAGTGACTCTAACAGACGCAGTACAGAGCACATATTCTCCGATGAGGAGACCCAATTCAACTCACACTCCATCCCTTTTATTCCTCCCTATCAACACGACATGAGAAGCAACGTCCTCGACGGCAACAGACAGTAGAGTATGCATTGAGTTGATATTGTTTGTAGTACCTTGTATTGTGAGTTTGAGATTTCTTTGTATTTGTCCAAGTTGAGCATTGCATACTCCAGCTTGAGGGGAATCTTGGAGTATGCGCCATTGTAGTGATGGGTAATTTGGATCCTTCCAAGGTCCAATCACCATATCTAGCGGTTTAGTCCCACATCGGCTATTTGTGGGACTTGGAGAGTCAGTGTAGGTTGTATAAGAACCTATACCCATTGTATCATACGAGAGAAAACTGAATAGAAAACACAAGCTCTTTGAGGCGTTCTCACGCAATTTCATCCCGCTCCTCACGGAGTAGGGTTCCACGCAAAATCTTGGTATTATTCATGTTTATTCTATTTCTCTGATATTGCGCTTCCGCATTGTCAATTTCTAACAAAGAAAAAGAATTTTTTATAATTTTACTAAGCGAGCGGATCCACTAATTCCTCATCCTCAAACAAGTCCTTCCCGATGGTATTGTTTCAATGTATAAATTATTGTAAGAGTAAACTCCTGATATAATTTGTGTGCCCCTTTCTTCGCATCCCTCTTCTAAGAAAGGAAATACTTGAATCATGATCTATTTCATGGACGGATTAGTGATCAAACCATAGATGATTCAAGAGGGTTATGACCAGTTTTCCATAGTATCAGCAATGATCACAATGAATGGAGATCAAACTAATCCTTCTGTCGGTCCTATCCTATTTAAGAGTGAGCAAGGCACATCCTGAGTTCGAGCTTTATTGCAATGCGGCCTGTAAATTCCCAAAAATCAAGGCTAGCTTTCCCAAGCTACCCACTAAACAAATGAGCAAAGAGCTAGTTATTACATGGCAAGGATTTTCTCTCGTCTCCAAGACATTGTATGGGATGGCATCCACGTAGGTAGTATCAAGTTCATTACACATAACAAGGCTCAATTATGAAAAAAGTGGATGTTGAACTTTGGGTCAATGTGAGATAAACATCAAAAAAATGGTGACGCCTTCTCCCACTTTAAGTAGGGTCGGATACATGGATTCTTGCTCAAATCCATGTTGAAAGACTCGACTATTTTTTATGCTAGTTGTTGACTACCTAACGCAATCCCACAATGGGAGGATTTGAACCCTGGTCTTTTGGGTGGTAGACACACTGCACTACCACCAGACCACTGCAAGTGTGAGATAAACATCATTTTGAACTAAATCTAGAATATCTGAATCCTGACTACCTGCATTAGAAGTCTCCTTGGTAACATAAAAACATTCTTTTATTTTGATTAACAGCCAGGTGTCAAATCATATTTTGATACTTCAGAATTTATGAAATTAAGTTAGTATGCTACAAGTGTCCAAGCCACAAATCATCCTTTACCATATTAAACACAGCAATCGAATTCAGCGGTAAAGCCACAAAACTGAAGAACAAACAATAACAATATGCATATAAAAGCAAGGCTTGTGAACATATAACTCTTAGCATACAGATATCAAAAATGTAATAACTACTTTATTACTCTTCAATTGCAATTAATTACCCAATCAGCATTCGTGTTTTCAGACCACGTGAGAAAATGCTCTGTTTTGGTTTTGTTTGCTGCCTGATAAAAATGGGCAACATTATGCATAGATAAAACCTACTTTGAGCATATTTCATGTTCAATTGCATGTTGAAAACCATGTCCATTAATCGCACATAATGCCCAAAGATAGGGCATGATAAGGTTACACTTAATAAAATACTTGCTAGACCTGTCAACCATTATAATGTTCTAAGTAGACAAGTTGGTAAAGGTTCCATAAGCAACGGCTTCTTGGAGAGTACTTTTTGGTGTAAGTTACCTTCATCCAATTCTAGCATGGTTAAATTTAAATCTTTCGTAGATTTTTGCCCAAGTCTACTCTCAGCATTAACTAAAACGTCTTTCAATTGCTAATCTAAAAGCATCACAGTTTTAGGTCGAGGGAAGTATTCAAAACATTTATCAAATTTCCATGTCCCTCTTTAATTCGTGTGCGGTCGTTAAATCATCAGAAGATGTTTCCTGTGGTTATTTTTTGGTTTCCAAAATATTGGTATCGTGGCCCATCAACAGAAATATGGTTGCGGTCTATGAAGAGATGCTTGACACACTTCTCAAATTAAATTCATTTCTGGCAAATCAAGGAGCAGGTACGTTTCTTGCTAAGAAGAATAAATGCGGGTGTCATGAGAAATTTACAAAGGCTGCCAAGATAATGTCTTCAATGTAGTACTAATTGTTAAGAGGAATAGCTAGACATCAACAGGCAACGGGCCAAGGAAATGGAGAGCAGTATATCCTACCTAATTCATTTCCTGCAACATTTCAATTGAGCTCCTGTTCACAGAACCTCCAATATCATTATTCCATCCATGTTACTCGAGTGTTTTGAACTATGGTTACTTCCAAACCAAGAGTAAGCATTATTCTATGAAGCAATAATCCTTAAAGAAGTAAAGATGCTGACAAGGATGAGGCATGACAGGTTGCATTGAAAATCAGAACATATGTGGCTTAAATGCCAAGGGACCACAACGTCACCAATATATGGCATAACCCATTTGAAAGGGACAACACATCGTGTCAAAAAAGGAAACAGGAGAAAGAAAGCACTTTTGATAAAAGGTTTCCGAAAACGAAATTTAACTGACATTGACAATCGGAAATAAACAAGACCAAACAAAAACATAAAATGACTTACCTAAATTATCGAATTTCAGCCGATGCTTATTCACAGGAATCTAGTTCAAATAAAGAAATAAAACAAGTTAAAATGTGTAACTCACTTCACTTGAGAGGAGGTGTGATTTAACTCTCCTATTTGCTGTTACCCTGCTTGACAGGCTCGGTCTGAGAGATGAGAAATCAATCAGGGAGGACAAATACAGTTAAATTTAAGCAGAAATAGTGTCAAAATAGTCAGTACAACTGAGAGAGTTCGTATTGGGACAATAGCTTCCGTGAGCTCCTCATGTAAGAGCCTTCTTCATGTGCAAAAGATACAGCATCCAAATTTTTATTAGGCAGCAAATAATAGTGCCTAAAGACTAAATTAAGATATATGCATCTTAAAAGGATGCTCAGCTTTTTCTTAATCAAAGTGAAAGTCAATAATCAAATTAAGGCATTATCCACAAGGGTAGTTTAATCATTTTAGTGGAAAATATAATGTCGTCAAGAGTATCTAATATGGATGCTACTGGATATGCATATAAACATATCCAACTCACTATTGGATATATCTTTATACAATTGGACATATGTATTCCTATCTGTTTTAGCAACTAGCTGCTTTAAACGCTTATAGATGCACAATACAATAATAATTCCGTTTACAATTTGATATTGACATCAAACAATAAGAGAAAAAAGAGTTTCAAATTTCATGGAAATCAACCTTCTTTTATGGAAACGAGACACCTAATAAGAGATAAGATTTGATAAATTGAACCCACCTCAGTTGGGTAGTGGTTGTGCAGTATGCCTTCCACTCAAAGGATCAGGGTTCAAGCCATGTATTACCATTTCATCAAATCAAACAACTTTGGCATGCTCATCAAAAGGAGTAGACTTCGGCAATAGTTAAACCATTGAAAATTAGCATCCTTGAAGGTAACGGGGGTCTCAAATTAAATTGAAATTTTAATGGCTTTGTGTTCATATTAGTACATTAAACTGCAAAGTTCACTTCAAAAAATATTCTACAGTTGAAAGTAAAATTGGTAAGGGTGGCTAATTGGCTCCCAAGAGGCGGCAAGCTCCAATTTTCCATGTCTCTCTATACACACACAAACAAACACGTATATATAGGGAAAACTTCAAATGAGATGTGGGCCTTCTTTTTCCGTGGACAGGCCAGGAAATCACATCCATTTATAATATATAGGGAAAACTTCAAATGAGACGTAGGCCTTCTTTCTCCGTGGAAAGCCAGGAAATCACATCCATCTATAATCAATTCGATGGTTGATACTAAAATCATATTAATATTTATTTTTAATTGATTGAAAACCTATTTTAGTCATTACACACTATCTAAATATAATATATATTCAAAATTCAAATCAATTGCCTGCACAAAATTTAATTCAACTATCTATTCAATTCGAATAACTCAGCCATGGCCGGTCCCAAGCCCGGGAAAATGAGGAGGGTTGCGCGTTAGGTAGCCGACAGCCAGCGCAGGAGAGATAAATTCATGAATAGTGTTCTTAAATTTCTTCTAAGAACACTATTTATGAATTTATCTCGAAACCGTTCAGATCTTTTAAATATGGATTTAAGCAAACATACAGATTTCGTTGGGGCGTTCCCTACTTGCGACGCGTTGCATCGCCCGAATGCAATGAAAAATTGGCAAGGGCCGCTACATCGCAGCCTGGATGTAGTTCAAAATTTGCAAGGGTTCTCGCATGAGGAACGCATGCGGGTAAATAAACTAGTTCCACTGCATCACCGCCCGGATGCAGTCCAAAATTTGCAAGGGTTCTCGCATAATGGACGCATGCGAGTAAAGAAGTTAGTCCAAAAGAGAAAGAGATTGCAAAAGAAGTTACGGATTGGTAGTTGGAATATCGGTACTTTAACTGGAAAATTGATGGAGATAGTGGATACAATGGAAAGAAGGAAGATTCATATATTATGTTTACAAGAGACTAAATGGGTTGGAGAGAAAGCAAGGGAGATCGAGAAGATAGGCTTTAAACTTTGGTATTCAGGTAAAGATAAGGGCAGAAACGGTGATGGAGTGGTTGTTCATAAAGATTTGAAGGATTGTGTGGTTGAGGTGCAAAGATTTGGGGATCGGATTATTTTGCTAAAGTTGGTGCTTGAAGAAGAAATTCTGAATATCGTCTCAGTTTATACACCGCAGATTGGTTTAGATGAAAGGACTAGACAAGCTTTTTGGGAGGATCTGGATAAGATTTTACAAGGAATCCCACAAAGAGAGATGGTTTGCATAGGTGGAGATCTTAATGGGCATGTGGGAAAAGATGTTTCAGGGTATGCAAGTGTGCATGGAGGACATGGTTTTGGGGATAGAAACGAAGAGGGAAAAGTCATTTTGGATTTTGTAACTGCATATGATCTTTTCATAGCAAACACTCTTTTTAAGAAGAGGGAGGAGCATTTAATTACTTATAAGAGTGGCTCAACTAGAACACAGATAGATTACTTTGCGTTGAGGAGAAGAGATCGATTGTGTTGCAAAGATTGTAAAGTAATCCCTGGAGAGAGTTTGACAACCCAACATCGCTTGTTAGTCTTGGATTTACAAATAAAAGGGCTGGTAAAGAAAAGGAAGGTTCCTAAGATCACTAGAACTAGGTGGTGGAATCTTCCGCTGAAGCAATCACGCTTCAGGGAGAAAGTTTTAGAAGACTTATCTTGGAATTGTAGCGGTAGTGCAAACGAGATGTGGGAGACAGTAGCATCTTGTATCCGAAAGGTATTCAAAGAGATGCTAGGCGAGTCAAAAGGAGGAGCTCCGGGTCAAAAGGAGGCTTGGTGGTGGAGTGAAGGGGTGCAAGAGAAGCTAAAAATTAAAAGAGCTTGCTTTAAAGCTATGTCTAAGGATAGAACAGAGGAATCTGTCACAGACTATAAAATAGTGAAGAAGGAAGCAAAAAAGGCTGTAAGTGAAGCTAAGTCAAAAGCTTATGAGGTTTTGTATAAAAATCTCAACTCTAAGGAGGGCCAGAAGGATATATTCAGGTTGGCCAAAGCAAGAGAAAGAAGGACCAAAGACCTTTCTCAAGTGAGATGTATTAAGGACGAGGAAGGTCACGTGCTTGTTACTCAGAAGGATATAGAGACTAGATGGGAGCAGTACTTCCATAAACTTTTCATTGGAGAAGGAAATAGAGAGATCACTTTGGGTGATCTAGCTAGTAGTGAAAGTTACTTGAATCGTGCATGTTATAGACGAATACAAAGAAAAGAAGTAGAGGAGGCTTTGAAGGTTATGAGACCTGGGAAAGGTGTTGGACCGGATAACATCCCTGTAGAAGTATGGAAAGTTTTAGGTGAGGGTGGTTTGACTTGGCTTACGAATCTATTCAATGTTATTTGGCGAAGCAAGAAAATGCCTGAAGATTGGAGGAGGAGTATCGTGGTGCCTCTTTATAAGAACAAAGGAGACATTCAAAATTGTTCAAATTACAGAGGTATCAAGCTGATGAGTCACACTATGAAAATTTGGGAACGTGTGATCGAAAGAAGGTTAAGGCAAGTTTCCCAAGTAAAAGAAAACCAATTCGGATTCATGCCAGGTCGCTCAACTATTGAAGCCATCCATTTGCTGAGGAGAACAATGGAGATTTATAGAGCTAAAAGGAAGAATCTCCATATGATCTTTATTGATTTGGAGAAGGCTTATGATTCCGTCCCACGAGAGATACTGTGGAGAGTTTTAGAGAAGAGACAAGTACCTGTCCTATACATTAATCTCATAAAGGATATGTATGATAGGGCTTTATCTTGTGTAAGGACCCCGACGGGGAAGACTGACTATTTTGATATCAACATTGGTTTACATCAAGGTTCAGCTTTGAGTCCATTTCTTTTTACTTTGATTATGGACGAGTTGACAAGTCACATTCAAGATGAGTTACCTTGGTGTATGTTATTTGATGTTGATATTGTGTTGATTGACGAGACTAGAGATGGAGTAAATGAGAAGCTTGAGGTTTGGAGACATGCATTGGAGACTAAAGGTTTTCGTATAAGTAGGGCTAAGATGGAATATATGGAATGCACCTTTGATGGAAGCAATGGTGAAGGAATCGAGGTGAAGATTGGTGACGATAACATTCAGAAGAGAGATTCTTTTAGATATCTAGGATCTATTTTGCAACATGATGGGGAAATTGATGGAGATGTTACTAATAGAATAAATGCAGGCTGGCTAAAGTGGAGAGGAGCCTCCGCTGTTCTCTGTGATAAGAAAATTCCTTTAAAAATTAAAGAAAAGTTTTACAAAGCAGCCGTGAGACCTGCTATGCTTTATGGTTCTGAATGTTGGCCTGTGAACCATAGACATGTGCAGAGAATGGTTGTAGCAGAAATGAAAATGCTAAGATGGATGTGTGGACATACACGTAAAGATCGGATTCGGAATGATGCAATCCGAAAGAAAGTTGGTGTAGCTCCGATCGAGGATAAGATGCGAGAAAACCGCTTAAGATGGTTTGGTCATTTGCAAAGAAGGTCAACTGATGCACCGGTTAGGAGATGCGAGTGTTGGGATGTTGAGCCGGCTAAGAGAGGGCGAGGACGGCCCAAGAAGTGTTGGAAAGAGACTATACGAAGGGATCTTAGTTTTTTGGATATAAGTCCGAGATTGACCCAAGAAAGATCTGAATGGAGGCGAAGAATCCATGTAGCCGACCCTACTTAGTTGTGGGAAAAGGCTTTGTTGTTGTTGTTGTATCTATTCAATTCGAATAAAAAATATCTCCCATGTGGCAGTGCATAAACGGTGGATCTTCTCCATCTCCAAAGCAGCAGCCGATGCGTAAGGGGGGGGGGGGGTCTTCTCCTCCATCACCATTGCAACGGACTTCTCCTCCATCATCATCCCAACTGGCGACAAGTGGCATCATATGGAGGACGACAACAACATGTGGAGGTGCAATCAAGCACAACAGAGGGGAACGATGGAGGTGCGCGTGGAGGCACCACGATGAAGGGAAGAGGGAAGTGATGAAGGTGAATGTGTATGTGCCACCACCCACTACGGAGGGGAGATAGGAGCAGAGGAGGTGTGTGTGGAGGTGCCACAATGGAGGGGAGAGGCGGAGGTGCGTGAAGATGCGCCACCACAGTCATTTACCTATATTGCAATACAAATTATACTATATTTTTTTCATAATCGATTAGTACTTTACATAGTTAATTAGTATAGTACATAGTTATTTAGTCATTTTACATATTTTTTTATCTTTACATTTTACATTCTTAAAAATACTTAATGTGTGTTTTACACACTATGCATTGGTAACATAAAAATAAACAAATATAAACAAAGAACCACACAAACATTAAAAAGGGATAACAAATTTGAATGGGTGCATGGGTAACATAAAAATAAACCAACATAAACAAAGAACCATGCAAACATTAAAAAGGGATAACAAATTTGAATGGACGTATGAGATTGTCATACGATGTTGGCTGAAACATAAAAATAATGGATTTATTATAAATCGGATTTTCATTTTGCAAAAATCATACAAAATTTACAAAAGAAACTACGCATTTTACAAACAAAAGTTGGAGTTTATAAACCATATGTCCCAAGCGATGCTATCATAAAACAAAATCTGATATTGATTAAATAAGGTATTACAAAAAAAATGTCAAGATTAGACAAGCTAAAAATAGTAATTTGAAATATTAAAAGAAACTGATAATAAATTTGAAAAAGGATGACCATATACCCTTTCCAAAAAAGAAATTTGATAAAACCGTTAGATTATAATCTAATGGTGATGACTGTTGCCTTTCCTCAATCATGGAAGTATCATGTCTCATTCGAAGGGTCAGAGACACATGCACACACAGGTAGCTAGGATTTTTTTTATAATTGTATATAATGAGGAAGAGGTCAGCACACAGCTCGTGATCGCCAATCTGAACCACACAGCCCTCGTACTTATACTGTGCAAGGAGTCACTGCCCTCCAAGGTCAGCTATCAAATATGGTCTCTCGAGTCTCTTCGGCTCTCGACCCAACTGTGATGCGAAAAATAAATTTAATCAAATATCCACCCAAAAAAATGCCAAGCCTAAGGTGATGTAGCTCCCGTGTCAAACTAAGTATGAGCAGCCAATCCCTCTACTGATCATGCATCTCTATCTCCATTTGTGTACATAAATAGTTCCACAGAAGTGGATGCATGAGCGTCCTTCAGAGATCCTTCAGAGACAGAGACCACTCTACAAATTATATCTTCTAATATCCTTATCTAATCCACATATATTCCACATATATCTCCATCTTTACGGATAGGTAACACACTTTCATATCCATTAATATCCATATTGTATTTTTTACCCAAATTTTAAATGGATTAAGGATATGGTGTGTATGCCTAAGGGTAACCGTGCAAAAGAGAGAGAGAGAGAGAGAGAGAGATTGTGTGTGCACTGGTCCATATGTGTGTGTGCATGTGTCCCCCTAGTCCACCACATAATTGAAAATGTCGGACATCACCAAAATGAATGTTTCTTTTGTTGGAACCGTTTTTATATAAACCAGGTAATTAACTCGTGTTTCAAATAGCTTCAGTTCTTAATCAACTTCTTTATCATCTTAAAATTGATCTCTCTTCTTTATCAATCCTCTCTAACTTGATGAAGTCACCAGATGCCAAAAATTCTTTAATCAAGCACAACCATAATCCAACATGTCTAGTGTAGCCGTATCAGGTTCTAGCAACCCTGAGAATAAAAACATCATAGTGAAAGATCCATCCAAGGAACAAAACAGAATTCAAAACCCAGCAGAAAGAAACATAAAATAAACTATGCCTGAATTACATGTTATCAGGACTACATGCATATGTGGTGATCCTTACCTCGACCCTGCATAGCAGGAACTTATAAACAGAGCAGCCCTTTTTTTACGTGCATAGGTATAGTGGAAAATACATATATTTAAGTTTGGGCTCTCTTTCTGTTGGTTTACATCCATATTAATAATACTTGAAACTGGCTCACAGTGTTCTTCAAAAAAATAAAATGATACTATGGTCCACTTGAACACTCACCAAAAGCTAATTAACCACTTACTGCTGGGTGCTACGGGGATTGGCTAAGTTTAATATTGTCAATATGCAACTATAAGATGTTTTTGTGTCCATTGGGGCCCATAACTCAATACATCATAAAAAGCAGACAGAATTCTGGAGCATCAATCACTCTCAGAAGAGACTATTCGGCTCACATAACTCTAGCTTTCATGTCGGCTTTCCACTAAAAGAAAGACACTGATTAACATCTACTTGCATGCGTCCAATGGACTAAGGTATAATAGTCACATTAAAATTAACGCGGTACCCATCAACATGGAGGTAATGCCCTAATTAATTATTATTTTGTGCTTCTATATTGTCAATGTATAAGGCATGAATATCCTATGCTCACAAGATACAAAAAAGCTGATACATATCGTAACTTTCATGGATAATGCAGGCATACCAGTTAATATCTTTCTCATATAAGCAACTTCAGTTGCTTTTTCTGATTAATATTCAATAACAATCATAGACATCCAATTCAGATAAACTGATCATCAATTTCCACCATGATCATAGTCTTTGGTAATCATCATTTCCACATAAACTCCCATAAGATCATCACCATAATATTTAAAAAAATGTATCTTCATCAACATATCAGTTACGACAAGTTTATTTCAGTTGCACAAGCAAAAGATATCCTGCTTTATCAGGTGGTTTGCAGTTCACAGAATACGCTATCATGCTTTGACAAACAAAAGAAGAAATAGACATGCCGAGCTTCCTCCTGCCCTCCCTGAGAGACGCAACGGACCATAGCTTTGAGCTGAAACTTATTAGCTCAAGCTAAGGAAAAGACGGCAAACAGAATCTGCTCTTTTTTCCATTCCATCTGTTCCATAAAACAATCTTCGATCCTCAAACAAAGCAATGCGCTAAAAAAAGGCAGAGACCATTAATGTCAGTAGTCTCAAACAGTCGAAAAGTCTAAAAGCCATCAATTTCAACCGGGCAATCATCTGTCAGATTTTCACAGATAAATAATTGGTCGCCTAAACCCGATGTGCCAAATCCAGATTAAACCCAAATGAAGCAAGCTTAATCAGAACCACTCAATCATTGCCACACTATAAATATGTGCACATCCAGCCATTCCTCCCACACCTTGGTCTCCCCTCCTCTCTCTGCCAGCATCTTACTCCCACCAAATAAATGAAGACTGCAACCAAGTACCTCCCATCAAACAATTCTAGACTTCTTTCTGTCATCTTTGTGATGTTACTCTTGGCTGGTGTCATCATCCATGCCTTGAATTCTCACATTCCTTGCTCCCTGAAGATGTTAAATATCCAAGGCACTTTCAGTTTTCATGATGTTCGTCATGCATCCAGAGACTTCGGCAATCAGTATACTTCACAGCCATCTGCTGTTTTGTATCCCAAAACAGTCTCTGATATATCCACAGTTATAAAGGAGGTTTACAGAATGGGTCCAGATTCGAAACTTACAATTGCTGCAAGAGGCCATGGCCACTCTCTCCAAGGACAGGCTCAGGCTCCTGGTGGTATTGTCATACTCATGGAATCTCTCCAGGAGCAAGATATGATGGTCCATGATGGGAAAGATCCATATATAGATGCCTCTGGTGGATGTCTCTGGATTGATATTCTGCATGAGAGTCTTAAGCACGGACTTGCACCAAAGTCATGGACAGATTACCTTTATCTAACAGTTGGCGGCACTTTGTCAAATGCTGGGGTCAGCGGGCAGACATTCCGCCATGGACCTCAAATTAGCAACGTCCACCTACTGGAGATCATTACAGGTTTATTATGTTTAAACAACCAAGAAGCATCATCAATCCATTAACTAAACGGCATACATTCATTTTTTGCAGGAAAAGGAGATATTGTGAACTGCTCAGCAGAACAAAATGCAGATCTATTCTTTGCTGTTCTTGGTGGACTAGGCCAGTTTGGTGTAATCACCCGTGCAAGGATTGCCCTAGAACCAGCACCAAAAATGGTATAGTGATATTCAAATTATACAATTGCAAATTACCATATATATATATATATATATATATATTGCATAAGTTCAATTTTCTTATTCAAAAAGTGAAATTCTTGCAGGTAAGATGGATTAGAGTCCTATACTCTGATTTTACTGCATTCACCGAGGACCAAGAGAAGCTGATTTCTGATGAATATACATTTGACTATATGGAAGGCTTTGTAATAAAGAACCGGACAGGCCTCCTGAATGACTGGAGGTCTTTCTTAAACCCACAGGATCCATTTCAAGCAAGTCAATTCAACTCCGAGGGCAGAACTCTATATTGTTTAGAGATGACCAAAAACTTCAATCCCGATGAAAGTGAACTCGTAGACCAGGTACCTTGTTTTTCATCTCTAAATGCATATGCATGATCATGCATGCACCATGCACAATTTTATAATTCCATAGCACAGTAAAAGCATGTGAAGTAAATGGATTTACAAGGAAGAATGTCTTGTTGCAGGAAGTCGCCTTAGTCCTGTCACAACTACAATACATCCCCTCCACATTATTCCAGTCAAAAGTCTCATATCTTGAGTTTTTAAACAGAGTGCACATATCTGAATTGAAGCTCAGGTCAAAAGGTTTATGGGATGTTCCACACCCATGGCTTAATCTCCTCATACCAAGAACAAGAGTCAAAGACTTTGCAGATGAGGTTTTTGGAAATATGGTTACAGACAGCTGCAATGGTCCCATCCTGATTTACCCAGTTAAAAAATCAAAGTAATTACCTAAACTGATACTATATCCTCCATATTAATTTTCTTATTACATCAGCAACCATTGGTGATTCACGTCGCCTTGCGATTTCTGTTTCAGATGGGATAACCGGACATCAGCAGTTATTCCAGATGAGGAAATATTCTACTTGGTGGCATTTCTTACCTCTGTGACATCAATGTCGGATCATGATGGTCTCAAGGTTTCTCTTAAACAAAACAAGAACATAATAGAATTTTGCAATAAGGCCGGAATCCAAATGAAGCAATACCTGCCTCACTATGTTACAACTGAGGAGTGGAAGAAACACTTTGGACAAAGGTGGGAGGCACTTGTCCGTAGAAAATTGGAATATGACCCATTAGCAATTCTCAACCCAGGACAGAGAATCTTCCAAAAGGCCACCATAAGAAGATATTCTAGCATATGATGGCCACTTGGAATCACTGTACAACCCCATGTTCATGCGATGTACTTGTGTTAGTGTGTCTAGGATACAAAGTCAAGTTGAACTGTACATAGTAAGCTATCCAGTGGAAGGAGCATAATCCAAGAACACTGCTAACCCAAAAAATTGTCTAGTAGCTGAAAAAATGGCATCATCTATAGCCTACAAGCTTGACACTCTCAGAAAAACTGTGAAAAGATACTCCCTGTTGATCATGCATTTCCTTGGTTAAACTAATAGCTATAATTGATATTACCATAATAATTAACTTTTTGAACTCTTTCTGGACTTTTTATCTTTTCCACCATTAAACAGATAATTAAGCAACCATAATGGTCCCTTTTCTGCCCAGGCGAAAACAGTGACAAACAAGCAAGCAAGCACTTTACCGTAGTTTCAAAAAGCCAGTTCATAAACCTAGTTCAATGAACAATAGAAGCAGTGCTTTCTTATTCACCAACAAATCCCATGAAGTTTTCTTTACGATCCATGGCGTTGCATTTAAACACCAATGCGTGCCTATAAAGCACTCTGGTTAGGGATGAGGATTGGGTTGGGCTAGCCCAACCCAGCCCACCTACATGACGCACAAGCCGGGTCCGAACACGTTCAACCGGGCTTGGGCCAAAAATTTAAGCCATTAAATAAACGGGCCGGGTTCAGGATGACCTTGGTCCAAATCCATGAGAGCCCACTGGCCCTTTGTAAACCCATGATCACATATAATTGACATTGTTGCAATATTCAACCGACTACACCAACTACTTAGCATGAGTATGCAGTGTAGGGGGTAGACCGATAGAATATCTTTATTCAGAAAATAGTCGCCCAAACTGAATATTTGGTCCAAATATTCGGCCTAGTTGGCCGCGTAGTCGGCTGACTGAGGTTGATACTTCGTTTTGGTTTCTCAGTTAGATCCATTATGGATCTAACACGATTCCATTAAGTAAACCACTGCCCCCGCGATAGGAACTCCCAATGAACCTCTGTCTAACTCCATTTGCAAGTTGCCAAACCCCTAAATAACACTCCGGACTCCCAAGCCTCGAAAAGAACATTGCTCCACTCACCAGATTCACCACCAAACTCCTGCAATGCTTCCTTTCCAGCATCCACGTTGGTGATTGCTTCCAATCTCCATATCACCTGACACAAGTGACGCATGCTACTGTGAGCTTGTGACGCAAGTATGCTTTTTTATTCTTTTCTATACTTATCATGCAAGTTTCCAAGATATCACGGGATATGAGCAGTATCAAGGCCCTAAATGTCAGTTTCGTTCACCATTTCGGTATCGACCAAAATAGAATTCCGATGGAATTTCGGTGGAATTTCGACCGAAATTTCGGTCATCTCGGTCATTTTTTGTACTAGGACCCCCATATTTCGGTCATTTCGGTCGAATTTCGATTTCGACTGGATATCGATATTCGACAGAAATTCGACCGAATTTCGCTGAAACTTGAGGCCATGAGCAGTATTTCTCTCTATTATGTCCATTCTAAAAAAATATAGATACTGCCTCGCTTTTCGTACCGTCGTTGGTACTAATAAGTCATTTCTGGGTCTTGCAAGCATTGTGGTAGTGTTGGTTGCTATTAGATGCATCCTGATATGATCTTACAGTTGCTAGTATGTCGTGATGATTATTAAAGGGAGTCCAACATTCTTATCTGTTGGATGGGTTCCCCTCCTTGTGGGAACCTATTCCATATTTATAGGACATTAGTAGTCCTATTTGGAAAAGAAAAACCAATTATTGATTGGAGAAGGAGATCAATTACCTTTTAGGATTAGGAGTTATCTTTTCCTAATCCTATTGAAAGTAGGAGTCCAAGTTTCCTTATTTGCTCATCTCCATGGAGTATAAATAGGAGGTATGAGGTGCATACCAGGATCATCCCAACACAAGCTATCCTATGACAAGAAAGAAACAAGAGAGAGAGGAAGAAGAAAAAGGGTCCGTGATTGCCGCGAAGTTTGGATGGGTAACCTTTGGAGCAGTTCTTCTCCAGCATTCTTCCCTACAGTTTGGCGACAGATTTATCCGTTTGGTGATATTTCTCCTCTTTACTATTCTCCATTGTTTGGTGATTTGTAGCACCGTATTAAGGGTCGGCCTTTTGTAAGCCCCTCACGGGAGATTACTTCGATTATAGTGCTTGTTTTTGGGTTGCGATCAACCCCGTAGTTTTTCCCCTCACATTAAGGGTTTTTCACGTTGAAAATTCTCCGTACATTTGTGGTTGTTTTTTTGTGTGGTTGAGATACTTTCTCGTAGTTGATATATCGTGCAGGATCTGCCTATCGACTTTGGTTATTTTCCGTAATTCAATTTATACTGAGAATCTGTTCCAAACAAGTGCTATCAGAGCAAGGTTTAATGGCAGATTACAAGATGGAGTTTGGTTTGAGCAGGATGATTAGTCTTAATGGGACTAATTATAATTTGTGGAAGAACAAGATGAAGGATCTTTTATATGTGAAGACTATGCCCTTCCGGTGTTCTCCACGCAGAAGCCCGAAGTCAAGACAGATGAGGAATGGGAGTTTGAACATGAGCAGGTTTGTGGCTTCATAAGACAGTTTGTTGATGAAAATGTCTACAACCATATCCAAGATGAAAGTCACGCTAGAAGCTTGTGGTTGAAGTTGGAAAATCTTTACGCCTCCAAGACGGGAAGTAACAAATTGTTTCTTCTCAAGAGACTAGTGAACTTAAGGTTCAAGGAAGGCAGCTCTGTACTGGATTTTTTGAAAGAGTTCCAAGGAATTACTAGCTAGTTGACGAGCATGGGGATAAAATTTGAAGATGAGATGTTGGGACTACTACGGCTTGCTACTCTACCAGATTCATGGGAGACTTTTCGAGTCTCACTTACGACTTCTACATTCAATGGGGTCATTTCTTTGGAGACAGTCAAGTCTGGCATTCTCAATGAGGAGATGCGAAGAAAAACCCAAGGAAGCTCTTTACATTCAGAAGTTCTTGTCACAGAGAACAGGGGGAGGAGCCGAACTAAGACTGATAAAGGTAGAGATAATGTCAGAAGCAAGCTTAGATCCAGATATCAGAATATGGAGTACCACTATTGCAAGAAGAAGGGGCACATCAAGAAGTATTGCTTCCAGTTCAAGAGAGATAACAAGAATGGTGGCGACAAGCAAGAGAAAAAGAATGAACAAGTTGTTGCAGCTGCACAGCATGAGCTCCTCATTGTCTGTGATGAGGAGATGGTAAATGTCGCACAGGATAGTACTTCTTGGCTTGTTGATAGCGGATCTGCTCTATATGTCACATCTTAGAGAGAGTTTTTCTCTTCATATACAGTTGGTGATTTTGGTACATTGAAGGTGGGGAAAGGTTCTTTGTCCCATGTTGTTGGCATTGGCAATATTGCATTGAAGAATACCAATGGAGTTGTGTTGACGCTCAAAGATGTGAGGCATACGCCAGATATGCACTTAAATCTGATCTCTACAGGCAAGCTTGATGATGAAGGATACCTTAATACTTTTGGTAGCGGTCAATGGAATCTTACCCGAGGATCCTTGATTGTTGCTCGTGGAAAGAAGTATAGCAACAATCTTTACATCATGAATGTATCCATCTCCCGTGATATTGCACATGTGACTGGAGATGCAAAATCCATTGAGTTGTGGCATCGACGATTGGGGCACATGAGCGAGAAGGGGTTGTAGTGTTTGGTGAGGAAGAATATGCTGACAGATGTCAAGAAAGAGAAGCTGGAGAGATGCACACACTGCTTGGCTGGGAAGCAGACAAGAGTCTCCTTCAAGAGCCATCCACTTTCTAGGAAGATGCAACCATTAGAGCTTGTTCACACAGATGTTTATGGTCTGTTGAAAGTAAATTCTCTTGGTGGTGTACTTTATTTTCTTACATTTATTGATGATTTCTCTAGGAAAGTTTGGGTCTACGCCTTAAAGAGAAAGGACCAAGTCCTTGGTGTTTTCAAAGACTTCCATCCATTAGTGGAGCGACAATCTGGAAAGAAGCTGAAGTGCATCCACAGTGATAATGGTGGTGAGTATATTGGACCGTTTGATGAGTATTGCAGGCCTCATGGTATCAGGCACAAGAAGACTCCACCCAAGACGTCGCAGTTGAATGGCGTTGCAGAGAGAATGAACATGACCCTGATGAAGAGTCAGATGTCTCCTTTCTGAAGCTAAGTTGCCTAACTCTTTTTGGTGTGAAATACTTTATATTGTTGTTCATGTTATTAATCTATCTCCACATGTACCCTTGGATGGTGATGTTCCTGACAGGGTTTGGCATGGAAAGAATGTCTCATACAACCATTTGCAGGTCTTTGGATGTCGCGTATTTGTGCATGTTCCCAAGGATGAAAGGTCTAAGTTGGACGCAAAGACAAAGCAGTGTATCTTCTTGGGATATGGACAAGATGAGCTTGGTTACAGGTTGTATGATCCAGTTGATAAGAAGCTGCTGAGGAGAAGGGATGTGATTTTCTCTGAAGGTCAAACCATTGAAGACATCAAGAAGGCTGCTAAGGACTCTCCTTCGAGCAGCTATCAGCCAGATGATATGGAGCCAGTCCCTTTGCAGAGGGCTCCACATGTGGTGCCAGATGATGCATATGAGCAGGTACCAGATGCAGGACATGAGGAGGATGTACCACAGATCACCACTCCTGATGATGATGATGCAGATGACGGTAGCGATCATGATGGGCAAGATGATGAGAGTTCTTCTTCCGAGGCTCTCCCACCACAGAGACCCGTGAGGTAGAGGCGGCCCTCCACTAGGTATTCTGCACATGAGTACATTTTGTTGACAGATAGCGGCGAGCCTGAATACTATGAAGAAGCCTTGCAAGATGCAAACAAGGAGAAATGGGTAGAAGTTATGAAAGAGGAAATGGAGTCACTTCATGACAATCATACCTTTTAGCTTGTCAAGTTGCCTAAAGGCAAGCGGGCATTGAGAAACAAGTAGGCTTATAGAGTGAAATATGATGAATACTCTACAAATCCAAGGTACAAAGCTAGGTTGGTGTGAAAGGTTTTAATCAAAGGAAGGGAGTTGACTTTGAGGAGATATTTTCTCATGTGGTGAAGATGTATTTTATCAGGGTGGTTCTCAGCTTGGCGGCTAGTCTTGATCTGGAGGTTGAATAGATGGATGTGAAGACAGCTTTTCTTCATGGTGACCTTGAGGAGGAAATTTACATGTTGCAACCAGAGGGCTTTACAGTCAAAGGCAAGGAAGACTATGTTTGCAGACTGAAGAAGAGTATATATGGCTTGAAGCAAGCACCCATACAGTGGTACAAGAAGTTTGACTCGTTCAAGGAGGATCATGGTTATTCCAAGACTACTTCAGACCATTGTGTATTCGTGAAGAAATTCTCATGTGATGATTTCATCATATTGTTGCTTTATATTGACGACATGTTGATTGTAGGCAACAATGGAGAAAGAATTTTTGACTTGAAAAAAGAGTTGAGCAAGTCCTTTGCTATGAAGGACTTGGGGCATGCAAGTCAGATACCGGGCATGAAGATCACTCGAGATAGGGGAATAAGGAAACTTCAACTTTCACAAGAGAAGTACATTGAGAAGGTACTTCAAAGATTTTATATGGAGAAAGCAAAGCCAGCTAGCACCCCTCTTGGAGCGCATTTCAAGTTAAGTTCTAAAGATAGCCCACAGAGCAAAGCAAAGAAGAAAGATATGGAAAGAGTTCCCTATGCATCAGCCACATGTAGTCTCATGTATGCCATGATTTGTACGGGCCACATATTGCTCATGCAGTTGGAGTTGTTAGTAAGTTCATCTCAAATCCAGGAAAACAACATTGGGAAGCAGTTAAATGGATCTTGAGATATCTTCGAGGTACTAGCAGTTACTCTCTTTACTTTGGAGCAGAGAAGAATATTCTTCTTGGATATACAGATTCAGATATGGCGGATGACATTGATGGGGGAAGATCCATATCTGGCTACATGATGTCCTTTGCAGGTGGCGCAGTTTCTTGGCAGTCTTGTCTCCAGAAGTGTGTTGCTTTATCTACTACAGAGGCAGAGTTCATTGTAGCTACAGAGGCATGCAAGGAGTTGCTGTGGATGAAGAAGTTCATGCAGGAACTTGATTTTCATCAAGACAAGTATGTTCTTTACTGTGACAGTCAGAGTGCTATTCAGCTTGGCAAGAACTCTACATTCCATGTAAGATCGAAGCACATCGATGTCAGATATCATTGGATATGTGATGTGTTAGAATCGAAGCAGCTTGTACTTGATAAGATCCACACAGATGATAACAATGATGATATGATGATAAAGACTTTACCGCTTGGAAAGTTCGAGAGATGCTACTCCCTCGCAGGTTTGGAGCAGTTCCCACATTGTCGGTGAGGGGGAGATTTGTTGGATGGGTTTCCCTCCTCGTAGAAACCTATTCCATATTTATAGGACACTGGTAGTCCTATTTGGAA
Organism: Ottelia alismoides; assembly: GCA_037367405.1. Classification (NCBI taxonomy): domain Eukaryota; kingdom Viridiplantae; phylum Streptophyta; class Magnoliopsida; order Alismatales; family Hydrocharitaceae; genus Ottelia; species Ottelia alismoides. The sequence goes on along the minus strand of JAZKJV010010215.1, from coordinate 134,702 downwards.
AAGAAAAATCAATTATTGATTGGAAAAGGAGATCAACTACCTTTTAAGATTAGGAGTTTTAGAGCTTCAAAAAAAAGATTAGGAGTTTTATTTTCCTAATCCTATTGGAAGTAGGAGTCCAAATTTCCTTATTTGCTCATTTCCATGAAGTATAAATAGGGGGTATGGGGTGCATACCAGGATCATCCCAACACAAGCTCTCCCAGGACAAGAAAGAAACAAAAGAGAGAGGAAGAAGAAAGAGGGTTCATGGTTGCCGTGAAGTTTGGAGGGAGTGACTTTTGGAGCAGTTCTTCTCCAGTATTCCTCCCTACAGTTTGGTGACGGATTTATCCGTTTGGTGATATTTCTCCTCTTTACTATTATCCATTGTTTGGTGATTTGTAGCACCGTATTGAGGGCCAACCTTTTGTAAGCCCCTCACGAGAGATTACTTCGATTATAGTGCTTGGTTTTGGGTTGCGATCAACCCCGTAGTTTTTCCCCTCACATTGAGGGTTTTCCACGTTAAAATTCTCCGTGCATTTGTGGTTGATTTTTTGTGTGGTTGAGATACTTTCTCGTAGTTGATATATCTGTGTAGATATTTGTGTAGATATTCACTCTTTGTGCAGAGAACATCTAGAGGTAAAGTTATCATTATGGTCTATGTGGATAATATACTTGTTACAGGAGACGATGTGCAGGGTGTCAAGATAGTAAAAGAATTTATGGGTCGTCAGTTTGTTACCAAAATCTTGGTACCCTAAGGTATTTTTTAGGGTTGGAATTTGCTAGGAATGCGCAGGGTCTTGTGATAACCCAAAGGAAGTATGTTACAGACATGCTTGTTGAGACAGGCATGATTGGGTATCGACCATCTACTATTCCTATGGACCCTAGCATGAAGTTATATGATGATGATACAGATGAGGTCGATAGAAGAAGATATAGAGAGATGGTGGGAAATGTTGGGAAAAATAAAGGAGCTTGTTTATTCCATCAGCCCTAGGCTCTCTTATATAGGAGAGTAGCCTATGGGTAAATTACATAAAGAGTACGGCAGGAATGGAAAATAGCAAAGGAGTACATAAGTAAAAAATATATGTTAACACTCCCCCTCAAGATGGAGCATAGATATCAATCATGCTCAGCTTGGATGCACACTTCTGGAACGGGCCTCGCAGTAATGCCTTGGTAAAGATATCTGCAGTTTGATTCTCTGAACTAACATGGGATGTAGCAATGAATCCCTTCTGGATCATGTCACGTATAAAGTGACAGTCAACTCAATGTGCTTGGTGCGTTCATGGAATGTTGGATTGTTTGCAATGAACAAGGCCGCTTGATTGTCACATTCTAAATCCATAGGAAGTGGAACTTCTATATATAAATCTGTAAGCACAACCTTTACCCACATCATTTCTGTGCTAACCTGGGCCATAGCCCTATATTCAGATTCAGCACTAGACCTTGCTACCACAGTTTGCTTCTTGCTCCTCCATGAGATTAGGGAATCTCCAACATATACAGCAAAACCCAGACGTAGACTTCCTGTCCTTGGGACACCCTGCATAATCTGCATCTGCACGTGCTGAGATACAAGGCCCTAAATGTCGGTTTCGGTCACCATTTCGGTATCGACCAAAACAGAATTTCGATGGAATTTCGGTGGAATTTCGACCGAAATTTCGGTCATTTCGGTCATTTTTTGTACTAGGACCCCCATATTTCGGTCATTTCGGTCATTTCGGTCGAATTTCGATTTCGACTGGATATCGATATTCGACAGAAATTCGACCGAATTTCGCTGAAATTTGAGGCCATGCTGAGATAGAAATCTCCTTGCCTTTCTTGAACAGCAAACCTGCACCTGGAGATGACTTGAGGTACCTGAGTATCATATGTATGGCATCCATATGAACTTGACGTGGTTGCTCCATGAACTGGCTCACCCGACTCACTGCAAAGGATATATCGAGCCTAGTGATACTTACATACAGAAGTTTGCCCACCAGTTCTCTGTATCTTCTCCTATCCACCTCCTATGTATCATCATCATATAGTTCCATACTAGGATCCATTGGTGTGGTAGCAGGTCGGCAACCAAGCATTCTTGTTTCACTCAACAGGTCAGTCACATATTTTCTCTGAGACATTACTAACCCATACGGATTTCTGGCGAACTCCAGCCCCAAAAAATATCTAAGGACTCCGAGGTCCTTGGTAACAAATTCACGACCCAGCATTTCTTTCGCCTCCTTGGTCCCTTGTACATCATCACCTGTAATTAAGATGTCATCTACATAAACCATGATTGCAATAATACCTCTGGAAGTCTTTTGTACAAACAAGAAATGATCAGCATTAGAACGTTTGTATCCCTGTTTCTCAAAGAGGTCTGAGAGCTTCTGAAACCACGCTCTGGGGCTCTGTTTAAGGCCATAGATAGCCTTATGAAGTCTGCACACTTTGGAACACTCCCCCTCAACAGCAAAACCAGGTGTTTGTTGTATGTAGACTTCCTCTTGAAGGTCACCATATAAGAACGCATTCTTCACATCCAACTGATATAGCAGCCACTCATGAGTAACCGCAGCTGACAACAAGATCCGTAGAGTAGAATGGCGGGCCACTGGTGGGAATGTATAAAGATAGTCCACCCCGTATGTCTGTGTAAAGCCACGAGCAACAAGGCGAGCCTTGTATCTGTCAATACTGCCATCTGCATTCTGCTTGACTGTAAATACCCACTTGCAACTTACTGGTGACACATCAGCAGGTATAGGAACCAGACTCCAAGTTCCTCTAGACTGGAGTGCTGCCATTTCTTCCTCCATTGCTCGACGCCATTGACTATCCTTCATAGCATCTTGGTAATTCCGGGGAATAGCTACAGCTGACAATGCTACGGCAAAGTTCCTGAAATCTTCAGTTAGTCGTTCAAACGACACAGACGCAGCTAAAGGGTATGACACGCAACTCCTCTTCGATTTCTGTATAGCAATAGGAACATCTAAGTCAGTTGTATCCTCGTCCATCCTCTGTAACACACCCTGCTCAGAAACATCATCAGAGCCATCAATAATAATATCTTCAGAACATACCTTAGGCGATCTCGGTGATGAGCAATGACCATGAGCTGGAGCAGGCCTGCGGGTATAATGATATGGTAGTGGTGAAATAGGTATAGTAATGGGAGGTACAGAAGATGATAACGATTCTGGTGGTAGTGGTGGTGGTGATGGTGGTAATGGTGGTGGTGGTGACATGTAAATGGCATCAGTATTAGCTGGAGGTATCAACTGATCACCTGATGCTGAAAAATACATAACAGATTCAAAAAATATGACATCTGCACTAACAAGATACCGCCTGTGTAATGGATCATAGCACTTGTACCCCTTCTGAGTTCTAGAGTACCCAACGAACACACACTTGACAGCCCTAGGAGAGAGCTTGTCAATACCAGGAGACAACTGGTGGACAAAGGCAACCAAGCCAAACACGCAAGGAGTGAGAGAAAATAGCTCTTTCCTAGGGAGGATAAGAGAGAACGGAATCTCTTCACCTGGAACAGATGACGGCATACGATTGATTAGGTAACATGCTGTAAGAACAACGTCACCCCAGTAAGAATGAGGAGCATGACTCTGTATAAGGAGTGACCTGGTGACATCTATAAGTGACGATGTTTCCTTTCAGCAATTCCGTTCTGTTGGGAGGTATAGGCACAGGATGTTTGGTGGATAATCCCCTTTGATGAGAAATAACTGGCAAGGACATAAGTACACAATTCTAGGGCATTATCACTTCTCACAATTTTAACAGAGGCTGAAAAAACATTACAAATCTCAATAAGAAAATTAATAATAATATTCCCTGCTTCAGATTTATTCTTTAACAAAAACACCCACGACACACGAGAAAAGTCATCCACAATAACTATATAAAACATGTGTCCCTGATGATCAGGAACACGACTCGGACCCCGGATATCAATGTGAAATAACTCAAACTTGGAGGTACTACTCCGACACTGACGACTGGGAAAGGTAGACCGATGATGCTTTCTCAACTGACATGCCTCACAGTGGATAGATGTGTGAGGCAGAACCTGGAGTAACACACGACGCAACTTCTGAAGCGGTAGATGCCCAAAGCGCAGATGCCATAGCAAAGGGGAGACGGGTCCAGTAGGTAGAGATGAGGTTCCAGCAAAGGGAGTCTGACTGAGGCGATAGAGGCCTCCTTGCTCATAGCCACGCCCAATCACGTTGCCCGTAAGGATGTCCTGAAAAACAAGAGAAGATGGATCAAAAATCGCCCGACATTGTAAATCCTTTGTAATTTGGCTGATAGATAATAACTTCATTGAAAAATCAGGTACGTGTAACACATTCTTGAGCTGCATAGATGGAGTCAGTCTAATCTCCCCCTGACCAGTAATCGGGGAATGTGTGCCATTGGCAATGACCACTGTTCGACCTGGAGGGATCTGTCTGTACCCTGTAAGTAGACTTTGATCACCACAAAGATGATGTGTGGCGCCAGAGTCCATAATCCATGCTAAAGTATCTGATCCACTACTAGTAAATGCATGTGTGCTACCTGATGCACTGGTAGAAGCAGAGGCGGATGCAGCAACATCAGGCTGGCTCTCAGTAGTGTGTGTTGGGCCGGACGGAGGAATAATGCCCCTTAGACGGGCAACAATCATCAAAGCGATGATCCAAAGAGGCAGCAGATGGAGGTTCTATCTGCTCAGCAACTCGTGCAGATGCCGGAAATCCATGCTTGGAGTAGCATGTGTCTTCAGTATGTCTGGTGCGATGGCAGTAGGTACACGTTGGCCGAGTACGGCCTCCTCTACCACAAGGGCCACGGCCACGTGTATAATGGTGACCTCCACGACCTCTGTTGGTTGCCAAGGCTGAGGCAGTCTGATTCGTCATCGTAGAGGGAACAGTGATCCGGCTCAACCTATGAAAGGCTTCCTCCATAGGAGGAATAGTAGAGTCTGCCAAGATCTGAGACCGTGCTGCCTCATACTCGGGATCAAGGGCAGCGAGAAAAACTCCTACCATATTAGCATTCTGGTAGGTCTTCTGTTGCTTTGGTGTGGCTGTCAGGGGCATAAAGCTATACAGTTTCTCGAACATCCCTCGTACACGTCCATTCTGCTTGATAGTGAATATGTCATGCTAGAGCTGCAGAATCTTTGTCTCATTCTTCGCTTGAGAATATGTGGCGGCTAGAATGTCCCACATATCTTTGGTTGTGGGAGCCTCAAAAAAAAATATCTTTGGTTGTGGGCTGATGAAGAATATCATTGGCAATCTCGATTGCCAGAGTTCCAGATAGCCATACTTTGGTATATGCATCATCTGCCTCCCACGAGGCATTAACTCCAGTCTTCTCAGCAGGCTCTTCTTCAGTAAGAATGTGTTTCTTACCGGTTGACTTCATCATACTCATGAACTGCATTGCCCACAGTTCATAGTTCGAACCATCCATCTTCACAATCGGCGTTGGACCTCGGAATGCGCCTACATATGGGATATCTGCCTTGCTTTCAGACATACTTGTAACCAAAGACTGGAGTAGTAGACTGAGAATAAGATCGTCTACACGGACATAGATGGGTTTAGTTGCATGTGTAGACTTCAAGCAACCAAACCCATTCCTTTGGAGGTGTGCGTGCTAGAAATACGTGTAGGGTTGAATCACAGCTTAAGGGCGCACAGCAAGGGGCGCACACAAGGGTGCGTAGGGAGCGCGCGAGAAGCCACGCGAGAGGGTGCACCGGCAAGTGCGCACTGGAGATGCGCTAGAAGCGCAAGGCGTGTGCTAGTGATGCACGCGGGGCGCAGGAGATGCGTGCGGGTGCACGAGGAGCGCGCTGGAGAGAACGCTAGAGATGCGCGCGAGGCGCGCGGCACAGCGTAGGAAACGCAGGCGACGTGCGCAGGAGGCGCAGAAGGCGCGCGAGGCGCAGGGCGCTGGAGGGCTCGACGACGCGCAGGCGAGATGCTCCGAGAGGCACCGCCGGCGGCGGCGCGAGGAGAGAGAGAGGTGCTCGACAGTGAGGCTAGGGTTAGGGTTTCAAGAACTCTGGTCTAGGACCGTCGCTCTGATACCATGTTGGGAAAAATAAAGGAGCTTGTTTATTCCATCAGCCCTAGGCTCTCTTATATAGGAGAGTAGCCTATGGGTAAATTACATAAAGAGTACGGCAGGAATGGAAAATAGCAAAGGAGTACATAAGTAAATAATATATGTTTACAGGAAAGCTCCTCTATATTACTATTACTAGACCCGACATCTCCTTTTGTGTGAGTCAAGTGAGTCAGTTCATGGAGCAGCCCCGACAGATTCAAATGGATGCTATATACATGATTTTGAGATATTTCACATCTTCTCCAAGTGCAGAATTACTATTCAGAAAAGGAGCAACTCTTTTTGTGTCTGTACGTGCTGATGCAGACTATGCAGGATGTCCTAAGGATAGGAAGTCTACTTCAGGCCCCGCTATGTTGTTTTAGCCTTGCAATATCTTGCGAACAATTTTATGATTTTATTTAGATTACATCTCACAAGCATTTTATGATGTTTGGCAGTTGCTTGTTGCGGTGTCCTGTAATTTTATCAAGTTAGATTACATCTCATAAATGTTTTTACTTTCTATAAAGATGCCCTATAAATTCGTGATTGTTCTTTAATTGTAATTGTTTTGCTTATTTAATATTGTTTATAGTTGTTATTTGTTTTTTAAGAAATTGTTATTATTTGTGAATAATGGAATCTTTAAATTATCAAATGTAGGTATGGCTACACCTGCAAAGTGGGTCTAATAGTGACAACAAATTTTACACGTCATTAGGATCGAATGATCCTGCATGCAATTTGGATATCTTTGCGAACATTGTTGTATGTGTAGACTCTGCTAGAAGGTGTTGAAGGGAGGAATTTTCATATTTAAGCAACATCTTACACATCGAAGAAGGTATATAGCTCCATATTCAAAAGCTGATGAAGAGACGCAGAATCAAATGTCTGCATACTTAGATGAACTTACAAAAAATAAGATGCAAATAGCAAAGGAAATTGACAAGATTAAAAGAGATATAGACGTCATGAGTGATGTTAGATCAGAAAGAATCGATAAACGACCTTAATTATCTGAATCGACTGACGAGGACATGGAAAACCATGGACTCATGCATTATACGATAATTATGGATGCATTCTCTAAGGATCATCGAGAAAGAGTCATCTCTTACATATGCTAGAAGGTAGACTTCTCGAAAGCGTATGACTGCATGAATTGGAAGTTCATCTAGGCAACACTAGTCCGAAGGGGTTTCCTGGGCATGTGGCTTTATCAGATAGAGAGGTGCATCACTACATCCTCATGTTCCATTCTGATTAATGGAAGGTGGGAGGGATTTTTTTCAGCCACAGAGGGGCATGAAGCATGGATGCCCTTTGGCCCCTCTTTTATTTGTCTTGATCGCATATGCTTTAGTGGTTGTGGCAAGGCTTGTTGAATATGGTGGCTTTTTCGGTGGATATTCTAGAGAGAATTTTTTGATCCCGCTCCTATAGTATGTAAATGACACTATTTTTCTTCATAGAAGGAGGGTTGGTTGAGTGCAAAGCAATTAGAGCAATGCTGGATATTTTTGGAGAGCTTTCGGCTTGAGGGTAAATGGAGCCAAATCCACATTTGTTCCTTTTGGTCTACCTTTGAAGGTGACAACATGTGAGACGATTATGGGGATCACCCGGAATAGCATGCATTATCTATCTTGGTATGTCGTTGTGTGTAAGACTCGGGCAGGTGGATTAGTTGTCAGTGATAGAGAAGTTGGAGAAGAAGTTAGCCAGGTAGAGAACGTCATGCTTGTCAAGGGAGGGAGGTTGGTGATAATGAAGACTATCTTGTCTACAACAAGATTTAGATTTCATGAGATATCAGCGAAATTTTACCGATATTTCGTTTCAACATGGGACCGAAATATCGAGCGATATAGGGGCCTTTTCACGTCATTCGTTCACAAATGTTGGTCGATGTGGGCGAATTTCAACGAAATTTTGTCGAAATATCGTATCGATTTCATAAGGAAGCCAATATCGATATTTAAACCGTGGTCAACATTACATGTGTTCTTTCTTTCATCATTGGTGTTACTGGTGGGCATCCTTAAGCGGTTGGAGGTACCAATGCGACATTTCTTTTGGTCATCGTCAGGCGAAGGTAAGGGAATTACTTTGGTGGAGAGGCATGTGGTGTTGAAGTCTATCAAGGAGGATGGAGTGGGGGTGTTGCGACTTGGAGAAAGGAATAAGCCCTTACTCTCAAAATGGGTGTTCCGAATCGGGGAGAAGGATTTGACTTGCTCTCCAGACTTGTGCAATCAATTTACTTTTTTCACATGATTTTGCATGAATTTGGATGTTGTGAGTTCGCCCACCACTTCTTAGAGATGTATTTATTCTGTCATGCAGGATGTGGTTACTTCATTTTGGCCAGTTGTGAGTGACGGGAGAAATTTCTTGTTATGGTGGATGATTGGATGGAGGAGGGAGCTTTATGTGATGTATGCTCTAGGTTGTTTTCTTGGCATTAAACAAGGAGGGGGTTGCTAATGTATGGTCGCGAGAATCTTGGACACCAACTTTTGTGGCAAAGCTATCATAGAAGAGGTGAGGAAATTTTATGTCTATCGAGCAAGCTGGATAGAATAGAGGAATCGATGGAAGGTAGAGAATGGTGCTAGAGAGATGGATTATTCATTGTTAATAAAACATACGAGGTTTTATCAACTCCATCGATATTGAAAAATGAGGAGGTATCTCGAGAATCGAGATTATGCAATATATATGGAGATGGCAGGTTCCCGTGTGGGTTAGAATTTTTATGTGGTTGTTAAGAAGAAATTAATTGTGCCAAGTGTTAGGAGGGCAAGATCTTGCATGGGTGTGATGACCAAGGCCCTAAATGTCGGTTTCGGTCACCATTTCAGTGACCGACCAAAATGGAATTTCGGTGGAATTTCGATCGATTTACGATCGAATTTCAGTCATTTCGGTCATTTTTTATACTAGGGCCCTCATATTTCGGTCATTTCGCCCATTTCGGTCGAATTTCGATTTCGACAGGATATCAATATTCGACAGAAATTCAACTGAATTTCGCTGAAATTTGAGGCCATGGTGATGACATGTGCAAATAGCATGGAGAGGTTGAAGAGGATGTTGATCACCTTTTCTTTAGATGCCCAAGTCAAGGGAGACATGGGCAGATGATGACTTACCTGGTGTCCAATGGGGCAACATTGACTCATTCTGGAGATCGGCTGACAAGGTCTGGATGGGGTTAATTGAAGGCAGGATCAAAGTGGTTGCGCACCTCCTCCATCCGTTCACCCCGCCTCGCACATCCCCATTATTTCTCAAAAAAATATGGCATGGATTTTATTTCATGCATTGACTGTCAAATCATTTTGGCAGATGCTCGAAGCAATTGGACAATAAGATCCTTGTTGGACATGCGAGCCATTATGCAATAAATGTTATTGCAAATATCATTCCCCGATCTGAAATAAAGAATAATTAATTTGCATAATAGGTCCCTTAGTACAATTAGGTTATGCATCATGGCCATCTTGATGATCATATAGATGTTGATTCAACTGTTGAATCATGGAGGCTAGTGCTTGAATGAATATCTAAAGAGTTAGATTGAGGACTCATCAAGCATCGTCAAATGATTGTTAAGGGAGGATCTCCAGTCTGATAAGGAGATGGCAATCATTTCTCTAAAGGTTGGTATCTAACCGACCTCTTGATGCGGGTCCTCTGCATAGGAATAAAGATTCAGAGGTGTTAGATACGTTAGGTCAAAGAGTTGACTTAACGAGATCAAGATAACCAAAGACCTATGTCGTATGCTGTCACGATATAGGCATGCGTCCTCTGACCGAAGACAAATGTGTTACTATATATTTGAGTATGTACATTTGGCAGATCGATAGGTTGATGATCTAATTAAGGTCTATATACCAGCACGTTGGTGTGCATACAAGGGCGTATGAGTAATACTATCTCTCAAAGGGATCATACAGGTTCATTTACTGAATCGGAAGACATGAGCTCACTCATGAGATATTGTAAAGCAAATTCCGTGACGGTCGTCTCGCTTTGGAAGCTTGACTGAATTTGTAGGTTTAATGTATGCTTTTAGAAAGCATATGATCAATACATGGGTATGATATATGCTTTTGGAAAGCATATGATCGATACCGACTCCCAATGATCAAATGGGAAATTTAATGATGAAACCCTGAAGGAGACAATCTAAATAGATATAAAATGTCAGGTTTATTTTAGGTCTTCCAGTATGCAAGATGTACAGGTATTAGGAATACCGGAGGGTGATGTGATCATAAACGATTGTATATCCATGATGCTTCCATTCCGAGGGAATGATGATGCTTCCACTCCGAGAGAATGATGAAACATGTCTGGATTTTACCCTCTCAGAGAGAAGTGATCTGATCTTAGTCCAAATGTTGGACATTGATCTGAATGTGATTCAGATGTCATGAGAAGATTGGATCTACAGCTTTGATTTAATCAAACATCTAAGGGAGGTCCCCGAGATCTTGGATTTGAGACGTGATCTCAATATCCAAGTCACTATACGTGTAATGTACAATCGTCCTGTCCTTATCTCCAAGTATCCCCGGAGAAAGTGCATTGTTCTTGAAAGAGTTCAAGAATAATTCCACTGTTGAATTATGTATCTAAGCATTGAGATATTGATAATTAAATGTGATTTAATTATCATGAATAATATGAATTTGATTCATATTATTTAGCCATATAAGGAGAGCTATCTAAGATGATTAAATGTGATTTAATTATCAAAGATGTGAATAATGTGAATATGACTCATGTTATTTGGGCAAATGAGAATAGAGATCCAAGATGACTAAAAATGATTTAATTATTAAGGATATGATTAATGTGGATAGCACTACCCACAATAATCATGGATATTATAAATAAGATTTACAATATGATGGAGAGATTTAATTGTAAATAGAACTACAAATTATATATTGTTCTGAATTGGATTCAGAATAAACAATTAATTGTAAATCCGATTTACATATTATGTTGGATATATGAATATGATTCATATTTATCAATGACATGATTGATATTTTCACAAATTTAATTTGAAATTATTTTTGTGAAGTTAAATGCAATAATAGTTGTTGCATTTTATCCTATATAGTAAATATCTATTAAGGAAGGCAAAAACACAAATAAGGTGGCTGTCCACCTCGACCAAGTCAAAGGAGGGACAGTCACTCTCTTTTTAGGGTGGTGGATGCCTCTCTTATTATCTATTTATTATAATTGAAATTAAAATGAATTAATTTGTATCTTGATAGAGGGATATAATTAATTTATTTTAATTAAATTTGTTGTTGCAAATTTGTACCAACAAATTATGACCATTGATTAATAACCTCTTAATCTAAATCGTTGGATTAAGAGGGCGCATGGATTGAGATCCACATACATCCAACTGGTATAAAAGGAAGGGTAACCCTTACCTTTAGATTACACACATGATTCCAAGAGGAATTAAACTCTCTCCATCTCTCTCGGTACACAAGCCCCCTCTCCCCCTCCTTAGAGTGGTCGTCCACCCTAAACCCTATAGAGGGTCATAGTCATCGTGACGTCGTTGTGCTGCCGGATTGACTACTCGTGGATCTCCATCTTCTTCGATGTGTTTGGCTCGTGAAGATGTCGGAACTCTGAGACGAGATCAGGAGATTCGTCGTTTGGATTATCAACATGGATTGCGAGGAGACGCGTCTCATCAACGCGTTCGTAGGCGTCTCCTCTGTCGGATCGGACTTGAGACAGGAGGTCTCTTCGTTTAGAGACTCGATCGCAACCACGCTTCAAGAGGTAACCTTAATACCTAATTGTGGTTTAGATGAAGCGATCCGAGAAGTGTTCTCAGATCATGTGGTTTCATCGTTTTATTTTTTTTAATTCCGTTGCCCCGAAGTACTAGTACGACTAGTCGCTCTCGATCACATATGATACGATCTTCACACTTATGTGATGTGCTTAAGGATTTTCCCATATCCTTCAATCCTGACCTTAAACCTCCTACAAGGTATGAGATAAGCGATCCATATTTGAAGGTGGTAAAGAAAGTCTTAGAAGAATTGAATTGCCACCGAGAGATGTGCAAAACAACATGATGCTCGATAATGATTGATGCATGGACAACCATTCGTGGAAGGAGTATTATCGTGTCCATTGTTCTCTTGGACTTTATTTTTGAATTCTATGGACACATCTGACGAAACACATAATATAGAGTATATTTTCCGATTGGTTTTGATCAATGTATCAAAGAAGTTAGGGTGAATACATTGTACAAGTTGTGCATGATAACGATTCCGACAATGTATGATTGTTGCAAATAAAATATCCACAAATATGGCAGGCATCATGTGTTTCTCATTCAATTGATCTTACATTGGAAGAAATCAGCAAAGAGTAGGGAATCAAAAGTGCAATTACAAATGTGAGGATACTTATAGTTTTCATATATACAACAACAACAACAAAGCCTTTTCCCACAATTAAGTAGGGTCGGCTACATGGATTTTTCGCCTCCATTCAGATCTTTCTTGGGTCAATCTCGGACTTATATCCAAAAAACTAAGATCCCTTCGTATAGTCTCTTTCCAACACTTCTTGGGCCGTCCTCGCCCTCTCTTAGCTGGCTCAACATCCCAACACTCGCATCTCCTAACCGGTGCATCAGTTGACCTTCTTTGCAAATGACCAAACCATCTTAAGCGGTTTTCTCGCATCTTATCCTCGATCGGAGCTACACCAACTTTCTTTCTGATTGCATCATTCCGAATCCAATCTTTACGTGTATGTCCACACATCCATCTTAGCATTTTCATTTCTGCTACAGCCATTCTCTGCACATGTTTATGGTTCACGGGCCAACATTCAGAACCATAAAGCATAGCAGGTCTCACGGCTGCTTTGTAAAACTTTCCTTTAATTTTTAAAGGAATTTTCTTATCACAGAGAACAGCGGAGGCTCCTCTCCATTTTAGTCGGCCTGCATTTATTCTATTAGCAATATCTCCATCAATTTCCCCATCATGTTGCAAAATAGATCCCAGATATCTAAAAGAATCTCTCTTCTGAATGCTATCGTCACTAATCTTCACCTCGATTCCTTCACCATTGCTTCCATCAAAGGTGCATTCCATATATTCCGTCTTAGCCCTACTTATACGAAAACCTTTAGTCTCCAATGCATGTCTCCAAACCTCAAGCTTCTCATTTACTCCATCTCTAGTCTCGTCAATCAGCACAATATCATCAGCAAATAACATACACCAAGGTTACTCATCCTGAATGTGACTAGTCAACTCGTCCATAATCAAAGTAAAAAGAAATGGACTCAAAGCTGAACCTTGATGTAAACCAATGTTGATATCAAAATAGTCAGTCTTCCCCGTCGGGGTCCTTACATAAGATAAAGCCCTATCATACATATCCTTTATGAGATTAATGTATAGGACAGGTACATGTCTCTTCTCCAAAACTCTCCACGGTATCTCTCGTGGGACGGAATCATAAGCCTTCTCCAAATCAATAAAGATCATATGGAGATTCTTCCTCCATATGATCTCTCGTGGGACAGTTTTCGTATATAGTCACACAAAAACTTTGAGCTTTATGCAAAAGTTCACAAAAAAGAGAGATATTGCAGGACCCGAGTAAACTAGATTTGCAAAGAATTTTTTTTACTTTGGAAAGCATCTATGAAAAAAGATAAATTACGGTTGATGTTCTCATTGGATGAATAAAGAGCTTCGAAATGGTCAAGGACAAGGAAATGGAGTATCATCAATTGTCTTGAGCCCTACGTTTTTAGAACCATATCACACTTGCAAAAGTGTTTACACCATTGGTTTACTTCTTACTTGTGGTTGATGCTGATCGCAAGCCATCCACGAACTTTGTGTATGGTGCCCTAGAACAGGATAAACATGAGGTAATGGAATCTTTCAATAGTTTGGAGTCATCTTATAAGTCATTTGTCGATGCAATTAACTCTAAACAAAAGGAAGGCTTGATAACATATTGTACCTCACGACATATTTCTTGAACCCCTACTTTTTTTATAATGAATGCAAGATGTTTGATACAAATGCCATTGTGAATAATGAATTCCTGAATTGCATGGAGGATTTTATCAAAATTTGGATATTCAAGACATCATCACAACACAAGGAGATAACTGCATATAAATTGGCTCAAGGAATATTTAGTAAGACATTGACAGTAAAACAAAGGTTGGTGAATGGTAAACATTCTAGCCTAGTAATTATTTCTAATATTATAATTTATTCCTTGAATGTTATAAGTCATATGTGTGGTTTTTTGACTTCATATGCTTGGACAGCTAGCTGATGGTCTTTTTATGGAAGTGATACACCGCATTTGCAAACTATGACTATCAAGATTATGAGTTTAACCTCCTCATCCAATGTGTAGAGTTATTGAGTTATTTCTATTTATTCTTATTTCAGTCTTGTAACTCTCCTACAGGGTATCCATGTAATTTTCCTTTTTTTGCTCCTCTAGGGTTTCACGTTATATAAGAAATCGTACACCTATGGAATAAGACAAGTCATTTATTCTCCATCTTTCTTCATGTGGTATCAGAGCAACAGTCCTAGACTGAAGTACATATCTAGCAGCCGCCACTACCACAAGCCACCTCTCCTCCTCTTCTTGGCCCTTGTGTGTTCTTCTCAACTTAGGGCCTTGCGTAAGGACTTGAGCCCCAAGCGGTGCCCCAACCTCTTTGAGGTCGTCCTATGTTGCTGCCAGGGTGTCGCCAGGGTGCCGCCCAGGCCTTCCGTGTTGTCACTATCAGGCCCCCAATCCTCGCGTATCGTCGCCATTAGGACCATGGACCCCTCCAGCGCCGTTATCAGGGCCTCAAGCCCCTATAGCGCCACCGCCAAAGCCCCTAAGCCCCTCCTATGTCATCGCAAGGTCCCTAGGTCCCTCCTGCGTTGTTGTACAGCCCTCTTTAGCCCCCTGTACGCTGGAATATGTAATCTAGGGCATATTCCAGCCCTCTGTATGCATGATTGAATGGCTAATATACTTTCTTGAACTTCCTATCTAACCGCGATGGAATCTCTTCCTTTTTTTGAGGCTCAAAAAAGGGGGAGACACTCAACAGTGTTCGCCCTAATATATTAAAAAAGAGAAGAAGAAAAGAATATTACAAAGAAGGGGAAGAAGGAGAAAAAAGCAGTACTACACCCGTCAGAGAAATCGAATAAAGAACAGTACACCACCACCCCCCAAAAACAAAACTCGCATCCTACACCGCACACCAGTCGTCCAGAAGGCGCGAACAATGGATAAGAACATTATCCCGGTAGAACCATTGGCCTGAGAGATGGAATCTCTTCCTACCGAGACCAAATCCATGTACACTACGTCTTCTATGATGGTACAGGGAACTCCTATTAAACTCAATGGTGTAGAAAATATTGTGCTTTGGTCTCGTGTTTTCAAGGTGCTCATCGGTGGTCGGTGATATATATATATATATATATATATATATATATATATATATATATTCTGACAAAAGATCCTCTGAAGGAGATAAAAAAGGATTACGATTCTCGGATTGTCGATAACAATCAAGTCAATACTTGGATGTCTAATAGTGTCTATAGAGAATATTATGTAGTCAGTGTATCTTTTTCTCTATTTTTATTTTTCCGATAACCTCTTATGTAATTTACCC
This sequence comes from Ottelia alismoides, assembly GCA_037367405.1. Taxonomy (NCBI): domain Eukaryota; kingdom Viridiplantae; phylum Streptophyta; class Magnoliopsida; order Alismatales; family Hydrocharitaceae; genus Ottelia; species Ottelia alismoides. The sequence goes on along the minus strand of JAZKJV010010215.1, from coordinate 118,816 downwards.
ATGGGTCCTCTCTATATACGAGAGCCTAAGGTTCTATGGAATAAACATATTGCTCATTTCCACCAACATGGTATCAGAGCCAAAATCCTAACCCTAACCCTAAAGCCCTACCACCGCCGCCCCTCTCTCTCCCTCCATCTCTCGGCGCCGCCGCCGCCGCTCCTCCCCGTAGAGCGCCGCCGCAGCCAGCTCCTCCCTCGCCGCCAGTCCCCTCCTTGCCGGCCCCCCTCCTCGTTGCCGGCCTCCAGCGCCGTCGGCCTCCAACGTAGGGGACCTCCACCGCCGGGTCCCCTTCCCTTCAACGCCGACGCTCCTTCCGTCAGCCTCTCTCTCTCCATGGATTTGAGTGCGTAAAGTATATATATGCACTCAAATCCTATCAAGTTTATGTAGACACTTATTTCTCATCTACAATCCCTAGTTCTTCGTCTCCGGTGGCATGTCAGAAAACAAAGTCGATATGCCCTGCATAGGCGCATTCAAAGGTCCAGCGCCAACAGTCAAGATGGATGGGACGAACTATGAGCTCTGGGCAATGCAGTTCATGAGTCTCATGAAGTCGAACGTAAGAAGCATATACTTACCGAGGAAGAGCCGGCAGAGAAGACTGGGATCTATGCCTCCTAAGAGGTTGATGATTCATATGCCAAGGTTTGCCTATCAGGCACGTTGTCGGTGGAGATTGCCAATGATGTCCTCCATCAGCCCATCGCTAAGGCGATGTGGGATATACTAGACGTCACATATTCACATGTGCGGAACGAGACCAAGATGTTACAGTCCAGCATGACATTTTCACGATGAAGCAGAATGGGCGGCCGCTTCACTCTTTGTATACATCCCTGCGGGAGATGTTTGAGAAACTATATAGCACTATACCCCTCACGGCTACCCCTGAGCAGCAGAAGACCTTCCGGAATGCTACCATGGTGGGGGTACTACTAGCAGCACTTGATCATGAGTATGAAGCAGCCTGATCTCAGATATTTGCCGATGCTACCATTCCTCCTATGGAGGAAGTTTACCGGAGGCTTAGTAGCATCTCTATTTCTTCCAGCACTTCTACTTCACCACCTGCAGCGATGGTTATGTCGCGAGAGAGAGGTGGTCAGTCTTCCTTTCATGGACGTGGACCTCGTGGTCGAGGAGGTCGTTTCCGCCAACCATGCACTTTCTGCCATCGCACAAGTCACTCCGAGGATACATGCTATTCTAAGCATGGGTTTCCAGCATCGGCGTGTGTACCTAGGGATGGGCATTGGGTTGGGCCGGCCCGACCCAGCCCGAAGCCCAGCCCAAAAAGCCCGGCCTAGCCCAAGCCGAAGAGGATATTGGCATGGCCTAACCCGACCTGACCTGAGGCCCAAAATTTTTTTGGGTCGGGCTCGGGCTTGGCATGGCCTAACCCGACCCGGCCCGAGGCCCGCCCGACATAGGCCCGAGTGGTGGCCCGTAGTATGGCTCGAGATTGCGCCCACGACCCAGCCCAAATGTGGCACGCGAGCCTTAGTCAGGGACATATGTCCCCTCCCAGCTCCCTCCCCTCCCTCCAAACACGGTTGATGTCATAGGCTCCTAACCCCTCATGCACGAGAAACCCAAATCTCGCTCCCAAAACCCCAAGTTGTATTGTCCTCCAAGGCTCCAAGCTAGTTGCTAAGATATATCATTGTTGAAGAATCTTTTTTTTATTTTTCGATAGCAACTGAAACTTAATTATGTGGTGGTTATAGAAATTTTTACATTGTATTGTCACTAGAACGTCATTGTTTTACAATTGAAGAGATTGATTTACAATTTTACAATTTTTTCATAAGTAAAATAATATTATTCCCCATTTTGTTGGTTAATGTTTTGTGTCTTATATTACATGTGAGGGGGATGGTATGTTCAATCTAGGGTTTTTTCAGGCTAGAAATCATCCATGTAGTCACATTTCTTGAAATAGGAAAGGATTGAGTGTTGTCAGGAGGAATTCGTGGCAATTAATCATGAGGAGCTCAAGGTATGTTTGTATAGGTCCGCAGAACATTCCAGTTTTGGGCCGGCCCGGCCCAAAGGAAATGGGTCGGGCATGGGCTTGGGCCGAACAACAAGAAGATTTGCGGGCCTAGGCCCGGCCCAAGGCCTGAAATGATTAGATGGGCTTGGGCCTGGGCCCTTCAGGGGTCGGCCCAGCCCGGCCCATGCGCATCCCTACGTGTAGCTGAGCATGTAACATCTCCGTCGGCATCCACTTCAGATCACCGGTTTGAGGAGCTTGTGGCGCGATTGCGTGATATTATGCCTCAACCATCTACAGATTCTCCAAGCGGATCTTCAGATATTATTGCTTCAGCATCTGCCAGTATTTATGCCGTTGCCAGTACCTCAGGTAGTGCTTCTGCTTTTACATCATGTCATGATCTCTCAGATTGGATTATGGACTCCAGTGCAACCCATCATCTCTGCCGTGACAGAGATAGACTTGAGTCATACAGAAACATTCCACCTGGATGCTCAGGCCCTGTTCGTTTGGGGGGTAACCCCCTAAAACCCCCACTTTTAATCCACTAATGGGGCCCACTCCCTTCCCATCAAAAAAATTATATATTATACCATCATATCATCTAAAAATCATAAAATACTCAAATTCTACTCACTATTTCAAACTTCAATACAATCACATCACAACAACCACCCACTTTTTCAAATTTCAATACAATCATATCATAATAACTACCAACTTTTTCAAATTCCAATACAATCACATCACACAAACCCTCCCAACCCTTAACCCACCAACCAAACACACAAACACAACACCGGGTTATCCACCCCTGGATAACCCACCAACCAAACACCACCTCAGTGCTCATAGCCGATTGTTAGAGTATTTGTAGCATGCGTCACTTATGTAATAGGTGGGTAAATGGATCCCTCCAAGATCCATTTACCCCACCACTGAGTTTAGTCCCATACCGCCTAGTGGTGGGACTTGGAGGCCCTGTGGAAGCTATATAAGGAGCCCCAGGCCTCCTGTAACAGATGAGAAAGTTCAATAAAGTATCCGCCCCTTTGAGGGATTCTACCGTGGTTTCTTTTCGCTCCTCACAGAGTAGGGTTCCACGTAAAATCCCGCTGTTCTTTATTTTGTTTATCTTTTTCCATGTTACGCTTCCGCTTCCGATTTTCTAACATGGTATCAGAGCGGGTTAGATTCTTGAGGTTTTCTTTTTTTCATTATTTTAGTCTAGAATTCGATGTAAGAGTTTTTTGTTCTTGAAGTTTTCTCGTTGAAGATTATTCCGAGTTCTGGAAATCTGGTATTCACGTTCTGAACAAGCTCTAGGGTTCAAATTGGAATCCTAGTTCCAGTCCTAAATCGCCTTCACGCTTTTGCGCGCCTCTCCAGTCTGCTGGAGGCGGAGTCCAGCATGCCCAGGCACGAGATCCAGTCGAGCGGCGATCCCAGCCGCACCCGCGATCAACTGGTGGCGGCGCGCTCCAGCACCAGCACGTTCTCCCAATCTGGAAGCCGCCCTTCTCCATCGCGCGAGGGCCCTCCAAGCGGATCCAACCGATCCCACGCGCCATCGGCCATCTCCTCAGCATCTCGGCGCCGCGTAGAACACCACAGCCCTCGCGCGACTCTGATTCCCAGCAGCGCCGCCCCTCTTCATTCACAGTCGCCACCATCGACCGTGCGGTGCTTCCTCCAGCCGCACCTCCTGGCGGAACCCATCTGCGCGCCTCCTGAAGCGCGCACTCCAGGCGACCTCTCATCTCCAGACGATTTCCTCCTCGGATTCACGCAACGATCGCCTCCTTCCCTTCCAGGCTAATGAGCGGCGCCTCCAGCATCACTCCATCGGCATCGGCAGTCCCCGTGCGCGCACCCTCCAGCACGCCGTAAATCCCCGCACAGCTCCAGACTTCGAGCAGGCCTCCCAGGCGGAGGTCTCGACCAGGAAGTGCGCCTCCTGCACGGTGCACATGCTCCTCTCCAGGCGCTGAAGCTGCGTGGCGCCACGTCTTCCGCCCTTCTCCATCGGCAGCAGCAGAAACATCTCCCATCGAGGGAGGCGAGCAGCAGGGACACCTCCCATCAAGGGAGGCGGCGTGCATAAAATAAACGGGGGTTCCGTGGGAACCCTAATTAGGGTTATTTGGTTGAGCCCAATGGGTTGTATGTTTAAAAAAAATGAATTCTTGAAAGAAAAAAAAAGGCGCGTACATATAGTAAAAAGCCGTACGCTAAAGTTCAAAAAAAAATCGCAAAAGGCGCGTACAATAGAAAGAGTCGTACGCATATAAAAAAATGTGAGCTTTGAAAAAAAATGAAAAAAAAAGAATGATGAAAACAGCATAAAAAAATATATTTCAAATATATATATATGGACGGCTTATTAAAAAAACAATTGATGAAGAAAAGCCGCAAGGAATCTTTTGTGAGAATATCCATGTTGTTCTCCCCATATTTATATATTATCTTGTCTTCTCCCAACGTGGTCAACAATGTCATTCAGACCAGTATGGGAGAAAGGGGGAGTATATGTAGAGTCACAGGTCTTGTTCTAAGATTCAGATATCAGATTTTGGCCGACTCTACAATTCCTCCAATGGAGGAAGCCTTCCATAGACTGAGTCGGATTACAGTTCCCTCAACTGCTGCAAGTCAGAATTCTTCAGCCATGGCAGCAACCAGAGGTCGCGGTTTTCATCACCAGGGCCGTGGACGTGGACCCCGTGGGAGGGGTGGCCGCACTAGGCCAACATGCACCTACTGCCACCGTGTTGGACACAATGAAGATACATGCTATTCAAAGCACGGATTTCCTGCATCCGCACGAGCTGCTGAGCAGATAGAGACCCCATCTGCTGCTACCTTGGATCAACGGTTCGATGATTTAGTTGCCCGTCTGAGGGGCATTATCCCACCATCTGGTCCAGCACCGACTACAGAGAGTCATTCTGATGTCGCTGCCTCTACCTCTGCATCTACCAGTGCTTCAGGTAGTATACTTGCACTCCATAGTAGTAGATCTGATACATTGCCATGGATCATGGACTCGGGCGCGACACATCACCTATGTGGCGACCAGAGCCTACTTACAGGATACACTCAGATCCCTCCAGGACGGACAGTAGTGATTGCCAATGGCACACATTCCCCCATCACTGGTCAGGGGGAGATTAGACTGACATCTTCTATGCAGCTCAAGAATGTGCTACATGCACCTGATTTTTTTTTTTTTGAAATCAGAACGATTCGGGGGAGACACGTGGTGGTGTTCGCCCCAAACTTTATTAAAAACGAGAAGAGGGAGTGGAGAAGAGAGGTACAAAGTGATACAAACATCAGGGATCGAGAAGATCCCTGTCAATACCCCAGTCCACAACCCAAACACCCACACGCGACAACAGCATTACCGGAGCATCCAGACATGCACCTGATTTTTCAATGAATTTGTTGTCAATTAGTCAGATTACGAAGGACCTCCATTGTCGGGCAATTTTTGATCCATCTTCTTTGATTTTTCAGGACATCCGTACGGGCAACGTGATTGGTCGTGGCTATGAGCAAGGAGGCCTTTACTATCTGAATCTTAGAACAAGACCTGTGACTCTACATTTTGCAGACCGGTCAGATATTCAGACTCTACAAATTTCAGATTCAGACTCGACGATGACGCATGCCAATCATTTGTCATTCTTGTTGGTCGGCCAGAGCTTTCATGTGAGCCATAAGGACTCCAGAGCAGAGGACTATTCCCTATGCCATTAAGGGCAAGGGTTTTCATGTGGTATCATAGGGACTCCACAGTAGAGTACTATTCTCTGAGGCAGATAGACACTCAAGCCCCGTTCGTCCTCCTCACATGCACGCCATGAGAAGCAACGTCCTCGACTGCAGCAGCTGTGCGCGTTGGGTTGATATTGTCTGTAGTGTCATGTATTGTGAGTTGAGTTTCTGTTTGTTTGTTCAAGCTGAGCATTGCATGCTCCAGCTTGAGGGGGAGTGTTAGAGTATTTGTAGCATGCGTCACTTATGTAATAGGTGGGTAAATGGATCCCTCCAAGATCCATTTACCTCACCACTGAGTTTAGTCCCATACCGTCTAGTGGTGGGACTTGGAGGCCCTGTGGAAGCTATATAAGGAGCCCCAGGCCTCCTGTAACAGATGAGAAAGTTAAATAAAGTATCCGCCCCTTTGAGGGCTTCTCCCGTGGTTTCATCCCGCTCCTCACGGAGTAGGGTTCCATGTAAAATCCCGTTGTTCTTTATTTTGTTTATCTTTTTCCATGTTACGCTTCCGCTTCCGATTTTCTAACACCGATGGGACTCATTCCCCCCATCGTTGGACAGGGGGAGATCACCTTGTCACCGTCCATGCATTTACATAATATTCTACATGCTCCTGAGTTTTCCATGAATCTATTGTCTATTAGTTAGATTACGAATGATTTGCACTGTCGCGCTATATTTGACCCATCTTCTCTTATTTTTCAGGACATACTAACGGGCAGGGTGATTAGTTGTGGCTCTGAGCAGAATGGTCTCTATCGTCTAGTCCGGAATTCATATGCTGGCGTCTCTTCCTACTCAGCCGGATCAGTCTCTCCGTACACCTAGCATCTACGCTTTGGTCACCTCCCGCTTCAAAAGATGTGTCATATCTTGCCTCGGATCTCTCCAAGTTCGTCGTTTCGATGTGAAGCCTGTCAGTTGGGAAAGCATCATCGTGTTAGCTTCCCTAGTCGTCAGTGTCGGAGCAGTAGCTCCCCTTTTGAGTTATTTCATGTTGATATTTGGATTCTGAGTCGTGTTCCTGATCATCAGGGACACAGTATCTATCTTGTAGTAGTTGATAACTTCTCTCGTGTATCGTGGGTATTTCTTTTAAAGAATAAATCTGAAGCAGGGGATGTTATTAGAAATCTTATCATTGAAGTGCAGAAAGTTTTTTCCTCTTCTGTCAAATATCTTCGTACGGATAATGCGTTGGAATTCTGCACTCGCTCTCTCTCCCATTTCTTTTCGTCCAAAGGTATTATTCATCAAACCACTTGTGCTAACACATCTCAACAGAATGAGTGGCAGAGCGAAAACATCGTCATCTTCTTGATATCACTCGAACCCTGCTTATCCAGAGTTGTGCGCCTATCACCTTTTGGGGGGATGTTGTCCTTATGGCCTGCTACCTTGTCAATCGTATGCCATCCTCTGTACTCGATGAGAAAATTCCTCTTTCTGTCATTTTTCCAGAGAAGGAATTATTTTCTCTTACCCCTCATGTCTTTGGTGTTGTTGCTTCTGTTCACCACTTGTCTCCTGGACTTGACAAACTCTCACCTAGAGTTGTCAAGTGTGTCTTTGTGGGTTACTCTCGGACTCAGAAGGGTTACCGTTGTTATGACCCTGTAAACAGGAAATATTTTGTCAATGTTGATGTTACATTTTTTGAGTCCGTTATGTACTTCTCCCCTGCAGGTGACGGGTTGGCTTCTTCCACATCTAATGATGACGTCCATGTTCCTCCTCCTCCTAGCTTGAGTCCACCTTTGTCCATTCCTGTCCCGGTCGTCACGCCGACGTCATCTCCATCACCACCACCACCACAAAAACCACCTATCCTATCATTACCTAAATTCTATACACGTCGGTCAGGTCCTGCTCAGGCGATACGTCAAGCATCCATCAGGCCTCAAGTATGTTCAGATGATATTACTAACGATGGGCCGTATAGTGTGCCAGTGCAGGATTCTTCTTTGCAGGGGGAGTGTGCACCATCGAATACAGTGGACGATGATCTTGATGTTCCTATTGCTATTCGGAAGTAGAATTGGACTTGCGCATCTTATCCCTTTGCTTCCCAGGTTTCCTTTCACCGTCTCACAGGAGACTTCCAGAGATTTGCTACAGCTTTGTCTTCCGTGGCGATACCACGGAATGTTCAGGATGCTATGAAAATTGACTGTTGTCGGTTGGCTATGGAAGAAGAAATGACTGCTTTACAGTCCCGCGGTACGTGGAGCTTGGTTACTGCTCCGTCTGGCGCATCTATTGTTAGCTGCAAACGGGTATTCACATTGAAGTACCATGCAGATGGGAGCCTTGACCGGTACAAGGCACGGCTAGTCGTGATAGGCTTTACTCAAACATATGGTGTGGACTATTTGGATACATTCTCTCCAGTGGCTCATCACTCTACTCTTCGCATTCTTCTGTCTGTTGTTGTGGTACGTGACTGGTTCATATTTCAACTTGATGTCAAGAACGCATTCTTGTATGGCGATTTGCAGGAAGAAGTCTACATGCAGCAGCCACCGGGGTTTGTTTGCTGAGGGGGAGAATCATATGGTGTGTAGACTTCACGAGGCGATATATGGCCTCAAACAGAGCCCAAGGGCGTGGTTCCAGAAGCTTTCCCACCTAATTGAACGACAGGGATTCAAAAGATCAAATGTGGATCACTCGTTGTTCATTCGGAAGACTTCCATAGGTACGGTTGTCATCATGGTATATGTTGATGATATTCTGGTTACAGGAGATGATGTTCAGGGGGTAGAGATGGCAAAAGCATTTTTGGGCCGTCAGTTTGTCACGAAGGATCTTGGTACCCTAAGGTATTTTCTGGGGCTGGAGTTTGCCAGGAATGCACAAGGTCTGGCGATGACCCAAAGGAAATATATTACAGATTTGCTGGTTGAAACGGGCATGGTTAGATGTAGACCATCAAGCACTCATATGGATCCAAGTATGAAATTATATGACAACAATACTGAAGGGGTGGACAGGAGAAGATATAGAGAGATGGTGGGTAAGCTTCTTTACATCACTATAACTCGACCTGATATTTCGTTTGCAGTAAGTCGAGTGAGTCAATTTATAGAGCAGACAAGATAGGTACATATGGATGCTATATACATGATACTAAGGTATCTAAAGTCTTCTCCAAGCTCAAGATTGTTGTTTAGAAAGAACACATATTTATCTATTTCGGCTTGTGCAGACGCAGACTATGCAGGGTGCCCTAAGGATCGTAAGTCGACTTCAGACTTTGCAGTTTTTGTGGGTAGCTCTCTAGTTTCTTGGAAAAGCAAGAAACGAACTGTTGTGGCGAGATCCAATGTTGAATCTGAATATAGGGCCATGGCACAAGCAAGCACGGAGATGATGTGGGTTCGAGTTGTACTAGAAGGCTTGCATATAGATGTACCTCTACCCATGCAGCTACAGTGTGACAATCAAGCTGCTTTATTTATTGCCAATACTCCAGCATTTCATGAAAGAACCAAACATATTGAGGTAGACTGCCAGTACACTAGAGATATGATCCAGAAGGGCTTGATTTCTTTTTCACATGTTAGTTCAGAGGAGCAGACTACCGACATTTTCACCAAGCCATTGCTCAGAGGACGTTTCCAGAGATGTTCTTCCAAGCTGAGCATGATTGATATCTATGCTCCATCTTAAGGGGGAGTGTAGAGAATATTATGTAGTCAGTGTATCTTTTTCTCTATTTTTATTTTCTCGATAACCTTTTATGTAATTTACCCATGGGTCCTCTCTATATAAGAGAGCCTAGGGTTCTATAAAATAAACAGATTTGCTCATTTCCACCGACAGTGGCGAACCTCACATTGCAGCAAACTTGTTCTACAAAAACATAACAAAGGAGATGTAGGAAGAGTTAGAACATACCTATTCTCTGAAAATGAGCAAGGTTTGACTCGTCAACATATATATAAGGATCTGGTTTGCGTCTTAAGGCAACTCCACCTTTGTTGAGTACTACCAGCTCCTTAGTGCTCTGTATGAGGAGCTTGAGATATTCCAGCTTGCATGTTGTATTACACTGGTACGAGAGAGGTATAAATGGCAGGTTTATCGGTTTCTTCCTACTCTGCATCATCGATACCAAGCGGTAAAGAAATAATTTCTTATGTCTGATACATTCCCATCCTTTGATGCTATCTTTGGACACCTTCAGGAACTTGAGACATCTGATGGTCATACTTCCTCTCTTCCCTACGCAAAAAAATCCGCCCACCTTGCCACTTCTAGGAGATGATGATGATATAGCTTTCGTGGAGGACGTGACCGTGAGTCTGATCATGGTCGTGGTCGTGCATAGGTTGTAGTCATGGCTCAGGTCGTAGTCGTGGACGTGACACTCTCTCCACAATACCCACTGTGCATTCACTGCCAACACTAGAATAATCCCTTGGAGTTCTATTGGGTAAAATTTGGCTATCCTCCCTATGTCAATAGTGACTACGAGGTTGCTTACAATATTACAGATGCATCTCCTGATCCAGACTCCAATGGACAGACAGTCCAACTCAGTGCCACAGATTACTCCCGCTTGATGCAGCTTCTACAGAACTCTAGTTCTTCCACCAGTGACGGTACTCCATTACTAGTCTAGCTACCACCTAATGTATAATAGCCAGCTCCGCCATTTCCTTTACTACTACTTGGATTATTGATTCTGGAACCTCTGTCCATTTGAACAGAGAAGATAGTATGCCAACCTTCTCCAAACCATCTTCCTTTGTGAAGTCGATTTAGGTTGGCAATAGGGCTTATTCACATATTACTACTGTCAGGATTATGGAGTTCTCCTCCAAGCTCCGACTCAATAAATTTCATTGTGCATATGATTTCCCTCTGAGCTTTTTTGTTCATAAGCTTTTTACTGAGCTAAATTACCATATGAATTTTGATAAATTCTGTTGCTATTTGCATGACATCTAGACGATGTTTATTTTTTGTGGGAGACATGATAAGATCCAGGTCAAAAGGAGGCTTGGTGGTGGAGTGAAGGGGTGCAAGAGAAGCTAAAAATTAAAAGAGCATGCTTTAGAGCTATGTCTAAGGATAGAACAGAGGAAACTGTCACAAACTACAAAATAGTGAAGAAGGAAGCAAAGAAGGCAGTAAGCGAAGCTAAGTCAAAAGCTTATGAAATTTTGTATAAAAATCTCGATGCTAAGGAGGGCCAAAAGGTTATATTCAGGTTGGCCAAAGTAAGAGAAAGAAAGACTAAAGACCTTTCTCAAGTGAGATGTATTAAGGATGAGGAAGGTCACGTGCTTGTTACTCAGAAGGATATAGAGACTAGATGGGAGCAATACTTCCATAAACTTTTCACTAGGGAAGGAAATGGAGAGATCACTTTAGGCGATTTAGCTAGTAGTAAAAGTTACTTAAATCGTGCAAGCTATAGACGAATACAAAGAAAGGAAGTAGAGGAGGCTTTGAAGGTTATGAGACCTGGGAAATGTATAGGACCGGATGACATCCCAATAGAAGTATGGAGAGTTTTAGGTGAGCGCGGTTTGACTTGGCTTACGAATTTATTTAATGTTATTTGGTGAAGCAAGAAAATGCCTGGAGATTGGATGAGGAGTATCGTGGTGCCTCTTTATAAGAATAAATGAGACATTATAGAGGTATCAAGCTGATGAGTCACACTATGAAAATTTGGGAACGTAATATCGAAAGAAGGTTAAGGCAAGTTTCCAAAGTAAAAGAAAACCAATTCAAATTCATGTCAGGTCGCTCAACTATTGAAGCCATCCATTTGCTGGGGAGAACAATGGAGATTTATAGAGCTAAAAGGAAAAACCTCCATATAATCTTTATTGATTTGGAGAAGGCTTATGATTCTGTCCCACGAGAGATATTGTGGAGGGTTTTGGAGAAGAGACACGTATATGTCATATACATTAACCTCATAAAAGATATGTATGATAGGGTTTTATCTTGTGTGAGGACCCTGTCTGGGAAGATTGACTATTTTGACATCAACATTGGTTTACATCAAGTCTCAGCTTTGAGTGCATTTCTTTTTACTTTGATTGTGGACGAGTTGACAAGTCACATTCAGGATGAGTTACCTTGGTGTATGTTATTTGTTGATGATATTGTGTTGATTGACGAGACTGGAGATGGAGTAAATGAGAAGCTTGAGGTCTAAAGACATGCATTGGAGACTAAAGGATTTCGTATAAGTAGGGCTAAGACGGAATATATGGAGTGCACCTTTGATGGAAGCAATAGTGAAGAAATCGAGGTGAAGATTGGTGACGATAACATTCGGAAGAGAGAATCTTTTAGATATCTAGGATCTATTTTGCAACATGATGAGGGAATTGATGGAGATGTTACTGATAGAATAAATGCAGGCTGGCTAAAGTGGAAAGGAGCCTCTGTTGTGCTCTGTGATAAGAAAATTCCTTTAAAATTAAAGGAAAGTTTTACAAAGCAGCCGTGAGACCTGCTATGCTCTATCGATTTGAATGTTGGCCTGTGAACCATAGACATGTGCAGAGAATGGTTGTAGCATAAATGAAAATGCTAAGGTGGATGTGTAGACACACGCGCAAAGATCGGATTCGGAATGAGGCAATCAGAAAGAAAGTTGGTGTAGCTCTGATCGAGGATAAGATGCGAGAAAACCCCTTAAGATGGTTTAGTCATTTGCAAAGAATATCAGTTGATGCACCGGTTAGGAGATGCGAGTGTTGGGATATTGAGCCGGCTAAGAGAGGACGAGGATGGCCTAAGAAGTGTTGGAAAGAGAGTAGACGAAAGGATCTTAGTTTTTTGGATATAAGCTCAAGATTGACCCAAGTTAGATATGAATGGAGGCGAAGAATCCTTGTAGCTGACCCTACTTAATTGCGGGAAAAGGCTTTGTTGTTGTTATTGTTGTTACATGAGAAGAACGGAATTTATTATCTTGGCATTCCTTCCGATTCCACGTTTGTTGGTGTTGCACTATCTCCATTGACTCATTCCTTTAGCATCTTGGGCATCCTTCTACTAGGGCCATGATATTTCCTGAACTCCCTACTCTGAAGCCTCTTGAGTGTGAGAAGTGCAAGTTTGGGAAACATAATCGAGATTCCTTTCCTGCTCGTGCTAAGTCACCCATACTACTCCCTTTGCTTTAGTCCATTGTGATATTCAGGAATCATGTCTAGTCCGTACTTCAAGTAGCCATAGATATTTTGTAGTTTTTGTGATGTTTTGCAGTTTTGTGTCGGGTCTAGTACATGATTACTCAATATTTTGTACCCACTTAAATGGTCTAGTGGTAGTGTAGTGTGCCTACCACCCAAAAGATCAGGGTTCAAATTTCCCCTTGCGGGGGTTGTGTTAGGTAGTCGACATCCAACGTAAAAGTAAAGAAATGTTCGAAGATTAATAAATTGTCAAACCTTTCTTTCAGATTATTAAAACATCTTTTTCTTCATGCATCCAAATTATAGGAACTGGTAATGCTTTTTAGTTCATCCAACAAGATTAGGTATCCTTCTTTGCCTCTCAGTGGATTGTTCATCGGTCTTCCTATTCGTATACCTCCCAGCAAAATAGGGTTGCGGAAAGGAAACTTCGACATATTCTTGATATTGCACGATCTTAACTCACTCAGATAAAGTTTCCAAAGTCCTACTGGGGGATGCCATTCTTACCGCAGTCCATTTCATAAACAGGGTTTCCTAGTCTGTTCTGAAGGGGGACACTCCTTCCTCCTTATTATACCCTAGTGAGCCACCTTACCCATTGCCACTAAGAATTTTTGGGTGCACTACGTTGTACATAACTTCATACTGCTGACAAAATTATTGCCTAGGGCTATTAAGTGTTTTTTCTTAGGTACTCTCACACTCATAATGGCTATATGTATTATGATCCAATTGGTCATTGTTATATTTCTGTTGATGTCACTTTCTTTAAACAAACCAGTTACTTTACAAAGTCTGACAATGAAATCCTCTTGGAGCTACAAGTACCGATTATTTATAAATGCAAACATATTACTTTGTCTGCTTCTGTACCTTTGCATGTTCCTTATTTACAGGATGATGAGCCTTCTTCATGTTCTCCTACCATCACTACATCGGATGCACCTCAGGAACACCATATAGCTCTGTAAAAATAAAAAATGCAATGTTTATTTCATCCTATGTCATATTTTACTTCTACTGAAGGTTTATCCAGTTGTGACAGGAGATTTACATATGCTCTAATGGTTGTTTACGTTCCCCGAGATCGTCATAGTGCATTACATAAACATGGTTGGTAAAAAAATCAGGGATGAGGAGATAAACGCACATACAACCAAGGGCATTGATAGGTTAAAAACCACGTCGGTAGCTAAGGCTTCACGCACATCTATCGTGTGGATTACTTTGGCACTTTCTCTCCGGTCATCAGAATGGGATCTATGTGTACCATGATTATGCACCCGTTAATAAGAACTGCATATGTGTACCAACTTCGTAAGGCCATGTATAGCCTAAAGCAGAGTCCCGGGCATGGTTTGACAGACTTGCTACTAATATCAGTTCTCTTGGCTTCCACAGGATGAGATCTAACTACTTTGTCTTTGTCAGACGACGGTCAATTGGCAATATTATACTAGATCTCTATGTTGATGTTATGGTTGTCACTGGTCATGAAAAAGGATGAATTTCATAGACCAAGGCCTTCCTTCATAAGGTATTTGTGATAAAGGATCTTGGACAACTCCACTACTTCCTTGGCATTGAGGTGATACGTATTACAAAGAGATTAAATCTCTCGCAGTGGAAATATTGCCTAGATATTCTTACTGAGGTTGGACTACTTGGATGCAAACCATCTGGCATCCCTGCAGAACTGAGAAAACACTATACATCTATTGATCCTGAGTTTGAGAACACTATATGATATAGAAGTATAGTGAGCAAACTGCTTACCTTATTGTCACAAGACCAAATATATCGTATGTTATGAGCAGAGCGAGCCAACACATGGAAAGACCTCTAGATAGTCCAAGACAGGATGTTCTTATGATCCTTCGATATTTGAAGGAGTCTCCAAGGCATGGCCTCTTCTATGCAGTCAATGTTCATACTAATGTTACTGCTTATGTCGATGTTTATTATGCCAGTTCTCCTGAGAATCGACGATCAATTGCTGGATATACTATATTTGTTACATGGTACAGTAAGAAGCAGACAATAGTTTCTAGATCAAGTGCAGAGGTAGAATGCAGGGCAATAGCCTAAGCTACCCATAAGATGACATGGTTAATTTCTTTTATACATGAACTTGGACTTCATACTACCACTCCAGTCCCTTTATATTGTAATAACAAAGTCTGATACATATATTGCCACCAATCAAGTTTTTCATAAGCAAACTAAGCACATTGAAGTTGACTGTCACTTTATTAGTGATGTTGTACACGAAGGGAAAATCACTACTCCTCATATCTCCACAAATCTTTAGCTTGCAAAAATATTCACGAAAGCGATAGCGAAGAAACACATCTCGTGGATTATTTCCAAGTTGGGCATGATCGATAGATATGCTCCAACTTGAGGGAGTGTTAGAGTTATTGAGTTATTTCTGTTTATTCTTATCTCAACCATGTAACCCCTCCTTCAGGATATCTATGTAATTTTTCCTTTTTTGCTCCTCTAAGGTTTCACGCTATATAAGAAACTCTAGTTCCATAGAATAAGACAAATCATTCATTTTCTCATCTTTCTCCACACTCTGGATGCGAGTGAAACTAGAGAATATTTGAGTTAATAATATATAGCTATCAAATTATTTAATTGAAGTATAGTACTAGATATATACTTTTAATTAATATCAAGGTTGCAGAAAGCGGTAGTCGGTACTCGGTCGGCGGGGTCACCTACTAAGGATTAGTCGGCAGTCGGGCGACTAGTCAGATTTAGTCGGTCATTAGTCGGTTTTGAATTTTTTTTAATTATTTTAAATATATAAATCATTTTTATACATATATTCTTATATATATACATATATTTGTACATTTTATATATCATCTTAATGAAACAAAAGAAGTAATTGACTTTAAATATAAAATTAAGCATGATAGAATATGTTTGATTTTTAAAAAAAGTGAAAAATTGAAAAAATAAAAAGGTTGTTGTAAAAGTCGGCCGATTAGTCGGCCGACTAGGCCGACTAGTCGGTCGACTAGTCGGGTGGACCGACTAAAGGCCGACTAGGCCTAGTCGAGTCGGCTACCCCCCCGACTCGACGAGTCGGGCTGACTTTTGCAAGCTTGATTAATATACAATTACACCTTCAAATTCATACAAAGAAAAGGAATAAGTTGGACACCAAGAGATTAAACGGTCAAGTTTATGTGTGATATAATGCCAGTCTCAAGGAAAATTAAAAAGATCAATTACGGGACCCAATTTGTTCAGAAGATCATACTCGATTGAGTAAATAGATCAGTGGTAACCAAGATCAAGACGATGAGGTTTATCGCGATTCATGTTTAACTTGGGTTGCATTTGCATGTGCATCTGACACTGAAGATTAATGCATCCAAGGAACCAAGGAGTTGAAAGTGGCACGAGATCGCCCGATTCAAGCTCAAGTGCAATGTTGATACTAAAAAAGAGAGAATTCAATTATGAATAAGTAAATGAAGATGAAGTAATATTCCTTTGGACGACATTAATGATGATTACTAGCACTTTTTGTATTAAGTATATTTTCATTATTTTGTGATGCAATATGTTTATGCCTTTGTGATTTGACCATTCTGACATGTTTTATATTGCTAACATTTGGTTCTCATTCTCTTTATTTTCATCATTTGTTCTAATTTCGGAGCTCATTTTAATTCACATTTTATCTCATAAAATTGTAACTTAATTATCACTTTTAATAAAAAAATAAATAAGTTCTATCATGGATGGAATGATAACATATCTATAAAAATATATAAGAATAATTTTTTAATATAATTTATATACTAAAATAATTAAAAAAATACAAAATCGAATAAGTCGGAATAATCGCACGAATATTGCTTATTCTCTATGCAATAACCCTACCAACTGAATACCAAATACAAACTTCTGCAATGTTGTAATTATATTTTAGTTCTTAGATATTTCAACCAATCTCTACTACATACATATACATCTGTTGAGATTCATGTATCTCTTGATCTTTATTTATATTTGTTATTTCTCCAGTCTATCTTATGTAATTTTCTCATAGAGCTTTTCTCCTATGTAAGAGAGCTCTAGGGCTTAGAGGAATAATACTTTTCATTTTTCCCTTCCATATGGTATCAGAGTGATGGTCCTAGACAGGAGCCTGTGCCCTAAAGACCTAACCCTACCAGAAACCCTAGCCCGCGCAGAGCCACCGCCTACCCGCTCCACGCGTCGTCGCTCCACATCGTCAGTTCCACGCGTCGGCAATCTGTGACGCCCATCGCGGCTCCAGTCGAAGCCGTTGCCACCGCCGCCTGCCACGGGTCGTCGCCTGCTCGGACCGTCCACGGGCTACGGCTCCAGTCGAAGCCGTTTGCCCTAGCACGTGAGGGTTGCGGCTTCCTACGCCTTTTTCGTCGGTGACAACGTCGTGTATTTGGGTTCCTAAGGTTTGACATCATTACCTAAAATACCCTAGGTTCCCAAAGAAGTCTTCAAAAGAATGGAAGAGGTTGTGGTATGAGTCCACACCCACAACCATCTTCCTGTATGTCAGTGTAGATGCAGGTATTTCTTGTTGTTGACCAAGTCTTGGAGATCGTTGTCATCATGTCTGACAACAAAGCTGATGTCTCATCCTTGGGTGCATTCAAAGGTCCAGCACCCATCGTCAAAATGGATGGAACAATCTATGAACTTCCCTCTTACAATAAATCCCTGTAAGTATTTCCCTCTCATCTTCATTACTAAACCAATTTTCTTACTATATGACAATTATCACTCCTCTTTGTGTTCCTCCTATGTGTCTCTCGCACAATACACTTTTTTAATCTATGAATTATTAGTTTCGAATCATTACTTCGTATAACCATATTCCTCATTATGTCTATTTTTCCTCAATATTCCATCACGAGCATGTGTACCTTCAATTACCTTTATTATTGCATCCTTAAAAAATCAAAAGGTTAGTCTGACGTGTGCCCAAGCCCATGTTAATTGGGTTGGATCCAACCATGAGTCAGTTGTAACAAAAAAAACATGGCCCGACCCATGCCCATTAAATTAAATGGACCTTGGGTCATGTCACCTCTGACTTGAAGATGTCTGACTCGATGCTCATCCCTAACTTTGGTACATGAGGCATTACATAACATACAAAAATAGGTCCTAATCAAAAAAATATCCTACATAAATATTTATTTCCACAGAAACAAAATAATAGCATCTCAACTCCCCCTTTACATGGTGCAAGTGCTTCTCATGGACTAACATGGAAACCTAAACTTCTGTTGGTGGAAATGAGCAGTCTATTATTCCAAAGAACCCTAGGCTCTCTTATATAGAGGAAATCCTATGAGTAAATTACATAAGTAGCTACTACAGAAATAAACAATTGATAAACAGATCACCGACTACATAAATATCTCTACACTCTCCCTCAGGATGGAGCATAGATATCAATCATGCTCAGCTTGGAAGAACACTTCTGGAATGGTCCTCTGAGCAATGGCTTGGTGAAAATGTCGGTTGCCTACTCCCCTGAACTCACATGTGAAGTAGAAATCAAACCTTTCTGGATCATATCTCTGGTGTAGTGACAATCCACTTCAATATGCTTAGTTCTTTCGTGAAAGGCAGGATTATTGGCAATGAAAAATGCGGCTTGATTATCACATTGCAGCTGCATGGGCAGAAGTACATTTATATGCAGGTCTTCTAGCACAGCTCGAACGCACATCATCTCCGTGCTTGCTTGTACCAATGCCCTATATTCGGATTCAGCACTAGATCTAGCCACAACAGTTTGTTTCTTGCTTTTCCAAGAAACCAGAGAGCTGCCCACAAAAACTGCAAAGCATGAAGTAGAGTTTCGATCCTTGGGACATCCTGCATAGTCTGCATTTGCACATGCCGAAATAGATCAATCTGTGTCCTTTCTAAACAGCAATCTTGAGCCTGGAGAAGACTTTAGATACCTTAGTATCACATATATGGCATCCATATGTATCTATCTTGGTTGTTCCATGAATTGGCTCACTCGACTCACTGCAAAGGCAATATCAGGTCGAGTTATAGTGATGTAAAGAAGCTTACCCACCATTTCTCTATATCTTCTCCTGTCAACCTCCTCAGTGTCGTTGTCATATAATTCCATACTTGGATCCATAGGAGTGCTGGAGGGTCTACATCCAACCATGCCCGTTTCAACCAGCAAATCTGTAATATATTTCCTTTGGGTCATCACAAGACCATGTGCATTCCTGGCAAACTCCAGCCCCAGAAAGTATCGTATGGTACCAAGATCCTTTGTGACAAACTGACGGCCCAAAAATGCTTTTGCCATCTCTATCCCCTGAGCATCATCTCGTGTCATCAAAATATCATCAACATATACCATGATGACAACCGTACCTCTAGAAGTTTTCTGAATGAACAATGAGTGATCCGCATTTGACCTTTTGAATCCCTGTCGTTCAATTAGATGGGACAGCTTCCGGAACCACGCCCTTGGGCTCTGTTTAAGGTCATATATTGCCTTGTGAAGTCTACATACCATATGACTCTCCCCCTCAGTAGCGAACCCCGGAGGTTGTTGCATGTAGACTTCTTGCAGATCACCATACAAGAATGCATTCTTAACATCAAGTTGGAACAAGGGCCAATCATGTACCACCGCAACTGACAGAAGAATACGAAGAGTGGGATGACGAGCAACTGAAGAGAAGGTATCCATATAATCCACGCCATATGTCTGAGTAAAACCTCTCGCCACTAGCCTTGCCTTGTAACGATCAAGACTACCATCTGTGTGATACTTGACAGTGAATGCCTATTTGCAACTAACGACAGATGCTCCTGAGGGAGCGAGAACCAAGCTCCATGTACCCCGTAACTGTAGAGCAGCCATTTCCTCCTCCATGGCAGAATGCCAACAATCAATCTTCAAGACATCCTGATAATTCCGTGGTATCTCCACATAAGACAAAGCCACTGCAAATCTCTGAAAGACCCCCGTGAGACGATGAAAGGAAACCTAGGAGGCAAGAGGATACGAAGCACAATTGCGTCTCTGCTTCTGTATAGCAACAGGAACATCCAGATCATCAACCATTGTATTCGATGGTTCACATTCCTCCTGCAATGATGAATCTCGCACATGTACACTATTCGACCCATCATTATTAATAACATCAGAACATAACTCAGGCGTGCTGGATGATTGATGCGTAGCAGGAGCAGGATTCGACCGACGTGTATAATACTTTGGTAGTGGTGAGACTAGAGGTTTTGGTGGTGGTGGCGGTGGTGGTGGTGGTGGCGTAACCACAGGGACAAGAGTGGACTCAGGTAACTCAAAAAGGGAGGAGGAAGAACATAGACCTCATCATTAGATGTGGATGAGGCTAACCTGTCACCTACAGGAGAGAAGTACATAACAGACATAAAGAATGTAACGTCAGCACTGACGTAGTATTTCCCATTTACAGGATCTAGCAACGATATCCCTTCTGAGTCCGAGAATAACCCACAAAGATACATTTGACAGCCCTAGGTGAGAGCTTGTCAAGGCCAGTAGACAACTGATGAACACAGGCCACAGCACCAAAAACATGAGTAAGTGAGAATAAATCCTTGTCTGGAAACACAACCGAAAGAGGAATTTTCTCATCAAGTACTGAGGACGGCATACGATTGACAAGGTAACAAGCTGTAAGGACGGCATCTCCCCAAAAAGAAATAGGAGCACAACTTTGGATAAGTAGAGTCCGAGTAATATCAAGAAGGTGGCGATGCTTTCTCTCAGCAACTCCATTTTGTTGAGAGGTGTATGCGCATGTAGTTTGATGAATAATTCCCCTTGACGAAAAAAATTGTGAGAGGGAAAGTGCAAAATTCCAAAGCATTGTCAGTACAAACATATTTCATATGAGAGGAAAAAACATTTTGCACTTCATTGATAAGATTTCGGATAGCGTCTCCTGCTTCAGATTTATTCTTTAATAAAAAGACCCACGACACACGAGAGAAATCATCAACAACAACAAGATAAAACCTGTGTCCCTGGTGATCAGGGACACGACTTGGACCCCAAATATCGACATGAAATAATTCAAAAGGGGAGCTACTGCTCCGACACTGACGACTAGGGAAGCTAGCTCTATGGTGCTTTCTCAACTGACAGACTTCACACCGGAAGGAAGAATTCGGAGAAATCTGAGGCAAGAGATGTCACATCTTCTGAAGAGGAAGGTGACCAAATCGTAGATGCCATGTATACGGAGAGACAGATCCAGCTGCATGAGAGATGACACCAGCATATGAACTTCTGGTTAGACGATAGAGACCATCCTGCTCAGAGCCACAGCCAATCACCCTGCCCGTTAGAATGTCCTGAAATATAAGAGAAGATGGACGCGGCAGTGCAAATCCTTTGTAATTTGACTAATGGAAAGTAGATTCATCGAGAAATCGGGGGCATGTAAGACATTCTGTAGATGCATGAAGGTGACAAGGTAATCTCCCCCTGTCCAATGATGGGTGAATGAGTCCCATCAGCTATTACCACTGACCTCCCTGGTGGAATCTCCCTGTATGATATAAGTCAGTCTTTGTCACGGCAAAGATGGTGTGTGGCACCGGAGTCCATGATCCAATCTGAGACATCAGAACTGAAACAGGATGTGAAAGCAAAGGCACTACCTGAAGTGCTAGCAGTGGCAGTAGGCTGAAGCTGAAGCAGCAATATCTGAAGGACCTCCTGGAGAATCTGTAAAAGCAGGAGGCATAATGTCTCGCAATCTCGCAACAAGCTCCTCAAACCTCTGATCCGAAGCAGACGCGGACGGAGATGCAACATGTTCGGCTATTCGTGCCGAAGCTGAAAATCCATGCTTAGAATAACATGTATCCTCAGCATGGCATGTCCGATGACAAAAAGTGCATGGCTGACGAAAACGACCACCTCTCCCACGAGGTCCATGGCCACGGAATGAAGAAGAACCACCTCTTCCTCTGGAGGCAGCCATCGCCGAGGGTGGTGAAGTAGAAGCACTGGATGATACATAGATGCGACTAAGTCTCCGATAAACGTCCTCCATAGGAGGAATGGTAGCATCGACAAGTATCTGTGATCGGGCAGCCTCATATTCAGGATAAAGAGCCGCAAGCAGAAATCCCACCATGGTCGCATTCCTAAATGTCTTCTGCTGCTCAAGGGTGGCCGTGAGAGGAATAGTGCTATAGAGTTTCTCAAACATCCCCTTCAGGGACGTATACAAAGAGTGAAGCAACCGCCCATTCTGCTTCATCGTGAAAATGTCATGCTGGAGCTATAACATCTTGGTCTCATTCTGCACCTGTGAATATGTGGCGGCTAGTATATCCCACATCGTCTTAGCGATAGGCTGATTGAGGACATCATTGGCAATCTCCATCGACAACGTGCCTGACAGCCAAACCTTGGCATATGAATCATCAGCCTCCCAGGAGGCATAGATCCCAGTCTTCTCTGTCGGCTCTTCCTCGGTAAGAATATGCTTCTTACCATTCGACTTCATGAGACTCATGAACTGCATCGCCCAGAGCTCATAGTTCGTCACATCCATCTTGACTATTGGCGTTGGACCTTTGAATGCACCTATGGAGGGCATATCGACTTTGTTGTCTGACATGTCGCCGGAGACGAAGAACTAGGGTTTGTAGATGAGAAACAAGTGTCTACATAAACTTGATAGGATTTGAGTGCATATGTAGACTTTACGCACTCAAATCCATGGAGAGAGAAGCCGACAGAAGAAGAGGCGTCGGCATTGAAGGGGAGGGGACCCGACGGTAGAGGTCCCCTACGTTGGAGAGAGGGCCGACGGCGAAGAGCCGATGGTGGAGGGCCGGCGGCGGCGGGAGAAGGCGAGAGGTCGGCGGTGGCTGGGGGGGGGGGCCTCAGCAGCGGGAAAAGGAGATGGGGGAGGGGGGGGCGACGGCGACGGTGCCGAGAGGGGAGAAAGGAGGGCGGCAGAAGGGCTAGGGGTTTAGGATTAGGGTTTTGGCTCTGATACCATGTTGATGGAAATGAGCAATCTATTATTCCAAAGAACCCTAGGCTCTCTTATATAGAGGAAAGCCTACGGATAAATTACATAAGTAGCTACTACAGAAATAAACAATTGATAAACAGTGCACCGACTACATAAATATCTCTACACTTCTTTTGTGTTTTTTAAGCATCCGTCTCATTGTATCAGTCACTTGATATATTGTTGCAACATTGGAAGGCAAGCTGCCTTTAAAAAATATCAGTAATGAATATCGATAAATCTCAGCATGGTTTCCTATCCAAGAACTATATCCTAGTAACAAGCTAGCATAAGTTATGCATAAATATGAAAAGCATGAAATAATAATAATGTGTACTTATTTTTTGAAATTCTTCCCAGCAAGCAAATCCTCCACCGCAAATTGATGATGTCGTCTATGTTCCATAGACGATGTGGCTCTACTCCTCGAGGAGGATATGCTCGACAGCCTTGAAACCCTTTTTTAAGGTACACCACCATAACAAGGTCCATCCCTTCTCGCCCATGGTCGATAGCTTCTGGGATCCACCTATTAGGCCTCATCAATTGAGATAATTGTGATGGTGGCAGTGGAAGAGGAAGTAGCAGGGCCTTCATGTGAATAGAATATAACCTTCACTAGAAGTTGATCAAGTGTAAAATAGGAATATGCACACAAAAAATCAATTCCAACCAATGTGGCTTGGACATGAATTTTTTTATGGGAACCATTCATATAGGACATACAGGATTAAGCTCCCGCCTAAGGGAGTACAAAGAGATCCCAATTAGGGGACTACATCCCATGATGGTGGGATGGAAAAATAAGTAAGGAGAAATGAACGACAAAGATAAGTATGAAGGAGAAAAATATTGCCCATCACGTGAAGTGAACCACATCGGCTAATGTTGGATTTTTCATCAAGATATCACTCTTGAGGGACAATCTGACAAACAGAGGGAAATGAAAAATAAAAACAAACACCATCAACCGGTCGATGCGCATAAAAAGTCAAATCTCCCAAAGGAGAAGTATTTGGAGAGTTCCACCAGAACAATAACATGAAATTGGGGCTGCAAATCTTCAAAAGAGCTTGACATAAGCTGCCGAAAGAAGATCCAGGAGGGAAGGCATCCCGAGAAGGTGGTAAAGGCGGTAGAACCGAAAGACGGTGTATATGCCAACCTAACGAGGCAAAGAAGGTGATGACAATGTCGAACTGGCAAGGCGATCGATCTGGATGGAGGTCGAAGAGTTTGAACCCGGTGAAGGCAAAGGTGGGCGATATTGATTGACGAACGATGGTAAGAAGGATGAGGCACGACCACTTCTCAGGGAAGCAGATGGCGACCAACATGAGGAAGGTAAATCCGAAGCAAAATGGTGACAACACTCATGAAGGAAGGAGGGTGTGGGGGCTCCATCGATCGTCAAGGAACGATCAGCCAGAGCCACCGACACCAGGGAGGCTACAAGCTCCCTCGAGCGATGGTAGGGAAGGAAGAAACCTGTGACATGAGTATGGGACTTGATTATATGGATTGGATCAACTACAACCACCACAAGTGCTTAAACTTATGTACATTTTCAAGTGGTCAACACTTAAATAAACTACTCCTTAGTCCAATCTTGTAAATATTTATATTAAAACTCAACGTTCTCAATACAGTTCGTATCAATAATTACTTCAACTTTCAATTTGTGACGGCATGATTTCATGCCATTATTTGTCTTTGATGTTAATTGTTATACCCGTAATCATTTTCCAGTTTATCTGCTATATTTGGAACTAAGTGGATTCCAATCTAACAATCCAATTTCTTAAACCCAAGTTGTTAAGCAACCTCCATTGACTTTATATAGTCTCATTCAAGTCAAACCTAATAATATGGCACTAAAGTAGGGTTCAATATCAATATTTGGAACCTTTTAAGAGACTGGAAGAGGCCGCCAATTTAGTAAGGAAGGTAGACCCTATCACAAAATCAAAGTAAATGCTACATTTTAACATTTACAAAGCCTCATAATCTTGACATAAAATTGCGCTCACCAACTAAGGAAATCCCTGATTTAGGTCAAACTCCGAGAGAAATGGGATGAGATCAAAGAGATGTATATATACCAAACTGCGAGATCTATCTCATGATATTCAGAAGAACGATCTCGAGATGAAATTAGGGTGAAAACGGCACGGAATTCAAGTAAAGGCACAATGATATCGATCAAATCGCGTGTCAGTCGTCCAGAAGTGGATCGGGGATGAGGAAGGACGATCACTTACCTCGCGAATGACGGTGGCGTTCGATTTGATTGGCGGAGCGGCGAGAAGGGTCGTGGGTGAAGAACAGGGGAAGTCGGAGGTCTCGCGGCATCGGGATTTTATAGTTGGCGGCCCGCTGGGTTTCAAAATCGAAAGAGGAAAATTGCCTTTTTGTGTTTGGTTGGTGGGTTAAGGGTTGGGAGGTTTGTATGATGTGATTATATTAAAATTTGAAAAAATGGCAGTTATTATGATATGATTGTATTGAAATTTGAAAAAATAGGTAGTTGTTGTGATGTGATTATATTGAAGTTTGAAATAGTAAGTAGAAGTTGAGTATTTTATGATTTCTAGATGATATGATGGTATAATATATATTTTTTTGATGAAAAGATGGTGGACCCCACTAGTGGGTTATGAATATGGATTTTGGGTAGGGATGCAAATGGTTACAGATATATCCGTGTCTGATCCGTCATCGTATCCGTTTTATATAGATTTTGACATCCGTATCCATGTCCATTTTTAAATGGTACGGATATGGATATCGTTTTGATACCCGCAAACATCTGTATCTGTATCCGTATATCCGTTTTCATTATAAATATAGTCATAGACTTGTTTTTAATCCTATATAACACAATTCTATACATTTTTTTACCATATTTGTATACTTTTTATGATACAAAAATATTTAGCAAGTTTATATCATGTATTTTTCATCCAATTCATATATATTTAAGTCGATTCCATAGAGTATTTCTATCGTTACTCGTATGCAATCAGTATCCGTTTTACGTCCGTATCTGTTTTTTAAGGATATGGTAAGATAATTTTAATATCTGTTAATATTCGTGTCTGCATCCGTATTCGTATTGAAAAATGGATAAGGATACAGTAATACATATATCTGTATCCGTATCTATCCTTGCACCCCTAGTTTTTGGGGTAATCCACCCAAAGTGGGAGATACCCCCCAACCGAACACACCCTAAGGGACTACGTCATAGATGGTGGGGAAAAAGCAGGAACGAATAACAACAGAGGGAACAAAGGATAAAAACACGGGCCATCATTAGAACCGAATCACCTCGGTTAACAGTGGCATGGACAATCTAGAGACCACTTTTGAGAGACAAGTCGATAAACAAATGAGGGAAAATAAGTAGATACCATCATTCAACTTGTAATCCAAACATGAGAATTCAACTCTAATACATGATGTACTCGATCAGCACGCTCAAAAGAACCAGATCTTTGAGTGGAAAAGGATCCAAATAGTTCCATTGTAAGGAATGTGCAATTTAGCTGAAGATCTCCCAATGAGCTTCGCGGAGATTGTCAATAAAGGAGATTGTGGAGCCAGAAAAAAACAACATATTCGAGAGAGGTGATGAGGTGGATGCATGGTGATGTATGATTTAGTATGTTCATTTGACTTCAATATAAAAAAGGATGTCCTAAAATAAGCCATGGGATTGGGATTTTTTAAATCAAATCAAAATATTATTTTTAGAGAACTACTCTTGTGGATCTAAGACATTGGTCTCGATGTCGTAGAATAAAATTTATGCATTTCTTAATTAGTATATACTAAACACTATGGGAATTATATATTGCATTCAATTTTACATTTTTCATTTGTAAAAAACCTCCTTTAATTGGTATTGTATTTTGAATTTATTAATTTTTTATTCAAGATTAAATGACTATTTATATGTAAATTTTGTTATATATAACGTGTTTTTCATAGAAATGGGTGAATTTAATAAAAATATTACTCCTCCAATGTTCTCAACTTTATTGAGAAGTTTAATAAATAATTAGAATAGAAATTGAGCGTTGTCACAATATTAATCTCATCTTTACTAATTATTATTGTATTTTGTAAATAAATTCTAAATAAGTTCAATATTTTATTATAGTGTAACATTTAAGATAATAGAAAAGATGAATTTAAAACTTTAATCGATGATGTAATAAGGAAGTAAAATGTAATCTCAAATGTGTAATGGTGTTTATTTTACCTGGACAAGCTCAAGGTCGTATACAAGGAGGCAAAGTGTGATCTTAATTACTAATCATAGGTAATAAAAGCACGAGAGGTTCTTAATGATGTATTTTTGGTGTCTTTAATTTTAGATTTAGAGGCAAAATCGAATGAGATAAATAGGCATATTGGAAATCGAGGTTTATAATATGTAAAGGGAAATCAAACTTCAAATCGAACTCTATTTAAGCCAAAATTTTGGAAGAAAATAATTTTGATCTTAAAATAAATAAAGTATTTTTATTAGTTGTGTTCGTATGAGATATTGCAATATCAGTTATGCTCCTCCTTTTTTTTGGAATATCAGTTGTGTCCATGACTTCATGTCCTTCTATCACATGTGTCCTTATGTTACTTAGTTGGCAATCAGTTCAACTTAATCATGATTTTTTCAAACCATGGTGCAGCTAAGAGGGGCATAATTGTGTCATCACTGCCCTTTCCTTCTCCTCTTATTATTCACAAGGCCAGTTATAGAATGCGGGAGCCCCTCCGCCTCTTTCCTCCTTTGATCGCCTCCTTGTCCATTGATTGAGCCGGAGCTGCTGTTGGTATCCATGAACACGGTGGCATACGACATGATGTTGCCACTACGCGACGATCTTAGCTGTGAAGTACGATGGCTCGAGGGAGGCAACATATACTTTCCCCACCACCATGTAGGTCCTTCATTCCACCAAAATGGTACCCAACTACATACTTCACCACCTTATCAAACTTTGGTCAACCACCACCATCACTCCACATCGCTCCTCCCAACTCCACCAGATTCACACATCCCCTTACAGTCTCTCTTCACTATGCCTCCTCTTTTCCTCCCCTCCCTCAAGCCTCTCTGTTAAAGCCTCTTCGTCCCCATCATCACCTTTGATCTCACCATGGAGCCTCATAACCCCTCCTTCAATGAAGCTGTCGTCTGCATTCTTGCCCCCTCTTCTCCTTGCCACGACCACCAACATAAAGCTCATGCCTGGGCACAGTCGTTGATGGCCATCGTCTTCATTCTAAAGGCACATCGAGCCTCGACTCATGGACAGACATCGCTAGGGTTTTGGAATCGATCGCGTCGATGGATGCCGAGTCTAGGCTCATGATCGTGGGGTCCGACGGAGTGATTAATGGAATAGCACAGCTGGTGGTGGATGATACACGATTGGAGGCAGTAATGGAAGCGAGAGTGCTATCGTGTCTGGTAGAGATCATGGTGGTGAGGTGTGTGTGGGTGGGGGCATTGCGGCAGGGATGGTGGGGACAATGGGAAGGGTGTTGCAAAGGAAAGAGGTAAGCGTGGAAGTAGCGGAGAAGGCGATAAGAGTTTTAGAGCATGCAATAACATGTGTGGAAGGGAGGGTTATTGCGTGTGAAGGTGCAAGAGATGTGGTCGGCAACCGAGATCCCAAAGAATGGGGTTCTAAATCGCGAACCATGAAGGCTGGAGTGGGCAGGGATGGGGAGGAGGGTGTAGAGGAGGAGGAGGAGGATGGGCTAGATGGGGTGGGACTGGGGAGGATGGGGAGGGGTTGGATGGGGTGGAACTGCGGAGGAGGAGGAGGGGTTGGAGGGGGCAGAGCTAGGAAGATGGGGCGGAGGAAAAGGAGGTTGTCAGAGGAAGAAGTGAGAAGGGAGGAGGAGTGAAAAAATGACATATCCATCCAAGTTAGTCAATTTAATTACCTTTGTGTCCCAAAATTTAACATTTGTTTGAGATGCAGATGGACGACAACTAGCTTGAGGGGAACACGTGATAAATGTGAAAGAAGTCGGAGGCACAGGTGATATTCCAAAAAAGGAGAGGCATAACTAATATTGTAATATCTCATAGGGGCACAAGTGATAAAACCCCATAAATAAATATAGGATTTTTTTTATTTCTCAAAATATTAACAACATTGTTGGCAAATGCAGCCTTGGTAATAGTGATATCATATTATTTCTACGTCTCTCAAAGAATGTAATATTTCCTCTTCCGCATGCTTGCTCTGTTAATGCCACGTGTGTTCTTTTGCTTGCGTTATGGCACCCGTATATCGCAGGGTAATAGAACGGAAGTATATTTTGAGGAAATTATGATAAGTTCTAGGATGAACTTGTGCAACCTTATAGCCTCTTCAACATCATCACATGCAACGATGTACTCAACTTGTGTTACTAAATCAGTTGTAGTGTCATGTTTCTTTCTTCTCCATCTCACAACACCTTCATCAAGCGCATGAACCTCGAGGTTAATTTCATGCCATCCACATCAAATTGGGAATTTAAATGTGTATATCCTATGACTTGCATATTATTATCTTCATAAACTAAGACACGGTCTTGAGTTCTTCTTAGGTACTTGAATATACTTTTCACCGTGCTCCAAAGTCTTTTTTCTACAACATGATTCATATTGACCTATCATTCCTACTGCATGTCAGATATCTGGTCTTGTATTCATCGTGGCATACATCAGTTTTCCTAACCATAGCCTTCTTGCCCTCAACACTTTGAGGTATTGTTCTTTTAGATAGGCTAATACCATGTCTCAAGGGAATGGATCCTTTCTTGGAGTTGTCCATATGTAATCATTCAAAAATCTTATTGATGTGTCCTTATTATGATAGTCCCAACACCTTTTTTTCTCCGCTTGTCATCAGTTTGAGATCCAATATAT
Organism: Ottelia alismoides; assembly: GCA_037367405.1. Lineage (NCBI taxonomy): Eukaryota > Viridiplantae > Streptophyta > Magnoliopsida > Alismatales > Hydrocharitaceae > Ottelia > Ottelia alismoides. The sequence continues at coordinate 88,825 of JAZKJV010010215.1, read as the reverse complement.
AAAAGCCATCCCCGAGATCTTTCATCTCAAAGGTACATGACAACTATATCTTAACACTAGTCACCATACTAACATCATTTTCGACGAGTAAGATGTCATATATATATAAAGCATGATGAACACAATGGCATATGATGGCATCTACATAAGGCAAAATGAACACAATGGCACTCTCACTAAGCTTATAGTATACAAATGGTTCATCAGGATTCTGAATGAAATCGTAACTCTTTATAATTTCATGGAATCAGGTATTCCAAGTAGAGAAGCTTGCGTAAGGCCATAAATGGCTGTGTCCCACTCGTACACTTTGCCTTCATCACCTATGAAGCCAGGGGGCTTCTCCATGCAGATAACCTCATCAAAGTATCCATTCAAGAATGCAATCTTGTCATCCATCTTTAAAATGACATACTCAAGTGAGCTATTATGATGGATTTAAGCATGGCCACAAGATAGAATTTCTCATCTAATTGATGCCTTCTCTATGTGTAGATATTGCCTACAAGATGTGCCTGGAAGGTCTCTACCTTCTCATCGATACCCCCTTTTCCTTGAAAATCCATGTACAATCAATTGGTTTAACCCTTGTAGGTGGATTTTCAAGGTCCATACACCAATTTTTTTGCACGGAATCTACACAAGACAAGTCTACTTAAGACATCATTGATAAGATCTATCTTTCCATGTCATGATCTTTTAATACTTCATCATGTGAAGTGTGATCATCTTCGAACTCTTCTAATACATGGAATTCCATGCCTCTCAGGTGGTTTATCACCCTTGAACTCTACTAAAAAGTATATATTTGTCATCTTCTAGTATCTCTTCAGTTTATGGTACCGAAGCTTCATCGATCTCAAGTCTATGGCGTCGAAGCTTCATCGATCTCACTAGACTCGTGAGTTATTTCACTTCATTGTTATCTTGACTCTTATGGAATTTATCCTATATAATTTTTACGTCTTTAGCGACGAATACTTTTCAAGTCTTAATATCATAAAGTAGGTATCCAACACGTTCTTCACATACATGTTGAAGTAGCACTCTCGGGTGTGAGATTCCAACTTACTCGCATCTACGTTTTTAGCATGGACCAATTAACCCTAAATTCTTAAGTGTATAACACTTGACTTGATTTCAAATCAAATGTCATGAAAGGTTCTTAACACTGTCTTGCTTAAAATATTTGTTTAGGACATAGGTCGAGTCTCTAGCTACAGTGTGCCCCTCAAGGAGTATACGGAAGAGTGAGATTAGGAACTATTCCTCTCACTTTATGGTATTCTTTGACTTCATTTGAGGGGTAATCGCCACTTCGTCTAGATAGAAATTGTTGATCTTTCTTCCTATCTGACTATATATGAAAGCCATGAATTCTTAAAACTTTTCAAAAGTTTTAGACTTAAGACGTATAGGAAGACAAAACCATACCGTGAATGATCATCAATAAAGATCACATAGTATTGATGTAAAATATGTGTTTCGGTATTAAACGGACCACGCACATCGGTAGATATGATGTCTACTATGCCTTCGCATCTTACACCTTTATTGGAAAAGAGTGCACTAGAAATTTTACCTCGAATACAACACTTGGAAGACAATCGTAGTATATCTTAGCAACAAAAGAGCAGTGAAATTCGAATATTGATCTTTCATTTGTTTCAAAAATCTAAAATCTTTGAGGATGTTCATTATCGAATGTATCGGTATTTACAGTAACTCTAATTTGCTTCGATTTACATCTAAACTCGATGTCAAACACCTATAATCGATCTGAACTCTAATCAGACAAGAAATACAAAGAACAAGCCTGTCGAATACGGAATTATAACCACATTTTCAAGAGAACCTCCAAGATTATTGTACATTAATCTGTCGATTTTAGTCAACCGGTTGATTCATCTTGCCAACCCCCTTACCTAGTTGTGATTCCACACCGTAGCATCCCAACTTAGATTCATAGGATCAACACAATATGCTAAATCCATAAACCATAGACCTAGTCTCGTAATGATTCACGCAAAAGCTTAAATCCAATAGAATTATATATCACGTAATATGCACCCATAAAACCATGAAATATATAGAGAATATGAAATTAAATTTTTTTATTACAACAATGCAACACCAAGTATTACCTGACATCAACAGATATAACTTGGGTCACAAATATTAATGAACAACATTTATACTAAACTATTCTCCTACCGCATATAACCCTTGTTTATGTTGTCATAACTACATATTCTTAGCTAGGACAAGTCACAAGTAAAGAGTAAGTATCAAGTGATGCCCAATAAAAAAGGTGTATGGTAAACAAGTATAATGCATGCAATTCAACAAGGTTTAAGGATGAACCAATGTACAACTTCATAATGGGTAAAGAAGATGGTAACCACCATATATGTTTTAGATTTCAAGTTTGACCATATCCTTTTAGGACTATCTTAATCTATCATGTCCTATATAACCTATTCAAGTTATCTCATTGTTAAAGTATATCAACACAATTGTTATTCAAACAACACTAGTCATCATGACCAGAATAGTTCATGTGAAAGTACACATTAAAAAATCATAGATAATTTATCAAAGACACAACATAAAAAATGTCATGCATATTTATAACTCTATATTAGATGCATTTATTGTGCTTACTAATTTTACATATTCATTTATAAATCTCTTTCATTAAGCATGCGATAATCCATAGCTTGTTATATTATAATTAAAGTATGGCATTAATACATGGGATTTCATGCAGATTTGTCTAACCATTATTTAATAGAAAAAAGGCTAGACATGTCACAATAATTAATATACAACTGAACAAATATAGAGTAGAGTATGATTCCAATCAATTATAAATTACAATCCAATACATGGAAAGGCAATATGTTATTCATTTTTTAATTTTTGTATACATCATAATTTACCTGAAACTATATTTCACTATGAAAAAGTTGATATTTATCATATACAGATGATTTTATCAAAGAACTTACTGCAATGAAAGAAAGACACATAATAAATAATTAAGTGAGAAGTAAACATGCACGTTGGCTTAGGCAAGTTTGTAAAGACCACATATGGTTTGATGATTGACGAACTGTTAGCAACAATCAATTAAATAACAAAGTCACATCATTTTCATGTCACCCATATCCGAAAAGATCCCAAATTAGGGGTGTCTGAAAATTCTCAAGTTCAATATCCGCTCAAGTTCGGTTCGTTAAAAGTTCGATTCAGATTCGATTAGGAAATAACTGAACTCAACCTGAACACAAGTTTAGGCTTGATTAAATAAATGAACCGAGCCTAAAAAATCACATGTTCACTCAGGTTTCGGTTCGTTAAAAGCACGATAAACACACACACATACATATTTACAAATCCTTATCCGCATAAGTGGATCTTATTTTGAGATGAGTGGATTTTGTTCCATGATAAGTGAACCTTTTCTGGAGATAAGTGAATATTTACAAGATAAGTAGGTTTTATCTCGATATAAACTATTTCAAAATAAATAGTCGCATCATGATTACAACATCCATCATTTATATATCTAGTAGTTTCCCCCTCTTTATCCTTAAATTAAAAGAACAAGTATAAATCTTACTTATCACATACCCCCACATTATTCTCTATTCCTCATTTGAACGGATATAAAAATATATTATAATTATACTTTTTTCAAAGAGACGAATCCTTATTAATCTTTTTTTTTTCAAAAGATGAAGAAGAGTTAAAGAAAAAATTGAATGAATGTTTATTCTAATCACACACACACACACACACACACACATATATATATATTTGTATTTCTTTTATTTTCACTCCTCGTTATTTATGTTGTATTTCGAAGAATTGGACTTGCCATTCAAAAGGGATTGGCGGCGCAGCTTGTTGCCCGTCTTCCATCAGTTTCTATGTAACTTTTAAAGAATCAATCTACAAATTAGTGATTATTCTAAAAAAAGGATCTTTTAATAAAAACACAAATTTAAACTTGATTAAATAAACGAACCGAAAACATAAAAAAATTTCAGGTTAGGTTTGATCCGTTTGTTCTCCTATCCCTAACATGCACCTCGGAATATATGCCCCAGCAAAAACTAGCGGACTCCCCCGTTCCAAATTCCAAGGGGGGCATACTTGCGACTTTGCGATTCCAAACCTTCCCAGTCCTCGTAGGAATCGATCGAGAGAGATGGATTCGGAGGGCGTGAGGGCGTCGCTGGAGAAGGCGGCGGAGGAGATAATCCCGACGGCGGCGCTGGACTCCCTCCCCTGCAAGTTCTACGAGATCTTCATGGTTAAGGGCATCCGCGTCGACCTCGTCGAGCCAGGCCGCATCCTCTGCTCCATGCCCGTCCCCCGCCGCCTCCTCGTGAGTCCCCATCACGATCATCACGATTATTGTCATCATCATCGCCATATTTCGTCAATTCCATCATCATCTCTCTGATCTTCGCTCCGTTCTGCTGAATCGCGAAGAATTCCGGCAATTTCATGCACGGCGGGGCCACGGCATCTCTCGTAGACGTGATCGGCTCCGCGGTCTTCCATACAGTGGCCAGCAGCAGCGGCGTCTCACTGGAGATCAGCATCTCCTATCTGGAAGCTGCCTATGCCGATGTGCGTAACGGGCTTATACTCTCTCTCTCTCCCTCCTTCCCTTCTATATTTCTCTGCGGCTCACTCCAAATATGGATTTGTGATGAGATTTTAGTGTTCATGGCTGATGGACCAATCGTTTTGTATATGGCACTCTGGCTGGACCTGTTTATGACGGTCAAATAGCTCAATTTTAAGCCGCGTTGAAATCAAATTGCTGTAAATAAAACTTGGCTATAAAACACATGGTAGGAAGCTGTTTGATGTTGAAAACGAAGTGGGATGATAAACAGGGCAAAGTCGGCAAACTTGGGGTTGGGGTTGATTTTGGTGCTTCCCCTTCAGTTAGGATAAATATTGATGAACTAGCCAGAATTTTGAGTATGCAATGTTAGTTTTGGCAGAAATTAGGATCACGTTTTAAGCTTCGTTGCTCTAGAGCCTCTTGTTTCTTGTTCTAGTTAAGAAGGAACCATGTGCCTTCTTGTTTGTGCTTTGGGTGGCGGGATGTTTTGACATTACTCGGCTTACAATCACGTGGTTTGAACTCAATCATTCTTATTGGTTACAATATTATTACTTGTCTTGGTCACTAGCCATTAGAATCATAAATCTAGTTGTTTGGCTGCTACAAAAGTATAGAACTAGAATGCATTTGCAAACTGTAAGGCTGAAACACTCAAACAACATGTAAACTTTTGAGCAAACTTGTCATTATATTTAACTTCCACCTAATTGGATGCTAATGTGTATTTAGAAATGAAAGCTACTTCATATAACCGGTTATTTGGATTGTATCCTAAATTTACCATGATTATATACACTGAAAATTTTTCCAATTTTTTAAATAGTATGGAAGTCGACTCTTTGCATTGAAAGAGATTTTATGAAATTTACTAGTGTTATAATCCGACCAACATGCTTATTAAACTTTAATATGTTTATAAGAAATGAACTGATTAGTTTGCAAAGATTTTTTTATTAGTATTTTTCTTTTATGTGTCAGACTTCGAGCCTAAATGATTATGAAACGATGATTCCGTGGACTTTGACTTCCTAAGTAGACATGGGTTATGCGCATATAAAATCTACGATGTAAGATGACATGATGTAGAAATCTTAGCAATGAGCATAAAATCGTATGTGAGATATAACTTGTTCCCACCTTCCGGCAATAGGCAGAATATCCTGTACAATTGATTTTGGCTTATAGGTAAGTAGGGGGACTTGAACCCTGGTCTTTTGGGTGCGATGCACACTGCTATTTTGTAATTTGTTGAAAATCAATGCAAAGTTAAGGACAAAAATACAAAGGGAAGGCACTCTCAATTCTTGAAAACTGGAAGTGGCACTAGAAGCATGGCTGTGGAGTTGATCCATACTGTTATTTTAGCCCTTTGATCTAGAGTGAGTTGATTATTGACACTCATATCACCCATTCATGTGGAATTAGCGGATCATTGTCACATGGGGAGAACATGGGGGTATTAGGACCAACATATATACTGATGCAGCGTGAATCGGAAATATAGGGCTTCATTTATTTAATTAAATAAAAGATCGCTTGTGATCTCAATTAATTAGTTAGAGATTTGAATTTATTTCAAATCAATTAGTTAGTGTGATCTCAACTAGAACCCACTTAATGGTCTAGTGGTAGTACAGTGTGTCTACCATACAAAAGACCAGGGTTCAAATCCCACTCTTGCAGTGGTTGCGTTAGGTAGTCGACGGCCAGCGTAAAAAATAGTCGAATCTTTCAACATGGATTTGAGCAAGAATCCATGTAGCTGACCCTACTTATAGTGGGAGAAGGCTTAGCACAATTAGTTAGTTAAATTAGGATAAGTCATTTTGAATTTGAATATGAATTTATATTTTTGTAACCTCATCCCTCCTATATAAAGGGATGATAGGCTATTGTTTTAGACATGTCAGGTTATATGAAATTGAGATTTTTATCTCCTCTCGCTCTCTCTATTCCTTCTCCCTCAACGCGATCTACGCGCTTCTTCTTCCTCAAATCTCTCGTTCTCCGACGAGCTTTCTCTTTCCAACCCCTCCATTTTCTTCACCACCATAAATCCACCGTTCAAATATTTTCTTCCGCCGTCGCCAAATCTCTTCTGCATCAATTGGTATCAGAGCATGGAAGTTGAATCGTTCTCACGATTCGACGGTCCTGTCGTATATTGGAAGCTCGATCAAGCAACCCTATCACGAGGATCACATGCGCGTTCGCGTCAACAAAAATACAAGAAGCGCCTACGGAAAAGCATCAAGGTTCAACAATGGATCGACTCATGGTACGATGTTGATATTTTTATGGTACAAGTTGACGACGAACAAAATATTGTCGTCGACCATGATCTGTGCGCTGCTCAGATCATTGTGGATGGAAGAAACGGCAACAACGACGATGTGCTCGCTGTCCGGACCGTGTCATGCGAAAACAACAACGTCAAGGATGATTTGTTCGCTATCCCGGCCGTTTCAGAGGAGGAAAACGCCGACCTGCTCGCTGTCCAGGCCGTTTCAGAAGAAAAAAACACCAATCTGCTTGCTGTCCAGGTATTTTCAGACCTGCAAACACCGCCGAATTCGACCCACGCCCCCCCCGCTGCCCTCTCACGGACCCCCGCTGCAGCCCCAACCTCTCCGGCGCCCCCCTAGCCTCGCAGCAACCCTTTCCCTCCACCGAAACATCCTCGTTCCCTTCTTCCGCACAACCAGCCCTCCTACCTCCTTCCTCTAGCAGCTCCACCATCCCTCCACGGCCCATGTAGTGCCACCGTCAACCCCCGCAGCTCCTGTTTCCCCTGCTGACATCCCAATGCCGTTGCCGCCACCGCCCTTTCCCGCTGTCCCCGAAACCCCAGCCCCGGCAAACCACCCCCGCCCCGCTGTCACCTTCCCCGATTCCTCTCCACCTCTTCCCACCGCCATCGCTACTGCCCAGGCCCCATCCCCCGCGCCTTCTCCCACCGCCCCTGCACCCCTTGTACCCCCACCGACCGCAAACCTCACAACCCCAGTACTCCCTCCCGCCTCAACCCTTGCACCGCATCGACCCACCCCCCAAACCCCAGCACCCCCCTAGGACTGCTGCACCCTTCTCCCGCCTTCCATGCACCCCCTGCGGCGCACCCCGTGCTCCCATCATACGGCCACCGCGAGCTTAGGAAGAACCGAACCCTAACAAAAATTGAGGGCACTTACTCAATCGGGTCCCTTGACAATAGGAGTAAAGGGATATTTTGGAAATATTTCAAGGGGACCCCTCCTCCAATGCTATTTTACCCAACATGCCAAGTGGAAAAGTTAACTTATGAGTTTTTAAGTGAAGGGGTAGAACATTTGCAGTCATACCCCTCAATGGAGAAAAATTATAAACGTAACATGGAAAAGGAGCGAAATGGGGAGATTCGACCAACAAGCCATGTGGAAATTCTCCATCAACAGCCTGAAGATCAAGCAATTCGTCGGGAGACGAATTTTTCAAGCGGAGGAGAATTGATGCAGCGTGAATCGGAAATATAGGGCTTCATTTATTTAATTAAATAAAAGATCGCCTGTGATCTCAATTAATTAGTTAGAGATTTGAATTTATTTCAAATCAATTAGTTAGTTAAATTAGGATAAGTCATTTTGAATTTGAATTTGAATTTCTATTTATGTAACCTCATCCCTCCTATATAAAGGGATGATAGGCTATTGTTTTAGACAGGTCAGATTATATGAAATTGAGATTTTTATCTCCTCTCCCTCTCTCTATTCCTTCTCCCTCAACGCGATTTACGCGCTTCTTCTTCCTCAAATCTCTCTTTCTCCGACGAGCTTTCTCTTCCCAACCCCTCTATTTTCTTCACCACCCATAAATCCACCGTTCAAATATTTTCTTCCGCCGTCGCCAAATCTCTTCTGCATCATATACATTATGCCCCATATCATTTTTCACCACGAATCAAGTGGTGAAGCCTATAAATGCAACAAGTTTCACATGGTTAACCGTGATCGTAAACTTCCTGGGCATTGGGTGTCTGTACGTGAGACAAAAACAAGAGGTAGATGATGCTGATACGTTGTGAATTTTAATTTAAGATCAGCTAGAACAGAAAACCGTGGCTGGAACTGATCATAATATCATGTCATTTGCTTGCATGGTTTACAGTATTCTGTGGTGAGCTACAGAAATGCGTGAACTGCAGATCTTAATGTGCAATCAACAAACTATGGAAACATTATGCAAGCAGTTGTGGCACCAATGGTGCAGAGATGATGATACTGCAGCTGTATCATGCATTGTCATGGTCCGGCTAGCAGGAGAGGGATGGGACAATGGTAGTATATCAAGACTGAGTACATGAACTGAATGAGATTTATATTGTTATACACTACAGTGCTGGTCATTTTGCGGTGCGACCAATTGTTGTGTTTTATGATGGCAGTGTAACAAGTGAGTGCATATGATCTTTTTAGATGTTAGACTTTCTATATATACTATTGATTATTTGAGTATATTATATTTACACAGCAAAATGAGTCAACTGTCATACATATATTGGTAAACTTCTCTATCTTATTCATATATTTCCGTAGCCATCTTGTTCTTTTTTCTAAATAAATAAATAAACAATAAAGTATCTGCTGGGGTAGAAACTGAGTGTTACATGATGCTGAACGAGAAAGGTGGGATTTGGTTAAGTACTATTGAAATGCTACAAAAAGCTCAGATAGGGTAGCGTCGATAGATAAAACATGTCAGCTTGTTGCTATTTCTAGCATTTTCTTTCCCGCGTCTCTCATTCATACATTTAATTATTTAGTTTGTTCCATAACACACAACTCATAGACTTTTTTTCTGAAGAATTTCTTTGAAACATTTTGTACTTAAGGCTTGAGTGATGATTGACAGAGGATTGGATTGTATCAAATATGGCCCTGAAGATTTTTTTTCGCACTTGCCAGCAGGTTTCTGCTTGTGAAAGGGTTAAATTATAAGGAGCAATGACTTGTGACTATTATATAATCATATTTTTTGCTTATATATTAGTGGAAAAATGGTTACATCAAGACAATATAATGGTAGTTTGTTAGATTATTATGAACCATTAAAATGTGGGTTGAAGATGAATAGGCAGAGCCTCAAATAGGGGTAGTTGCTGGTGAATTATTTAGAGGCAGCCAATGAATTCATTCTCATAAACAGAAATCTGAGGCATAGTAACTCCATAACTTGTAATCTTTTGATGTCTCAACGCTTATGCTAGGCTTGTAATTATTTTGAGGTGATAAATTTTGAAGTTTTTGGGCACACACCTATATGGTGGAGCCCATTTTTTTCTTTTTTATTTTAAAAATCTTTTATAAGAAGTCCCGAGTGATTGTGAAACAAAAAAGAGTTGCTTTTATCTAAGGACTGCAAACTAAAACGAATACAACACATCAAATACAGTCATGACATTTTCTCACACTCTGTTTGAGAACACGAGTTGCCCGCTAAGCAGGGCTTTGTTAAAGAGCTGTTTCTCAAATTGATGCTCTGCTATTATTCCACTATGGATTAGATTCCTCATAAATTATCATCATCCAGAATTTGGTATTTATCCCTTAATCCAGCAGCTAAATGGAGGTGGAAACATGCGGAACATATTTTTCACTCTTTTTGCTGATCCCTGCAATTATTTTCTTTGCCGATCTTTCTATAGCTTTTCTTTGTTTGTTATGTATCGCTTTGTCCTTGCAGGAAGAGATTGAGATTGAAGCAAAAATCCTGCGCGCCGGAAAAGCAGTTGGAGTAGCCACGGTGGACATCAGGAAGAAAAAGACTGGCAAGCTTATAGCCCAGGGCAGACACACCAAGTACCTTGCAGCATCCAGTAAACTTTGAGGCTGGTTTAGTTGCCGCGGGTCATTTACAATTGATACTATATATAGTCCATAAGGATTTAATCTTAGGATTCAAAAAATATAATTTACAGATACACCTGTAATCTCAGTGCATGCATCACTAAGCTGCAGGAATAAATAAAGAACCATTGCTTTGCTGAAGCTACGTCCATCTGCATTGTTTCTGCGCTGAAAATAGCATCATATCTTTCTTGTGCATTCTTACAACATCTGAGGTTGGTAAGTTTGGTGGGGGTTGGGGGGGGGGTTAGTAACATCTGCTAGCTCAATTAAGTGAAAATATTTCCTCTAATATGGTTTATGCTTTATTTAGCTATTTTTTTACGGGCTAGCTATGTGAACTAAGTGTAACTTTGTTTCTTTATGCATTTGCAACCTCAGTCCAAATATGGTCGTGTTTTCTATTACCATTCTTTCATCCAAAAACCCTTATCTACTCGGTAAAAAATCCTACCCTGAAGTCGACTATGATGTTAAGGAAAATTTTGATGTTGTTAAAATGGGTTTATGAGTTAAAAAGGAACGTTTACAGCCAAATCCCTGTATTTTTTCTTCAAATTACATGATATCCCATGTAATCTTCAACGTTGCATCGACCCCTCTAATCTTGTTATGTTTTACACATCAGTTTACTGCACTAATCTAATCACCCTCTAGGTAATTTAACTAAATGCAACCATGTAAGGGTTGATTTCTCTCTCTTACTTTCTCCAGAGTTCTCCATGTATTTCTCTCGTGATAGTTATTTTTTCATCTTACTTTCTCCTCATTTCTCTATATATAACTCTCACAATAGTTACGAGGCGTTGAGGCCTATCTGGCCCTTGTCGTAGACCCACTTAGACCTCGCTGCGCAAGACGAGGTTGTGGGTGTTGTGATCCTAAAGGGGCTTGAAGGCCACATTGGTGGTGAACACGGCATCTGAGTCCATCTACCATGGAAACTCAGATGGGAAGGAGGGTATGGAGGATAGGGAGTTTTGCTTGGAAGCTGGCCATCTTGGCTTCGAGGAATGCAAGGTTGTAGACATCAATTGCATAGAGGAGATAATAACTGAGCTTGTTCTTGAGGGATCAAAGGAGGTAGCGGCTGCCAAGCAGGTTCTTGCATGGGTGAGTGGAGGAGTAGGTGAATGTAGGTGAGGGAGCTGGTTGTTTGTGAGGGTGAGAGCAAAGCCATTTGGATCTTTGGGTGTCCTAGTCCGAGGGCAGGAGCGGGCTCAAGTACATGAGCACTGGAAGGTCTGGATGTGTAAGAGCTTGGCAAGCTGGCATGGGTGCAACTGTAGAGGGAATGTGGGCTTTGGAACGAATGGGGTTGTGGGGAGTTCGTGCGAGTGTTTTGGTGTGCTCATGATCTCGACATGCTGTGGAGGTGGTTGCAGGAGGGAGAGTGCCATTATTTAAAAACTTGTTTTACTTTGAAGGGCAACAATGAGAACACTAGCGGATTTTGTTGGTTGCAACTTGCAGATGCTGGGAAGGATTATGGTGTAAGAGTTACAAGGCTCATGATGTAAATTCAAATATCATACAAGGTTACCGTGTATTTTGAAAAGATCACATGGTGCATTGATACATTTGGAATTCTCTAAAAGATTATCACTTGTAACTCTTTAGAACATTGCAATTAAATATGCATCCCTACCTTTACCATATTTATCTAGTTCTTTTAAGAAAAGATCAATTCATCCATCAGATAGTTGATCTTGGTGGATTGAGCAAAAATGCTTGCAACAAAAACAAAGTTGCATACGTAGACCGAAACAAATCCACAGACAAAACTGCAACATCAACACGAAACAAACATGTAAATCATCGGATATCATATCAGTACTTTCTTGAGATGACCTAGGAGACATGGTTAGCTTCTGCGTCACTGTTTTCTTGAGACCGCCACACATACTAAAGTACAATATCGTCACTGGAAGGATTAGTTAGGGAGACAAGGTTTACTTCTCCATTCATTATATTCTAATCACCAAGTACAAGATATCATATCAGCACTTTTCAAATGTCGCATATTTTTCAATATCAATCATTTTCGACTCCAACAGAATTACTTACGTGTCTCAGCAACCAAGCTCAAGTTGTTTGTTTAGGTTCAACCGGTTACATGATCAAAAGCACTTGGCGACATTATTAAATGGACTCAAAGCAAAACCTTCCATTTGATGAGAATGGAACATGAAAGCATCTCATCTCAGATCTCTCATAACCAGAAACACAGTCACAACCACACCTCACACCTGCACCATTAGCAACAGAATTATATATCGCGCTCAATGGTAAACTAAGACCGTAATTATCCATGTAATTAGCATTTTCCCAAGCACTAAACTACCAGCTTCATGAGCACAGGCCTGTGCTTGTGGTGAACGAATATCTTCCTCAGCAGCTTCAGGATCATTACCATCTCCTGCTTCTTGCTTCCGATTGCACCGCCTTCTCCTTTACCACCGTCAACATGGTTAAAGGTTGGTCGCGCTATGTCCTTCACTGGCACTACCATCCTGTCGTTCTTCTGCTCTGGACGGAGCTCCTCATCGTATTAGTCCTCCCATAGCCTGTCCATCATTTCCTCGCTGGTTATTTCCTCCGTGGCGGCATCATCTTCTGCCCTTTTGGTCATCGCGTGACCGTCCCACGACGGTGTTTTGAGAAGCTGAAGTTCTAGTCTTCCGTGGGCTGAAATTACATATATATGTGCACACATACGAGCAGTGGTTGCAATTAACAGTGCAACGGAGTAGAGATGTTAGCATCATAATTATTAGGTGAAGTGGGTCCTTTCTTGTTCGTTGCAGGTGAGGAGTCTGTATTGTTGCCACCAGAACCAATTAGCAGACAATGGAGAAGTTGCAGATCTCACGATTTGTCGGTTTTTGGTAACTTGAACCCTAATTGAAAGGGGATACAGTAGTTTTTGCAACTAAGTACCGAGGCTTGATCCCGATTTCGGTGTGGTTCCTCTGTATCGACGAATCGATACAAGAGATGCGGACACAAGGTGAATATATCCGTATCTGTTTGTGTTCGTTCCAAAGAGGATGGTGATATCCTCGTTTAGGCCACGGATTTCCAATATCGATGTTCATGATGTGAATGCAGATGTAGTATTTTACAGTTTGATGGATGCAGGATGCCGAAAAGGAATGTATATGAACAATATTTCTTTTTTATTATATATAAGTAGGTGTAAATATACTTATTTATACAATTATTTTGTTTTCTTAAATGTTCATTTTTATTCTCAATATAAATATTAAATATGTAGTCAAACTCTGTTATCAAAACTGGTCAACTTTTTTAATCTCATTTCTACTATTTGCAACCTGCAACACAGTATTAATGTGTTGTTATATTATATTATTTTTTTAACACCGGATTTTATTAATCAAATATCAGCATTTCCTTCATCAAGAAGGGCATACATACAAAAAAGAGGGAAGGAAGGAAACCCATACAACGGCCTTGTTTTTTGGCCTACATAAAAGTCCCCAAAAAACAGAGAACCTCTTAGAACATAGGTTTTTCATCCGGAAACTGATCGTCTGCTTTAAACGGGAGTTGCAGCAGGTGCTGTAATGCATCGGGATCGTTGGATAAGAATCGAACGATCCTCATAGGAGGCTGGGGATAGTGGGCTCACATCTCGAGGTCGTCTATTTGTGATCAGATGGCTCTGACATTTACTGCCGATCGCTTAGGTTTAAACTGAAAGAGGCAGCCCATGACCAAGATCATGTTTTTTTGATCAAGTCAACACACCAGAGTGCAAGAGTCATGAGACGTTCTGACTTGCATGGTGACCTCCTCCTCCACCAAGGTAACCATATATATAATAAGTTCAAAGCAGGGTGGGGAAGTGAGACCTTTACGGTGACAAGGAAGACGGAAAAAACCAAGTTATCTATTTTGGATCGGAAACCAAAAAATTTGAAGCATCCGTGATAAAAGCTTCATGCGAGGTTTCACGTCTGCGAAAGCCCTACGACATCTTTCTTTCCAAATCAACCACCAAATCGCTGCTGCGTATTTTGCCATGAATTGACTAGACAAAGATCCAGTACCACTTAAGTTGGTGGTTAAAAAGGTTTTATAGTTCGCCAAAGAAAGATCCATTCCAAATGCGAAAAGATAAATTTTGTGAAGTCACAAGTACATAGGATGCGGTTCATTTATTCTGCTTTATTTCGCAAAGGTGATACCTATTTACCCATTCAAGTCTCCTTCTATGAAGATCCTCTTGGGTTTCATTTTTTTTTATGAAGAACCATCTATAAGAAGTAGGAGACCATGGGATGAAAAGGTTTATTTTTCCAAAAGCTAAGGTTAAAAGAAGAGGCTATTCCTCCGTTAGAAAATAGTTTGTAGAATCGTTTTGGTGAGGGGTTTATCTTCCTACCTTTTGAGGGAAAAATCATCACATCTTCCTCTTGATTTAATTGGAAGTCCCTAATTTTATTTTTTAAGGCTGTAATATCTCTCCAAAGCCAAAACGGAACTTTGTTATGTAAACTTGTGAGCCAGTTGTTCGGACTCAGAGTTTACTAATCACTTCATCCCAAGATGCGTTTTTATTCCGGACATACCTCCAGAGTTCCCTGAATCTGGATTTTAAGGAGGGGAAGCCATCTGTAGGATCAAGCCAAGAAAACGAGTTTCTTCCATTATTTTTTTTTGTAAAAGACCTCTATACCCGCTTTCTGTAACACCCATACCCCAAAAAACATAGTGCCACATCTAAAACTCACGAAGTGTGGGTGTGGTTTATAGGTGGTGGGGATTACTACTTGACAACTTGGACTTAAGCATTTTGGGTGGTCGTCGATGGATCCATTTGAACCCGAACCCAACAAGTTGTCAGTGCCAGTTTTTCTCGATAACGGACCGGAGACCTAAGCCTGGGACGTTACACTTTCACAGTCATCCAAACCAAGGAATCTTTATAATTAGGATTTAAAGTTAGAGGCATATAGTTATTTTGAAAGTGCAACGTTTCTATCAAGTTTTGAGTTAATGATTTTTTCCATTGACTAGTATGAAAAAAGTTTTTTTGATAGCATCGTTCATTGAATCTTGCCAGGTTTAAAATCCCCCAACCATGGTTGTTTTGGGAATGCGTATCTTATCCCATGCAATCATATGTCTCTTTTTTCCTCCCTTAATACCATTCTAAAGTAAGTCCATTCGAATCTTGCAAATCCTATCGATGCTATTTTTTCTTTTGAAATTTTTAAGGAAGACGAGAAATGGGTGACTAGAGGGATCAAGCTGGAATTTAAAAGAGTCACCCGACCAGGGAGAGATAGGAGTCTCCCCTTCCAAATTCCAACCATTAAGTTTTAAGGTAAATTTATCAATAAGAAGAGGTTGCCTATCAGTTTTGTTAAGTCTTTTTGTAGTGAGAGGGAACCCAAAATAGTTTATTGGAGAATTTCCTTCTTGCTAATGAAAAGAGTTTTTAACAAGAAAGCTTTACTCCGAGGTAAAATTTATTCCCTAAAAAGCAGATTTTCCTTATTTATCTCTAACCCCGAGATAGAGTGAAATTTTTTGAGTGCTGCTTAACATCCTATTTTATTTGTGCTAAGCAAATTAGGAATACCTAACATTTGTTGATAATACTTATCCGTTTGTCGGATATTTGTATTCCAGATCATGAATATTCGTTTTACATTTATGTCCTATTTAATATAGTTTATCGATCTATATATTTGTATGTAACTCGTATTCGAATCTATATCTGAATTTTAAAATGAATAAATGTACAATATCGCCTACATTCAGAATTGTAGCATATCATTTTTATCCCTAGTGTAATTCAGTTTAATAATTTTTTGTCTGATCTCTTGGAAAAAAAGTTTAATAATCTTAAGATGGTGGTTTCAAGCTTTCAGCCCAAAACTCATTTGTGTTTGGATAGATGCTTTACTGTTGAGGGCATTTGCTGCGATGTGATTGTATTGAAATTTGAAAAAAATGAGTATTTTATTACTGTTAGACGACAAGATAGTATATTATATTTTTTTGGTTGGAATGGATGAAAGAGAAATGTGGGATTTGTTGAATTAAATGAGAGAGAGAGAGTGTGTGCGAATTTCGAGTGAGTCCTATAGGATGGAGAATAAAACATAGATGGTGGGGACTATGGGATGGAAATAGATCTGGCCAACGGGCTAGGGGTTCGCCCGCTGAACCTGCTCATGGGCCAGGCTAAAAATAGGAGATTTGAGTATGGGCCGGTCCGGCCTGCAAAAAATAAAATAAATAAATAAATATAAGTTGAATAATACATGTATTAATATGATACACTTCAAGTTTTCATACGTGACACTAGTTTTAAACAAAATTAATCATGTCAAGTAACATGTAAACTACTTATATTAGTTATATAAAGTAAAAATGGTATTAATAAAATCATTTTACATATTAAATACAATTAAAAAATCAATGAGAAAAGAATGAAATGGGCCATGGGCCGGCTCATGGCGGGCTTTGGACAAAGGTTTTTGAACCTCGGCTCTTCAACTCGTATTTTGGTCAAGTCTAGTTGGAAATAGGGGTTTTGAGCGGAAACCTTTGGAAGAATCCTAAGGAGAGATAGCCCAAATTTCGTGGGTTATCCCCCAATCCAAATGGCACCTAAGAGCCACACTATTATAAATCCAATAAACACTATCCAAACCCCAAAGCATGCAAAAAAGGAACCCATTAACATACTCCACAAGCAATAATTTACCCCATCAGGTTAACTATGCATCTAGATGCATAACAACTAAAGCGGAGTTGTGGTTAGACTTTAAATGGTAGATAACAATATAAACTGAGTTTGGTTTCGATTTGATCCATTAGAAATCAACCGAAGCATGTGTTATTGAGTAATTCTTATAACCACATTCAACATTCTGAGCTTATTTTGTATACAATATCTGTTCATTTGGAGAATAAGCACTGGAATAAAGGATTAATTCCCCGTTTGGTGTGGTTCCAAAGAGTATGGCAACTTCCATCCACTTCTCATTATTTCACCTTATTTTACCCTTATTTATACCTAACTTTATTCCACCATAACTCTTATTCCACCTTACTCTCCTTATTTTTATCTTTCCAGCCGAACAGAGAATTAGACCATTACTCCTTATTCTCCATCCTTATTCATGCTTATTCTCGAACCGAACACCTGACCCCATATCAATGTGTTACAAATTCTTTTATATTTGCAATGTCCTTATTGTGACAATCAATCATTTTCTATGAAATAGTGACAGTTGCATACTCCATGCAATCTTTTCGTCGCAACTCTTTTAGATAGTATTATTCATTGTTGGAGTGATCTTGAGTTTGATATTATTAATAACATAATGGGGACAATCATATGAAATGTTTAAAGTCTAGTTGATTGCAGTAATTGCCATCTCTTATAATATATGCTTACTTGTTGTGAATACTCTATATGAGACTATGTAGGCGATGCTACAACAATACGATTGCCTTCACCTATTTGTGCAATGTCCTTATTGCAACATTATCTAATTATTTCTAATAACAAATCGACGATCACTCATCTCCATTGTTGGACATTGAACTGTTATAGAGAAAAACTTATCTTAATAACTTGTCAAGTGTGAATCCAATCGAGCTCAACAACAATCACCCAAATTTCCTTGTCTTAAACTTAAAAACCTCGAAGCACTACAAAACTAAGAAAGTTCATATGAAAATAATTATAAGACTTAAAAAAACACGTCCTAGATTATATAATGCCTAAACAAAATCTCACTACTTATATTGATTACATTTTCTTATTTATCACCTTACTTTGCACTAAATAAATTGCTATGCCTTAACATATATATATATATACACACACAATCAAATAAAAACTATAAAAACTAAAAAAACATAACAAAAGTACACTGAATATAGAAAACCCAAATAATTTTTATCACCCTTATACCTATATTTTATAGCACTTAAAAAGAAAGAACGGTAAAAGATATTTCTATTAAAGACATTTATAAAAAATAAATAAATTCAAAAACAAAACACATAGATATCAATGCACCATAGATAAAAAAATATATTTTAAAAATAAATAAATATAAAATTCAAAAAAATATAAAATTCAAAAAATATAAAATAGAAACCATAGATATCAATACACCTACAGAAACCTCAAAATACCAACAAAATCCGAAAACAACATAAACCCTATCATACACATAAAAGTACACCAATCGCCTAATAACTCTACCATACATATACCACTCAGTAGTAACCAAGACCTGAAGACTTATCTAAGTAAAATAAATAAAATCTTTATTTAGAAATACTTATTCACTTGATATATGTATATCCGTTTTCATCCATAAATATAGCTGTAGATTTATTGTTATCTATACATAACATAATTTTATTTCCTTTTCCATCCTATTTGATATAATTATTATATATATATATATATTTAATATATTTATATCATGTGAATTCATTTTTTATCCGTACCCGCTTTCTAAAGACATGGTAACATGGTTTTCGCATCAGCCAATATTTGTAACTTCATCCGTATTTGTATTTAAATATGAATAATGATATGATAACACTTATATCGATACCTACGGTATGACCGTTGCATACACTCGTTTGTGTTCAAATGGAAAGATATAATTTGGAGCGATACGGTAAGATGAGAGGTAGTTATATATTCTCTATCCTCTATCCGCTTAGAAGACAAATGCTGGGATAAGGCATAGATGTGTGTTGTGTGTGCTTGAAATTCTTCGAGATTTTTGAGGATGATGGTGTTGTACTTTACATTCTTCGAGATTTTCGAGGATGTCTGCAAAGAAGATAACACACTACAATAAATTGCATCTAGAGTAGTGTTTATTTTAAATTCGCCAGTAAATCGTCCATTGTTAAATATCACTATGAATATTATCTGTTGCTAAATAACTTTTGTATATTAGATTTTAGTGATGAAAGTCATGTCCATTGCTATATCATCAGAAACACTCTATATAACGACACTTATATGTTGCTATTTGGCAGAATTTGAGCTAATCACCATTAATTTTTAGGTCAAAATTTAGTTGCGATTAGCTCAAATTTTGAATAATACAAATGGATAAGCATTTCTTTGTAGATCGTTGCTAATGATATTTGCAACGATTATGACTTTCCTCACTATCTTTGTACTATAAAAATCATTTACAAATGGATAATATTTGTCACTATACCCAACAATGGAGGATTTAGCAACGGATATAACATAAACACCACTATAGACCCAATTTGTTGTAGTGACAATCTCAACTCGTCTGTTTAAGTTTGATCGTTTCAGTTGGATTTGAGCTCGATCGATGAAGGCCTGGACTCAGGTCGATCGACTCAAGTTTTCCATCAATATCGACAGATCCGATTGGTTTCTTGGCCTACTTGATTGATCTTCATGTGTTCCGACATGACATGTGGGTTTGCTTCTGGTTAAAGGTAGAAGGTGTTCAAGTTAATAATCAATCTTACATGATTTGATATGAGGTAAAGAACTACCTTTCTCTTGATCTCCTCGAGCCTATCAATTATCCAATTGTGATGTTTTATTATATTAGGGATCGACGGATCTAGAATTCTGGTGGTCTAGCTACTTCCACTAGTAGTTCAAGTTGATGATTGTTGATGCATAAAATGATTGTCCTGAAACCTAAACACAACGAATTGCGGAAGCAAATACGCACAAACACGACCCAACAGGCAAAACGAAAACACACAGATTTACAAGATTCATTCGTACTCGGGTTACATTACATCCTTGAAAGACTACTATTCATTTCGCTATTTGTGGAGAAGAAGAACTGCACAAGATATCAAGAGCCCAAACCCTAGGGAGTTTATATAGTATTCTCATACAAACGGACACTAAATACAGACAGATCTGAATACCCGTATAGAAAATTTTCGAGATGTGGTGGCATCGGGGGATATGAGATGATTCTTCATTTGGATTCATATGAACACATGATTAGGTTCACGCACCAACGATTATATGCTATCTTTGTCTTCGAAGTTTACAATAATCATTGCTAAAAATAAAAAAGATGAGTATAAATTTCGGTGACTAAGGGTAATGGTTAACAATTGTTATTAATATAAGGAAAAATACGTCATTTCCTACGAATTGCAAGTGAAAAAATTAGTTTGCAATCGGCAATAACCGTCTATATATTAAACAACGGAGAATACAATGACATAGTACAAAATACGTATCATTATAGACACATTTTGTTGTTGCGTACATTTGTAGCACATTGCCTTATGTGATGTTAAATGATTAATCCATGTTAACAAGTATGGATGTGATAATAATGTCTATCTTAAATCTCAATCTTGTATTATTGACGTTGTAAGTTCTTTAGTTATTACTTATAACAGTAACGGTCCCATGGTCTAGTGGTGAGGACATTGGACTCTGAATCCAGTAACCCGAGTTCAAATCTCGGTGGGACCTTATTATGTTTTTACTTGTATAAGCTGTGTATTTCCTAATAAAATCCGCTTAAATTACAAAAAAAACCCCAAACTATTCCGCACAATTTCAATACATTACCTAGACTTCTTAAGGTAACATCGTGGTAGCTGATCTTTAAGATTTATTCTAATATGGTCTGCAGACTACGGGAATTTAGTTGTTTCTTTTGTCTTTCTAGACTTTAATCACATGAGTTAAAAACAATTAATTTGAGACAAATCTAAAAGAGTGGATACCACATTGTTTTTCGGATTTCGGAAATAAGATTTAAATCGGACGTATAATTCAAGAACTTTTATGCACACTCTAAAATTTTTTTATATGTTACTTCCTTTCTCTTTTACGTTTGAGGGAGTTAAGATGATGGGACCTTATTATGTTTTTACTTGTATAAGTTGTGTATTTCCTAATAAAATCCGCTTAAATTACAAAAAAAACCCAAACTATTCCCCACAATTTCAATACATTACCTAGACTTCTCAAGGTAACATCGTGGTAGCTGATCTTTAAGATTTATTCTAATATGGTCTGCAGACTACGAGAATTTAGTTGTTTCTTTTGTCTTTCTAGACTTTAATCACATGAGTTAAAAACAATTAATTTGAGACAAATCTTAAAGAGTGGATACCACATTGTTTTTCGGATTTCGGAGATAAGATTTAAATCGGACGTATAATTCAAGAACTTTTATGCATACTCTAAAATTTTTTTTATATGTTATTTCGTTTCTCTTTTACGTTTGAGGGAGTTAAGATGATGGGGGTGCTTCTTGTCAAAAATTGTGTCCCCGTCATGTTTGTTTTGCGATTTTTTTCGTCTCAGCTCAATTAATTTTGCTATGCAGTATGGTCAAGTTCAGAGGCCGAGTTGGGAATCTTTAATAGGTGGGGCCCAATCTTTAGGTCAAGTTCAAAAGGAATTTTGGTTTTTTAATAGGTGGGGCCCAATCTTTAGGTCAAGTTCAAAAGGGATTTTAGTTTCACTTTATTAAGGGAACTTCCATGCATCCACAAAAAAAGTTAAACTTTGTCAAGTGTTCCCGTTAACAGAATACTACATTGTTGCAAAAATAATAAATAAGGTATCATATTGCTCTTTTAAAAGATAAGGTATAACAAAGAAATTGGGTGTATAGTTGAAAAGGCCTCGACTACCCTAGTTAATTCAATCAGACTAATGATCGAATTAGATTTGTCATTCGTTGTAGTCGGGTAATCGAAGACTTATCAAAAATGTCACTCGGATTTAATGGTTAATTAAATACAAGTGGCAAATTTATTTTACTTGAGAAAGCCCAAGGTCGAACTCAAGGATGCAGCTTTCTCCTTAGGTTGATTTTAAGTTAATTCTGATGTCAGATTTTTAGAAGAATATTTTTGATCTTTTTGTATGTTTTTTATGCAAATAAGGAAAATACAATGCATTTTCAAGCCAAATTTTAAGTTAAATCACAAAATATGGTCAAATGATGTTCAAAATTAATGAAACTTGACCAGAAGAAGATATGCGATGAGATTAAGCTACTATAATTTTTTTGGAATTTTTAGACTCTAAATGAATTAACTATGAATTTAATGTGGATGCAGGATAGTTTTTTGCAAAATCAATTTTAATAAATATCAAAATACATTGTTTTTAGATATAAAATATATCCTAGATGTATCTATGTGATACGAATCCAGGAAAATTAATAAACCTAAAGAATGATCTAAATTGGACCTATTAAAAATCAATTAGGCAAAAGATTAATCAATTTATTCAGACCTCGATATGCATGTAAATGGTTTGATTTTAGGGCACAGTGTAGATTAACTTAAACTAACTCTAATGTGATTTTATGGTGATTTTTGGAGCAATAAATAATTTAATATTTAATTTAAGCATACAGTGGGTAAAATATGTCAAATTCCACAATAATAATAATATTAAATTCTATGAAGCTCACAAAAATATGACACGTATCACAAAGATAAAGCACAAGTTAACTACAACATGCAATTTTTGGAATTTAAAAATAATAAAAAAATGAATGCCTAGATATGCGTGCAAACACATGGACTAAGATGCAAAACAGAAAATAAAATTGATTAAATTAAAACATGCGTACATGGACTAAAGTGCAAAAACCTATAATGCTGGGGGTATGCGTGCAAAATTTCCACTGAAAAACGTGCTCCTCACGTAACGTGCCTGACATGGACTGATTTGCAGTTCTTAAAACTTGCAGGGGCCTCTATAAAATTTACCCAGCTCGCACATGAGGGACACGTGAGGATCTAGGTTCGGGAGGCGTAGGAGGCTCGGACATCGGCTCGGAGGCTCTGGAGGTTAGGGCGTTGCTTTGGTACTGCTTCGGGTGCTCCGAGCCTAGGGTCGGGGAAGAGGCTCGGAGGGCGTTACGTGGCGACGGTTGGGCCGTTCGATCTGGATAGATCCAACGGCTGTGGATACTGGTTACGTGGCGCGCGTAGGATCCGTCAGATCAGGATGATCCAATGGTGGCGATGGCTTCTAGGCAAGGCGACATGGCATGATGCTGGCCGTTGGATCAAGATGAATCCAACAGAGGCTGGAGCTGCTGGCGAGGGATGACGTGGCTGTGTATGGGCCGTTAGATCCTCCTGATCCAACGGCGGCTGAAGCTCGAAGGTGAGGGCGATGTGTCGCGACGAGGACCGTTAGATCAAGATGATCCAGCGGTGACTATGTGTTGTCTCCTCTGGGCCGCCGCCTCCTGCAACGGACTTGGCAGGGCTATGGTGAAGGGGGTCTCGCTCCTTCGCCTTTCCTCGTGGCCGATGAAGGTCGCTGGAGGCTCCTGGATAGCTGGAATCGATCGTGGAGGCGTGGCGGAGCGTCCGACATGTCTGGACAGAGCTGGGGAGGTCTGCAAGCCAGGGTTGATGGAGCTCGAAGCAGCTCCGGTGTGGCGTCCGATCAGTGAAGAAGCGTCTCCTGCAGTGTTAGTGGTTGCCAAAAAATGGGAGTTCGTGCTCGTGGGAGTGGGTGAGTGTGCGAGAGGCCTGTGGCATGAAGCAATGAGTGGCCAGTGGTCTTCCTCTGCCGTGAAGGCATAGCTGTGATCGGAGATGGGTCATGTGTCTTAAGGACGAACATATGGTGGCACGAAGGTGAGAGCTCCAAGGTGAAGCTCGGTGGAAGGTCGGAGAGATGTGTTGTCAATCAGAGACGGCGGGAAAAAGGCGAGAAAATCAAGAAGAAAAGAGAAGGAAGATCGGAGGAGAATGGATGAAGCTACCTGGGGATGGAGACTCGCTGAAGAGGCTACAGTCGTTGCTCGAGGGTCAGTAGCGGACCCGAGCTCGTGTAGCTCGGCGGAGGAGCTGCTGCACAGGGAAGAAACGTCGCGGATCTCGCCGGAGGTGGAACCTGTCTTCGCTCACTTCACAGCCCAAATCACTACCACTTATGGGTAGATACGAGGTCTAGGGAACCTCTTGCTAGGGCGGATGGGGTGGAAGTTCGTCGGAGATGGGGTATTTATAGGAAGGAGATAGGGGTCCAGGTGATGGAGGTGTGATGTTCGTGGAGTTGGTGGAGCGCAGGAGAAGGAAATCATGGTACGTGTGGGTCCTATCGAGGATGAGTGATGTCGGGGCTACGTCGTGGGTGTGTCAATGGGCGGAGAAGATGGTTGTAGTGGTGCCAAAAAATAGGAAGGGGGCAGAGGCGACGTACAGTGAGGCGACGTGGGTGAGGTGTTTGCGGAGGTAGACGACGACGTCATGGCCGTTGGAGATGGACGCGAGGGAAGGTTCGCGATTAGATTCTAGCGGTGTGATCAAAGGGCACTGGGCATGATACGTGGCGGGCATAGCCATGGGTGCTGGCGAACGGTGTAGATGGAATCAGGCGTGGGGATCGAAGGGTCGTCGATTGAGCGGAAGCTAACGACTGAGATGGAGGCGTCTTGGGAAAGATCCAACGGATGAGATGTGGCCACGTGGAGGGCTGAGAATGAGGCAGAAACAAACGGCGTGGATGAGATCTGGGATGAAGATCCAAGGGTCGGGTTTTGAGCGGGAATGAATGGTGATGATTAAAGCGTCTGGCGATGATCGTGTGGTGGGGGTGATGACATGTGGTCAAAGGGGAATGAGGCGCACGTGATTGGCCCAGATTTGATATGGGCCTTGATCTAATGGTTGAGATGGGTTACGGAATGGCTGGCTGAGATCAGGAGACAGGGAAAGCCATCAGACGATGGAGAAAGAGGGGTACGTAGCACGTGATGAGTAGGGCCGCGTGGCGCAACCAGAGGGAGCCATGTGGCCCAATCAGAATGGTCGAAAACGAATGTGAAATAATAGGGAGAAAATGGCTGAATTTGGAGAAACTCAAAATATGAAAGTTGTAGATCTCGATGAGATCTACAAGTTTCATGTTGACAAAAACGGAAACGAGGTCGAATAAAGTAATAAAATGCAAGGGTACAAATATACATACATATAGTATACAATGGGGGCCCAAAACCCAAGTTTTGCATACGAGCTCCGATTTAAATAAAATGAGTTTCATTTTGAAGGTCTTTGAATGTATATTAATTTAAAAGTGAGTAGACCTAGATCGTAGGTTGTATGAGAGAGATATGTGCATTCTAAGGTCTATGGCTTCCAACTTGATTTGGGGTTTTATTTGTTAATTTTACAAGTTGGCATTTTTTGGTATTTTTCTTGTATTATTATTAGTAATATATACATTATAGAGTGAATTTATGAGATTTAGGATTAGTGTAAAATATATACAGATGGGTGAATTTTTTTACAGATGACTTTGGCTTCTTATTTAATGTAGATGCGAATGCTAAAATGCAAATGTTATCAATGCATGCATGAATGCTAATTATGCAATATTGGTGGAAATATGCTTCTAATTACTCGGTAACAAGGCTCTATTTTCAACTTTAAGAGTGATGAATCACAGATTAATCAACCCCCTATACTTAAACCTTGCTCGTCCCCGAGCAACTAAAATGAAATGCAAGAGTGAAATGATTTTGGGTTCCATACCAAGGTCATGAACAAAAGTTGAAAATGGAGCTTGACTCGATCTTTGGATTAATTGTGTGGCGGAACCTTATTGGGATATGAACTTAAGACCTAACAGACTTCAAGTTCCAAAAAGTTTTCTATTTAAGACGCCTTAATAGTCAGGTCAGAACAAATCCTCAAATGCAAATTTGTGATGACTATGATTCTTACTTGTACTGTGTAAGTGAAAAATAGCTCTCTACATCAGAAATGACTAAGAAGCTGCCTCCTCTAACAAGGTAACTCTAGTTTCCCAGTCCAGTTACTCTTTCCTCGAGGAGCGGGGTATTCCCTTCTAAGTTCAAGTGCGACCAGCTCAAGAGGAGGGGTGGAGAAAAGAATGGACGGTAGCCAGTGTAGCTACCTATCCCAAGATGCCTGACCAGTGTAGCCAAGTCATCCTGCTGCAGACTTCTTGCTAATGTACATACTCCGACAGGTATTTTATTTTCACTCAGGCCTGTCTTATTTTTTTGGAGTTCTTGCATTTTTTTGAACTATATACATAGTGCAGCATGTACATCAGGAGTTTTTCCTCTTAACTCAGTAGACTATCCCTCTTTTGAAGCATTATTGCACCCCACAACATCCCGTCCTTAGATGTCAACACCACCAGACTAGGTTGAGATGCACTACCCTCCCTAGTGGTGGACGGATGTTTCCACCGTGCGCTACTCCAAGCTAAAGGATTCTACCTCCTCACCACCTCATCAATGAAGAGCTACGTGCATTGTGCTTGTCCAAGTTAGGTCACTGTCTATAAGAACCATGCGTGTGAATGAGATATTCTATTTAGACTAATCAAGATGACATGTGAACATAAACTTGCGGACTCAAAGAATTAAGTCACTTGACCTGAAAAATCTTAACTCCAGTTCCTATAAGGTTCCTCTGAAATTAGGTGGATTAAGGTCAAATCAAGTCCCTCCTCAACATCTATTCATAACTTGATTCAGAACCCACTAACTTTTCACTTTGCATATGCAAGATATGCAGATGAGATGTAGATGGCATGCTATGTAGATGAGTGAAATGCAAGACTCTTTTTCTTTCTTTTTAGATGCAGATATGCAAGGGTAAATAAGAAGCCTTGATTTTAATTTTTGAATTTTTTTTCACAAAGTATGCAAGAGTATTACAAATATCATGTATTTTACAAAAAAAATCCAATTTTTACCCACCCTGTAATTATTGTATAATATATACAAAAATACGTGAAAGTATGAGCTATGGGTAAAGTATATATGTAATATATACATGCCTCCCTATACTTAGCGTGTGCTATGTCCTCAGAGCACGAAAAGCGAGGAAGAAGACATGGATCGTGCTAAGTGTTAGGAGAGCTAAAAGAACAAAAATGTATAGAAGTCGTCCTGCCCCCATACTTAGGCTCTAGCTGCCTAAATGTAGAAGAAGATCAAAAATGGAGCGGACGAGGTCAAGAGGGGAAATGGATGAGTATATACATGATGGGCATCGGTCCCCCCTATACTTAAGCTCTGGTAAGCCTAAGTATAGGACATGAGTGAGTATGAGATATGGAGGATGTACAATTAATGGTGAATGGACTCGAGACACTCTCCTCCCTATACTTAGGATCTGGCCATCCTAAGTATAGTCATGAAAAGATATAGAGTCGGAGCGAGTGATTAGAATCACAGGAGGGAGGGGAAGGATATACAGGAATGGATGAGTATGTACAAGGATCGCAATCTGAATCTTTTAGATGCTGCTGATGGTGAGAGCTCACTACTGCAAGGTTTTATGCACGGATCTATGTGTATCTACTAAGTCTGTCTCGCGCATGAATACAATCTCCTCAACATGGACTAACTGTTCATTGGGTTCGACAAAGTGCTTCAGCAGTTGTCCATTGACTAGGGATGTCTGTGCTCCATCTGTAAGATCTGAGATCTCTACGCATCCACTATCATGCACAACACGAACTATGAGTGGACCCGTCCACTTGGATTTCAGCTTCCCTTGGAAAACCTTCAACCTTGCATTGAACAACCATACCTTCTGTCCATGAACAAAGGTCTTTCGTCTGATATATCTATCATACCAACGCTTTGCGCATGAATACAATCTCCTCAACATGGACTAACTGGTCATTGGGTTCGACAAAGTGCTTCAGCAGTTGTCCATTGACTAGGGATGTCTGTGCTCCATCTGTAAGATCTGAGATCTCTACGCATCCTTTATAATGCACAACACGGACTATGAATGGACCCGTCCACTTGGATTTCATCTTCCCTTGGAAAACCTTCAACCTTGCATTGAACAACCATACCTTCTGTCCATGAACAAAGGTCTTTCGTCTGATATATCTATCATACCAACGCTTTACCCTGTCCTTGTACACCAAACTGTTGTCATATGCTCGGTTTTTGACTTCCACGAGCTCATTCAGATCCATCTCTCTTTGTTTTTGCCCTAGATGTGTGTTCCAGTTAACCTTCTTGATTACCCATTCAGATTTGTGTACTAATTCAGTGAGCAAATGGCACGACTTCTCAAATACCATCCTGAATGGGGAGGTTCCTAATGGTGTCTTGTAAGCTGTCCTATAAGCCCAAAGGACCTGATCCAAGATCTGAGACCAGTCCTTCCTGTCTGGGTGGACAAGCTTCTGCAATATGGTTTTCACCTCCCTATTCGACACCTCTGCCACGCCATTTGTCTGTTGGTGGTAAGGACTAGCGATACAGTGTTCGATGTCGTAATACTTCAAGAGTTTCTTCACATCACTGTTTACGAAATGGCTACCCCCATCGGATATCAATACTATGGGGATCCCGAACCTAAAGATGACGTGATCTTTAATGAATTTGCAAACAGTCCTGCTGTCTGCGGCTCGAGTTGGGATAGCCTCCACCCACCTTGACAGATGGTTGATGAATCCACATTTCATCATCTTTATTCTATCATTTTGGCCTCAAAAACCCTGGCAAATGCGTGTAAATACCCTTAATTCCAGCATCTTAGCATTTATACATGTGCATGTAAATATAAAATACTGTATTTAAAGCCAAAATTATAGAATAAATAAAAGAAAAGAAAAAGAATAAAATATTGTAAATATTTTATGACCCAAAACCCCGAGACCTAGGCATCTTGATGAATAGGTCGACCGGGAATAAAGTAGGGGGAGATAAGGGCCAAAATACAATAAAAATTCCTTTTAATTCATTCATTCTTTATTCATTTTGGGACCTAATTTTGATTCCACTTTTTATACCATAAATAAAGAAACTTTGTACATGAAAGTTGTAGATAATTAAATAAATAAAAATACAAAATTTATTTCATGTAAAAATACTGTACAGATAAAAAGTTATGATCTGAATAAAAATCCAAAATGCCAACTTCTCAGACCTGTATCTTCCAAATAAAAAGTCCAAATGCATCAGACTCACCTTTAATTGTATATAATTTAAAATAAACTATTTAATGGCGGTGGTTTCGTATTTGGCGGAGCTACGGTTTGAAAGTTGAGTTTTGAACCCATATTGTATACTTGTACAGAATAAAATATTCATTTTATTATTTATTCATTATTTTCATTATTTTATATTTTTATAATTTTGTAAATATTACTTATAATATATTTTATATCTAAATTAGAATAAAAACTCAAAGAAAACACAAAATAAAATACTTGTATAAATAGCATACATAGGTATAATACCTATACATATACCTATAGAATTACTATTTATGTTTTATTAAGTGTACAAAATACATCAGAAAAAAATCAAATAAAAATATATTTAAGTGTATAAAAATATTCTATAAATTTATAAAATAATAAACAAAAATAAATAAAGTAAATATACAAAATAAAATTAAAATGATATAAAATATAGATATATATATATATACCTATATAGGGTATAAAAAATAACTTGTAATTATATACCTCATAAAAATAAATAAAAATCACCATAAAATTCTTTATAAAATAAGAAACATTTTTTATTTTATAACCTAAAATTAATAAATTCATTTACTATTTTATTTTGATTTTACAAATAATTATTGCCTGGAATTTCCTGGTTGGTCCACGTGGACCAACCAGGAGAGGTCAAGGGTTGACCTCGGTCAACTGCCTGACCGAGGTCTGCCACCTTATGACAGCGGGATTTTTGCCCCGTTTCGAGAAATTTTGGAGCCTAATCCTTTCGTCGTCTTCCCACGATTCCTTCTTGGAAATTTTTCCCTGATCATCACTAACCCACGCCACACCTTCAGATCACGCAAGATCTCCATCATGTGTACGTAGCCCTCACTTGAAGAAGACGCCATCACCATGAATATATTTGACCCGCCATCTTCAAGCTCAAATTTGAACCCTTCTTGGCCACTGATCCTCCTCCCTGTTGCGCTCTTCACATTGCTGGAGGTGACAGCTCCTCAGCCGTACCCTCAGGCGAGTCGAGGAAGCCTCGAATCGGCTCCACCATCTCCGCCGACCTCCGGCGTCGAGGTTCCCCCTTCTCTGGTTCCGACCATCGAGGTACCCCCTTTTCCTTCCTCCTTTTTGTTTCTTTTGATCCCTGTAGCCGTAGGAGTAGAATAACACCTTTAGATTCGCCCGCCGTTCGCTATCTCGCCCATTGCACTCCATCGCCGGCGCGCACCGCCGGCCGAAGCTCCTCCATTTCCCATACACCATCTCCGACACCTATTCCGCCTCCATAGGGTCCAAGCACTTTGCCCTGGTCCCCTTCACCCCTTTTTGCAGGTCCAAACGTAGTCAACGCACTTGGGGACCATTTTGAAGCGTTCGCCGGAGCTACCTGGAGCTCCAAGCTCCGCCACCCTCGCATCAACACTTCTGACCTTCTCCGACGACGCTGAGTACCCCAGCACGTAGAGGGACCTTTCAGGAGCACGCCCAGCCGCTCTTCACGCTTCCAGATCGTCGGAGACCCGAGAGCTAGCTCGGGGAAGTTCACCTCGCCGACGTTCTTCCCCTTGGCCTCTCCACCGTTCGATCATGCCATCGCTCCCGTTTTTATATCAGCCGTTGGATTGCGCCGCGCCATCACCGTCAGATCTTCGGCCGAAGATCTAGTCTCCACCGTCCAGCTGCGAACCATCATCGTGCATTGTACGCGCGCCACGTGGATAAGTGACCACCTCCCAGCCGTCCGATCGCGCACGAGGAATTTATGTGTGGGTATTTTACGCCTACACCCTCGCCATTGTTGCATTTTATTTTTAGTCCATAACATTTAATTGTAGTTTAAATATTTCTGTAATATTTGCATTCAGACCCCCATAGTTTCCATATTTGCACTTAGGTCCAGTCCACGTCACCTCACGTGACCCATGCACGTGGGGTGGTGGGAATTTTGCAAGGATCCCTTGGGGGTTTGTCTATTTCGATTTGGTCCGTGAACTTTTTAATTAAGTTGTAATATTTTGGTAAAATTGCATCTGAGCCCCTGGAACTTTGTAAAATTGCAAAAATACCCCTACCAGGTCACGTGCCCCGTGCGTATGAGTTTGGACATTTTGCAGCGAACCCCCTCCGGGTTTGGGTATTTATTTTTAGTCAAGAAATTTGTATTTAATGTTATATATTTTTGGAAAAATTGCAAGTAGGCCCTTGGACTTCTGTGTATTTACGTTTATGCCCTTACCAGTATTGTATTTTTGCTTGGATGTTTGCATTTGTTTCATGCATTATTTTAACTCGAAAAATTACCAAAAAAATACCATAGGCTCATGTTCCATTGTAGTTTAACGATATTTTTAGTTTGCATTTTTATTGCATTTTCATATTTATTGAAAATAAAAAACATGTATTTTCAACACTGTTTGCATTAGAAAATACATAAAAATGATAAAAAGTCTTTTAAAAATTCCAAAAAAATATATTTTGTGTGTCTTAGCTTATTTTATTTTCTGACCAAAAATCCCTAAAAATTACAAAAGAAAACTATTAAAAATAGAAGAATTCTCTAAATCTTCATAAAAATCTAAAAAATTCGTAAAAACTCCAAAAATTGTGTTTCCTATCTCTGAAATTTTCTTGTCCTATTATCTATCTATAAAAATTAGTTTGAAAATCTTTCACTCCTTTTTGCTATTTTAGTTCTATATTTTTGTCTCGTATATATATTATATTCTCTCTTTTTAGTATTTTTGCCTTTAAAAATACCAAAAAAAATAGGAAAAATCACAAAAAACATTAGAAAAATATAAAAAGACCAAAAACATTTTATTTCCTGAGTTTTCACTATTTTTACCTTTTTTTTATAAATACTTATTCCTTTCCTTTCTTACTTTGTATATATACTTTATTTTCTCTTTTTTTTTTAAAAAAAATAAAATATAAAAAAAGAAAAAAAATTATAAAATATAAAAGAAAAAAAATAAATCATAAAATTAAAAAATAAATAGAAAAATTTATAAAATTAAAAACCCACAAAAATTTGCACATTCACAGGCAATTGCTCACTTTCACATTGATCTTTGTGCACTCCTTCTTTGTTTTATCTTGTTTTCTCCTTGTGTTCGACCTCTACACACTTGCACACTACACACATTTTTGTAGATTTATAATAAATTTTGACTCCACATTTGCTTGTCCTTGTCTGATTTGATATTGTGGGTTAATTGTTGATTTAATCGGGATTTACCGAGGGTCACCGCAACGACTTTGTCTCCGCCTTGTGTGAAACATTTAGACCCTCGTATCTCACGGTTAATCAAATGGCGCCGTTGCTGGGGAGCAACAGCGTATCGAGCATTCTTTTGAGATTGTGAATATTTGCCTACCTTTTTACATAGCTATTTGATTATATTGCTTGATTGGTCTAATCACCTTTTTATTGAAATTTGTACGAGGTACCGCCGAGCGAGGGAAGCGCTCCATCCTAGGTGCGTGAGCACCCACGTGAAGGCTCGCTTAGCACCAAAGAGAACTTAGAGGCTTGAGAAGACCATCATTTCTTGTAGAATTTTGTAGTTTAAAGATTTGTAATTTGAAGTGAGAGAAAGAATCAATTTGTAATAACTTGGACTCTCTAGGACACTCGGGCCTAATTTCCTAGTGTTTGTTCACTTGGGGGCTCACCGCGATTTTGTGTTTTTCGCAGCTTTCTCGTTTTTATTTTTATTTTGTTTCACGAGGATTTAGCCTCTAGACATAGGAATTTTTGTTGACTGTGACGACTTAGGAAGCTAAGGCCCAATCCCTAATATCTTGCCTGCACCTATAAATCGTAATTGGACTTGGCTAAAATTCAACTGAAAAGGCTATTGACTTGGACTAGAGACCACGTGCTAAGAGGAGTCGTATACAACGCTAGCAAGATCCGTTGTGGCGGATACCGATCGACTCCCGAGACTGGACTCCGGACTCTCTTCCTAGTCGTAGCTACTTGTTCTTCACGTTAATAGAAGTTACTCATCTTAGGGCGATTTCCTCGTGCGTGCATCTAAGTAGTTATATTTATTGTCTTTAATTTATGCGCGGATCACTTTGCATGTAGAGTGCTGGCGAAAAGGTACGCATCTCTATCCCTGCATGCATCATAGATTTTGACTACGCATCGGCTTTTCCGCTTTCCTTCCCCAGTTTTGTTGGACTTTAAATAATAAGGAACTTGGAAAATTCGTTAGACGATGATTGTTCAGAAAGATACATAAAAAGTGAAAGCAATAAAATTGGGACTGCTAATGCAAACTTGACCTAAAACTCATCCCACTAAAAGCTTTGTCTTGGAGAGAGTAACCCCCTCCTTGTTTGTTTATCTGTTGCGAGAGAGTGACCTGACACTAGGATAGAGCCACGCCTAAAATTCTGGTTGACTACTGATCGTGGTTAGTCGTTCTCCAGTGAGGATCTCTCCGGTAACCGGTAAAGCGGACCACGACGTCCTTAGCAGAGTGAATTTGCGGGAACAACCGGGTTACGGTCTGCAATTCATACTGGCTGGGAAAGATCTAACGTGGATCGGGATAGTCGGCTAGGAAAGTAGGTACCTAACAGATCGCTCTAACGCTCTGATAGATTGAATGATCACCTAATAAAATTTGACAAGATAACAAACCGAACTTTCACGGTCATCAGCTCTAGCGTTGCGTAGGTGAACAGGGGGGTTGTATTTCACATCTTGTTTGCATTCCAGATCTCATCCGCCTTCCTCTAGATCAAGATGATGGGAAGGAGATCCCTTATGCCATGTATGGTGGCACCGCTATCGAGCACTCCTCCTTTTTCATCTAGGTCGACTTCGGGGAGTCCAGACCACGCTCCGAGCTTGAGTTTACGTCCACCCTGATCCCCCTCGACCACCCTTCTTCTTCTATTAGTCCAGTGGTGTCAGAATTTAGTACAGAGCAGAGTTCAGAACATTTGACGGCACCTGAGATGGATTCTTTTGACTTTGCAGAAACACCAGAAATGAAAGGCAGAGAGGAAATCCCAGATGAGCCGAGACCACCTCCATACGTATATGATCAGGCAGCCATCAATAATTCACTGTTAGCCTCCCTGGAAACAATGCAAAGATAAATAAGAGACCAGGGATTTGTCATGGGTGAAATCATGAGGGAGATGTGTGAAGGACGAGAAGAAAGAAATGAGGGCAGTGAAATACCAAATGCAGAGGGCGGAGGAGGAGACACCAACTAGGAGAGGCCGCCTCCAAGGACCATGAGGCAATTGCACAACCCTGTTGCAACCCTCACACACCGATGGATCCGACTTCCTCCCATCTATGGTGACTTCGACCTTCGCCCACACACCATTCAACTACTGCCCAAGTTTCACGGGCTTGCCACGGAAGAACCTCACCTCCATCTGCAAGAGTTTGAAATGATATGCAGTACGATCCATGACATGTTCTTGACTGAGGATACCATTAAAATGATTGCCTTCCCATTCTCCTTGGTTGATAGAGCCGCTTATTGGCTTAAACATTTGGGGAGGTACATCGACACTTGGGAGCAACTCCGGAAAGTGTACTTGAACAAGTATTACCCACTCGGCCGGATAAATGCAGCTAGAGCAATGATAAGCAATTTCACTATGATCCCCAATGAACAATTCCATGAAGTGTGGGATCAGTTTAGAGAGCTCATTGACCGATGTCCTCACCATGAAATATCACAGCCCAATCTGGTTCAAAGTTTCTTTTGCGGGCTGACATCAGAGCTACAGGGGCTTGTCAACGCCTCATGTGGGGGATCTTATTTCTCCAAGGATGCAGAAGCGGTATGGGCCATCTATGAACAGATGGCAGAAAACTCTACAGTGATGTCCCAGGGTCGCATCTACACAAACTCCAAGGTCCCGCCACAAGCTACTTCTTACCACCGCATTGCCAGGATCGATGTTGGGAACCATACTTCGTCAGTAGCAGCAGCACAAGATGAATCGGCCGCAACTGACATGGGCATTATCAGTGAAAAACTAGACCGCATCGAGATTTTGGAGAAGAAGCAAGGCCAAGGTCTGACACAGATAGACCAGTTGGCTAAGACCATGAGTGACCTGAAGACTCACGTCTTGAGTATTCAGGAGGCACAATCATCTTCACATCCGCCTCCCAGGTCACTGGCTGACTCCAGAGGTAGCCGTTCTACCCCACCACCTCCAGCATACCGTCAAGTTCACCATGTCCAGGAGGTGCCGGTACATCAGTTGCTGCACTACTCACAACAACCACCATCTCAGGACACTCAGATGGTGGTCTATCAGCCGGATCAGTCTTTGGCAGTACTACCACCTCCACCCTTCGAGCAAGAGCCGTTGATGGAAGTCAACGGGATATGGTATGACCGGTACCCTCAGCAGCCTGGAATTCGTCATGATCACCCAGGGTTCCGTTGGTCCACCGGATGTACCTCATCCCAGCAGCAGCCTCCAGCTCAAGGCAATCAGAGTAGCCAACACCAGCAACCCCAATACTCCCAACAACAGCAGCATCAGTATCAGCAGAATCCTCGTCACACCTATCAGGGACAACAGTAGAGGCAGCGACAACAACCTTACCAGCCGCAGTACTCCCAATCTGACCAGCAACCTCAGTTCCAGCAAGGGAACACTCCCGATTCTTCCACACCCGTCTTGGAGAACCCAACACTTGATGATCTCGCCCGCTTGCTCTCCGAACAACAAGCATCTTTCCGGGCGAGAAATGGATGAGTTCCAGTAGGAAATGAGGGACATAATCAAAGGGAAAGCCGCCATACCTGCACAGAGCGAGCCGAATCCGAATAACTTGAAGAGGAAGTCTGAGCAGGTACAGTTTACAGAGGATACCACTCCTAGTGCTTATTTGAATGACATGCATTCTATGTTTGATACTCACTTCGTGTCACTTAGGAGAGGTAGGGAACCAGCCGGTGGCATCTCATCTGAGGGACAACGCCATGGAGATTCTAGAGCCCCAGATGAGGAAAGAAGCGGTGCTGATGTCGCTAACAACAAAGATGATGATGACGGTGGTGCTGATGCCACCAAGGATGACCTTCCAGATGACGGTGCTGAGGCCGTCATGATACCAGATGCAGATGGTGGTGCTGAGGCCACTATTTTTGATGCTAAACCAGAACGCGGTGCTGAGGCCGCTAAGGAGATATTTTAGGTGGTGCTGATGCCCCCATTTTGAGTCCATCTGTATTCCAACCGTCTATTTTTCCATTCTCTGTATCCCTGGACACCAGGAAAAAGACCAAAAAAAATGAATAAATGAAAGGTTTCTCCATCAATTTCGAGTTCATGTGTGTTGAATGATGATGTTTGCATGGATTCCAGTCCTTCACAGGGACTGAAACCTTCTTCTAACCCTCCGTCTGAGGAGGGCCCCTCAATCCCCTTCCCTCAAGCACTTCGCTCGACGAAGGGCAATAAAATAGAAAATCCCAAACAGAAGGAATAGTTAGAGTTCAACCAGCATATGATAGACATATTTCAGATACAGCTGACTTTACAGGAGGCACTAGAGCACATCCCCCTCTTTCAAAAGAACCTGAGAGGAAAGACCACTGTACGTAGGAGGAGGCGTAATAATAGAGGAGACATCCATGTGCTGACCCGTGCCACATGTTGTGCCATTCAGAACCAGCTGCCAGCCAAAAGACCTGATGCAGGAGCTCCATATGTCAGATGTCAGATTAGTGAGCAGCAATTCGGTCGTACTCTATTAGACATCGACTCTTCTATCAACCTCCTTCCGGCCGCCTTACTCGACCGATTCGAGCTCGGCCCGCTCCTTCGGAGTCAGACAATCCTTCAGTTTGCTGATAGGTCTATCAAGAAGTCGAAGGGGTTGTTGAGAGACGTGGTCGTCACCATTCAGGGCCTGAAATTCCCCGTGGACTTTGTTGTATTGGACATGGAGATCCCTGAGTCGATGACCGATGCCCCCATCATACTAGGACGTCCATTCTTGGCCACAGCCAAGGCAGTGACCGACCATGATAGTGGGAAGGTGTACTTTCGCGTAGCGGGCGAGAGTATACAAATAGAGACGATTGACGAGACCCGAGCGAGAGATTCAGCCTGCTCAGAGCCATGTAGTGACACAGTGCAGCTGACAGACGCAGAGTTAGACGTCCACCAAGAGTGTGATTTTGTGATGACCGATGACGAAGCAGTTTGGGAAGATCCAGAAGCACAAGCCCTCGCCTTGTCTACAGACTTAGAGTACCCACCTTTTGAGGTAGATGAGAGTTCGGAGAGCACATCCATGGCAGATGACACTATAGAGGCTGACAGTTGTGTGATGATTGGAGACATTGATGATTGTTCAGATTCAGATCCCTCGGAGGCAGACTTTGATTGGAAGGACTTCGATGCATATTTCCCATGTCTGTTTCCCGATGAGCCGATAGAGAGGACTCAGAGCGAGCCCCAACAGATGATAGACACACCAACAGGGTTCCCTTCGTCAGAATCACAGGTACAGTGAGAGTTCCACATGCAGACCTGGTTGCTTTCACGCAGACATATTAGAAGCCAGATTTGCCAGCTCCCACCAAGCCAGAATTGAAGCCTTTACCGCATCCGCTCAAGTATAGATTCCTTGCAGGAGAACCAGATATGCACCCAGTCATTATCTCAGCAGATTTGACTGGAGAACAAGAATCTCGTTTGATGGAGATTCTTGAACGCAACCGCAAGGCAATAGGATGGAGTGTGGCTGATCTCAAGGGGATAAGTCCGGCCCTGTGCTCCCACCGTATCTACCTTGAAGATGACGCTAAGCCATCACGTGAGTTCCAGCGGCGGCTGAACCTGAACCTTCGAGATGTAGTGATGAAGGAGATATCTAAACTGTAGAGCGCTGATTTTATCTATCCCATCTCCGACTCCAAGTGGGTTAGTCCTTTACATGTGGTACCCAAGAAGACGGGTGCCACTACAGTTGTGAATGAGTCTGGAGAGGAGATCGCCACCCGGATACCCACTTCTTGGAGGGTCTGTGTGGACTACTGACGATTGAATGAGGCCACCAAGAAGGATCATTTCCCGCTACCATTTGTTGATCGGATTATCGAGAGGCTAGCTAGGAAGAGTCATTACTATTTCCTTGACGGGTATTCTGGATACAATCAAGTGGCCATTGCGCCAAAAGACCAGGAAAAAACAACATTCACCTGTCCATTTGGGACTTACGCTATCGGACGGATGCCCTTTGGTCTATATAACGCTCCGGCGACATTCCAGAGGTGCATGTTGTCCATCTTTTTGGACATGATAGGTGATTGCTTAGAGGTCTTCATGGATGATTTCTTGGTCTACGGTGATGGGTTTGATGCTTGTCTTGACTGCCTAGACCGAGTACTTCAGTACTGCATAGAGGTAAACCTTGTACTATCTTGGGAGAAGAGTCACTTCATGGTGACTCAGGGGACGGTCCTTGGTCATATCATTTCCAACAGGGACATGGAGGTTGATCCGGCCAGAGTGGATATCATTAGAAAACTCAATCCACCGTCCAATTTGAGACAGTTGCGGTCTTTTCTGGGGCATGTCGGTTTCTACCGACGGTTCATTCATGACTTCAATCAAATTGCCCGACCGCTTACAGATTTGTTGACTAAAGACACCGATTTCCTTGTAGATGATAAGTGTTTTTAGGTTCGAGACTCTCAAGAATTAGTTGTCGAGGCTCCTGTCCTTCAGCCACCCGATTGGTCTCTTTCCTTTGATATCACGACGGACGCTTTTGATTATTCCATTGGGGCTGTGCTTGGACAGAGGAGGGATGGATTATCATATGCCATACACTACGCTAGCCGGACATTGGATGCAGCTCAGAGGAACTACACAGTGACTGAGAAAGAGATGCTAGCGGTAGTCTTTGCTTTAGATAAGTACAAATCTTACATTCTTGGATCTAGAGTGACAATATTTACAGATCATACTACCATTCGGTATTTGATGTCGAAGAAGGATGCCAAAGCCAGGTTGACCAGATGGATCCTTCTCCTCCAGGAATTTGATATTGAGATTAAGGATAAACCTAGAGTTAAGAATGTTGTGGCAGATCACCTCTCCCGCCTAGAGAACCTTGAGGAATCTGAGCCCATAGCACCTATTACTGAGACTTTTCCAGATGAGGCGATCCTTGCTATCACCTCTCTTCCATGGTATGCTGACATTGTGAATTACCTTGTTTCCAAATCTATTCCACAAGGTTGGCCCATACAACAGCTTGAGACCGTCCTTGCGAAGGCGAAGTCGTACCATTGGAAGGACCCCGTCCTTTATCATGAAGGAGGGGACAGTATCTGGAGACGGTGCATTCCTCAAGATGAGCAACATAGCGTCCTCACCTACTGCCACAAGCTTGAGGCAGGAGGACATCATTCTGGGAGACGGACATCACAGAAGGTGCTCCAATCCAGCCTTTGGTGGCCTACCCTTTTCAAGGATTCTGATGAGTTCGTGAGAAGGTGTACTGACTGTCAGAAGAAGGGTACTTGCGGACAGAGAGACATGATGCCCATGCAACCCATTTACTTTTGTGAAGTTTTTGACGCATGGGGGATTGATTTCATGGGCCCATTTCCTAAGAGTCAGGGTTTGAGTACATTCTACTCGCTGTGGATTATGTGAGTCGTTGGGTTGAGGCCATCCCCGCCCGAGCCGCAGATGCTAAAACCGTATGTCGTTTCTTGAGGAAAAATATTATTTCACAGTTCGGGGTACCTAGAGTCTTGATTTCAGATGGGGGTCTCACTTTATTAACGACAAGGTAAAGGCCCTTGCAGACGAGTTCAGTATTGACCATCGTGTTGCCACGCCGTATCACCCTCAGACTAATGGTCTTGATGAAGTATCGAATAGGGAGATTAAGATAATTTTACAGAAGGTAGTCCGCCCAGACCGAAAGGATTGGTTACAGCTTTTGGACTCGGTCTTGTGGGCCTACCGGACTTCCTTAAAGACACCATTAGGGACATCTCCCTTTCGTCTCGTCTATGGCAAGCCATGCCAATTACCAGTGGAAATAAAGCATAAGTCACTTTGGGCAGTTACAGAGCTATTATTGGATCCCAAGAGTGTAGGAGAACAAAGGAAAGCAGAGTTGGTAGCCCTGGAAGAACTGAGAGATACAACCTTCTCAAGTAGCCTACAATATAAGGAGAAAGTGAAAGTATGTCATGATTCCCGAATCAGCCATAAACAATTTGAGCCAGATCAGCAAGTATGGCTATTTGATGCTGGGTTGAAATTATTTCCCGGGAAACTACAAAGTAAATGGAAAGGACCATATGTGGTCCGGAAGGTGCATGATAATGGTAGCATTGATATATCCTAACCTTCATCATCTTCCACTTTTAGAGTCAATGGTCAGCGCTTGAAACCTTATCTAGATCATGATCCGCCAACCGTTGATGTTGCCCCGATTCATCTGGTATGAGATGTGTTCTTTGACTCACACCTTCTGCATCTCGTACATGATTATCACTTCTATCTTCTTCTGTACAGATCCATTTGTCTATATCATTCATTCAGTCTTCCGTTATGTCTATCACCCCATCTTCATCCTATGATTTTGTTGTACTTAGGACACGTCTTGTCCTAAGTATGGGGGGTGTACACACTGAGTTTTCTTCTTTTCCTTTTCTATCTTCTTTATTCTTTGATCCTCTCCATTATCTCCTCTTCTTGTCTATACTTAGGGATATCTGACCCTAAGTATAGGGGGAGACAATCGGAGTATGATTTGTTCATTCCCACCCTTGACCCTCCTGCATTATGTACAGTCTGCTATACTTAGGATTATTTGATCCTAAGTATAGGGGGGATGGTCGACTTCTCATTTGTTCATTTATTCCTTTATTTGTTTATTTTTTAGGCTTGCCTATACTTAGTATGAGTTATGTCTTCTCTTTTCTCTCCGATCTATGAGGACATAGCTCAAGCTAAGTATAAGGGGGTCGTA
The DNA here is from genome assembly GCA_037367405.1 of Ottelia alismoides. Classification (NCBI taxonomy): domain Eukaryota; kingdom Viridiplantae; phylum Streptophyta; class Magnoliopsida; order Alismatales; family Hydrocharitaceae; genus Ottelia; species Ottelia alismoides. Next base: position 47,285 of record JAZKJV010010215.1, on the reverse strand, counting down.
TATACTCCGTATATACTTTAGCCATAACTCGTACTTTCGTATTCTTACTAATAAAAATGGCTAATTATACGTGTTAAAATTCATTAAAAACTTTAATAAAAATATTTTGATTATTCCTCAATTTCTTTTTGTATTTACTGATTAATAAATCAGGTGGAAATATTCTCTGCAAAATGTTTGAAAATAGTTTGAAAATCTTTATGAAAAATCTTTTGAAAACTATTTGGAAAATGTTTTGTATAGGTTTTCAACCTTTGTAAATATTTTGGTTTGCAAAATTTATTTTCTTTGTGTAAAATAAAAATGTTTGAAAAATGATTTGCAAATGATTTTAAAAATGGTTGCAAAAATATTTTGAAAAATCTATATATACTGTTTGAAAAACCTTTGCAAAATGATTTTCAAATTTGTGTACATGTTTGTAAAATATTTGTAAAAACTATTTTGGACTATAGTTTTCAAAATTATTTGTAAAAACCTTTGTGAAATAAGTTTCAGTAATACATACATCTCACCTAAAACTCTCTATGTATACACTTATAAAATTGATCACTTACCCTTGTAAATTCTTAAAATCCACTTCTTGTAAATATAAGATGCATCCCTTTGTAAATATTTTAACCTAGTTTTTATCCAAAATTTTTGTTTTGAAAAATCCCAAAAACATTTGCAAAGTTAAAATACCAAAAATATTTGAAAAATCTTTTTGAAAAATACAAAAAATGCATATGCATCATCTTTTCAAAAATCTAAAAAAGTTCAAAATCTTGAAAATTGCATCACAAAAATATTTTCTGTATTTTGCATCGCATGAGCATAGCATGAGCATTTTTCGGATTATGTTTGATAGTTGAACATGTCTAAATAAAATCTGGAGATTGGAGCTTGGTTGGACCTTAAAATCTACCTAATAACAGGAACCTTATAGGAGCTGGAATTGAGGTACTTCATGTCTAGTTGACTTAATTCTTTGAGGATCACGAGACTTTGTTCAATGGATTCTTGACTGCCTAAGTAGAGTATTTCAGAGCACACACACGACTCTTGTTGATAATGACCTAACTTGGACACCTGCACCTTTCACATGGCTCAACTCAGTTGGAGTGGTGAGGGGATTGGATTTGCCGGTATGAGACGTACATAAGTGGAAACACTTGTCCTCCTCTAGGGAGGGAAGTGCACCCCAACCCGTCCAGTGATGAGGAATTCTAAAGACAGGAGAGTGTGGGTTGCGATAAAGCTTCAAAAGAGGGATAGTCTACTGGCTCAAGAGGAAAAACTCCCTATGTAAATGCTGTTGTGAATAGTATTTCAAAAAAAATGGACAGGCATGTACAAAAAATAAAATGCCTGCAAAGTATGTACATATATTGTAAAGTCAATAAGAAAGCTTGAGTTCCAAAGTCATATCATGTGAGCCTGCAACTGGATGACTTGACTACACTAGTATTGCATCCTAGGATAGGTAGCTATACTGGCTACCGTCCATTCTTCTCTTCACCGCCTCCTCTTGAGCTGGTTGCCACTTGAACATAGAAGGGAATACCCCGCTCCTCGAGGAAGGAGTTATTGGATTGGGGAATCATTGGGTTGTCGTACTGGAGAAGTCAGTCTCTTTGTCATTCTAGTTGGGGAGAGCCACCATCACTTACACTGTACGAGTCAGATTCATAATCGTAAGGGTTTGCGTATGAGTTGAGATATTTCTGACCTGGCTATTGAGGAGACTTGAGTTGAGTTTTGGGATTCTCAAGGACTGTTGGATTTTAAATATGGTTCTCATTAAGGTTCCACCTGCCCTAAAATTCCAAAGGTCTAACTTAAGCTCCAAACTTTGATTTTGTGAAGACAAGTTTGATAATTAAACTCAATCCACTTTTTTCTTTTTCTTTTCTTTATTTTCTTTCTGCACTTATTGCATAAGTGTTTGCTAGGGACTAGCAAAGGCAAAGTATAGGGGGATGATGAATCCAAATTTCTTCATCTTTATTCTATCATTTTGGCCTCAAAAACCATGGCAAATGCGTGTAAATACCCTAGATTCCAGCATCTTAGCATTTATACATGTGCATGTAAATAGTGTATAAAATACTGTATTTAAGCCAAAATTATAGAAAAAATAAAAGAAAAGAAAAAGAATAAAACATTGTAAATATTTTATGACCCAAAACCCCGAGACCTAGGTATCTTGATGAATAGGTCGACCAGGAATAAAGTAGGGGGAGATAAGGGCCAAAATACAATAAAAATTCCTTTTAATTCATTCATTCTTTATTCATTTTGGGACCTAATTTTGGTTCCACTTTTTATACCTCAAATAAAGAAACTTTGTACATGAAAGTTGTAGAGAATTAAATAAATAAAAATACAAAATTTATTTCATGTAAAAATACTGTACAGATAAAAAGTTATGATCTAAATAAAAATCCAAAATACCAACTTCCCAGACCTGTATCTTGCAAATAAAAACTCGAAATGCATCACACTCACCTTTAATTGTATATAATTTAAAAATAAACTATTTAATGGTGGTAGTTTCGCATTTGGCGGAGCTACGGTTTGAAAGTTGAGTTTTGAACCCCTATTGTATACTTGTAAGGAATAAAATATTCATTTTATTATTTATTCATTATTTTCATTATTTTATATTTTTATAATTTTGTAAATATTACTTATAATATATTTGTATATTAAAATCAGATTAAAAATTCAAAGAAAATACAAAATAAAATACTTGTATAAATAGCATACATGGGTATAATACCTATACGTATGCCTATAGAATTACTATTTATGTTTTATTAAGTGTACAAAATACATCAGAAAAAAAATCAAACAAAAATATATTTAAGTGTATAAAAATATTCTATAAATTTATAAAATAATAAACAAAAATAAATAAAGTAAATACACAAAATAAAAATAAAATGATAAAATATATAGATATATACCTATATAGGGTATAAAAGGTAACTTGTAATTATATACCTCATAAAAATAAATAAAAATCACCATAAAATTCTTTATAAAATAAGAAACATTTTTATTTTATAACCTAAACTAATAAAATCATTTACTATTTTATTTTGATTTTACAAATAATTATCGCATGGAATTTCCTGGTTGGTCCACGTGGACCAACCAGGAGAGGTCAAGTGTTGACCTCAGTCAACTGCCTGACCGAGGTCTGCCACCTTCTGACAGCGGGATTTTTGCCCCGTTTCGAGAAATTTTGGAGCCTAATCCTTTCGTCGTCTTCCCTCGATTCCTTCTTGGAAAAATTTCCCTGATCATCACTAACCCACGCCACACCTTCAGATCACGCAAGATCTCCATCATGTGCGCGTGGCCCTCGCTTGAAGAAGATGCCACCACCATGAATATATTTGACCCATCATCTTCAAGCTCGAATTTGAACCCTTCTTGGCCACCAATCCTCCTCCCTATTGCGCTCTTCACGTTGCTGGAGGTGACAGCTCCTCAACCATACCCTCAGGTGAGTTGAGGAAGCCTCGAATCAGCTCCACCATCTCCACCGACCTTTGGGGTCGAGGTTCCCCCTCCTCTGGTTCCGACCATCGAGGTACCCCCTTTCCCTTCCTCCTTTTTGTTTCTTTTTGATCCCCGTAGCCGTAGGAGTAGAATAACACCTTTAGATTCGCCTGTCGTTCGCTATCTCGCCCATTCGCACTCCATCGCCGACGCGCACCGCCGGCCGAAGCTCCTCCATTTCCCATACACCACCTCCGACGCCTATTCCGCCTCCACGGGGTCCAGGCACTTTACCCTGGTCCCCTTCACCCCTTTTTGCAGGTCCAAATGCAGTCAACACACCTGGGGACCATTTTGAAGCGTTCGCCGGAGCTGGAGCTCCAAGCTCTACCACCCTCGCATCAGCACCTCCGACCTTCTCCGACGACGCTGAGTACCCCAGCACGTAGAGGGACCTTCCAGGAGCACGCCCAGCTGCTCTTCATGCTTCCAGACCGTTGGAGACCTGAGAGCTAGCTCGGGGAAGTTCGCCTCGCCGGCGTTCTTCCCCGTTCTTCCGCTTGGCGTCTCAGCCGTTCGATCAGGCCATCGCTCCAGTTTTTATATCAGCCGTTGGATTGCGTCGTGCCATCACCGTCAGATCTTCGGTCAAAGATCTAATCTCCACCATCCCAGTTGCGAACCGTCATCGCGCGTTGTGCGCGCGCCACGTGGATAAGTGACCGCCTCCCAGCCGTCCGATCGCGCACGAGGAATTTAGGCGTGGGTATTTTGCACCTACACCCTCGCTAATGTTGCATTTTATTTTTAGTCCATAAACATTTAATTGTACTTTAAATATTTCTGTAATATTTGCATCCAGACCCCTGTAGTTTCCATATTTGCACTTAGGTCTAGTCCACGTCACCTCACGTGACCCGTGCACGTGGGGTAGTGGGCATTTTGCAAGGACCCTCTGGGGGTTTGTCTATTTCGATTTGGTCCGTGAACTTTTTAATTAAGTTGTAATATTTTGGTAAAATTGCATCTGAGCCCTTGGAACTTTGTGAAATGGCAAAAATACCCCTGCTAGGTCACGTGCCCCGTGCGCGTGAGTTTGGACATTTTGCAGCGAACCTCCTCCAGGTTTGGGTATTTAATTTTAGTCCAGAAATTTATATTTAATGTTATATATTTTTGTAAAAATTGCAAGTATGCCCTTGGACTTCTGTGTATTTACGTTTATGCCCTTATCAATATTGTATTTTTGCTTAGATGTTTGCATTTGTTTCATGCATCATTTTAACTCGGAAAATTACCAAAAAAATACCATAGGATCCTATTACATTTTAGTTTAACGTCTTATTTTTAGTTTGCATTTTTATTGCATTTTCATATTTATTAAAAATAAAAAACATGCATTTTCAACATTGTTTGCATTAGAAAATACATAAAAATTATAAAAAGTCTTTTAAAAATTAAAAAAAATATATTTTGTGTGTCTTAGCTTATTTTATTTTCTGACCAAAAATCCCTAAAAATTACAAAATAGAACTCTTAAAAATAGCAAAATTCTCTAAATCTTCATAAAAATCTAAAAAATTCATAAAACTTCAAAAATTGTATTTCCTATCTCTAAAATTTCCTTGTCCTATTATCTATCTAAAAAAATTAGTTTGAAAATCTTTCACTCCTGTTTGCTATTTTAGTTCTATATTTTTGTCTCGTATATATATATTGTATTCACCGTTTTCAGTATTTTTGCCTTTAAAAATACCAAACAAATTAGGAAAAATCACAAAAATATTAGAAAAATATAAAAAGATGAAAAAATTTTATTTCCTGAGTTTTCCCTATTTTTACCTATTTTTATAAATAATTATTCCTTTCCTTTCTTACTTTGTATATATACTTTGTTTTCTCTTTTTAAAGAAAAAGAAAATATAAAAAAAGAAAAAAAATTAAAATATAAAAAGAAAAAAAATAAAATCAGAAAATTAAAAATTAAATAAAAATATATATAAAATTTAAAACCCACAAAATTTTGCACATTCATAGGCAATTGCTCACTTTCATATTGATCTTTGTGCACTCCTGCCTTGTTCTATCTTGTTTGCTCCATGTGTTCGACCTCTACACACTTGCACACTATACACATTTTTGTAGAGTTACAATAAATTTTGACTCCACATTTGCTTGTCCTTGTCTGATTGTGGGTTAATTGTTGATTTAATCAGGATTTACCGAGGGTCGCCGCAGCGACTTTGTCTCCGCCTTGTGTGAGACATTTAGACCCTCGTATCTCGCGGTTAATCAATAGTCTACCGCAAGAAGGATGTATTCGAATCCATGGCTAATCGGGAATGGGCCCATGAAGTCGATGCCCCAGGTGTCAAAGACATCACAAATGATGACAGGCTGCATTAGCATCTCATCCTTGGAACCAACGGTTCCTCCCATTCGCTGGCATACTGGGCACAACTTCGAAGAGGTGAGCACATCGCGAAACAGAGTCGGCCAGTATAAGCCACATTGAAGTACCTTCCATGCGGTCCTCTTCCCAGAGTGGTGTACTCCCGCCTCCAGACTGTGGCATAAATTAAGGACACTTTGATATTCCTCCTGAGGAATACACCGTCTCCAGACACAATCCGGTCCTTCAAAGAAAAGGATCGGATCCTCTCAATGGTAATTCTTGAATCTGACTTAAGTCGGTCTATGTGGCTCTTGGGCCAATCTTTAGAAACTTTCTTGGAGACAAGATAATTCACGATATTGGCATACCATGGGAGCGAGTCGATAATAAAAACTGACTCGTCAGGGAAGGAGTCTGGAATATGCGTATCATCAGAATCATCAAGATTTTTGAGACGGGGGAGGTGATCAGCTACTACGTTCTTCTTTCTAGGTTTATCTCTAATGTCCAAATTAGATTCCCGAATAAGTAGAATCCACCTAAGAAGACGCACCTTCGCGTCCTTCTTTTCCATTAAATATCGTAGTGTTGTACAGACAGTGAACACAATCACCTTGGATCTGATAAGATGAGATCTGAATTTATCCAAGGCAAACACTACCACAAGCATCTCCTTTTCGTAACTGTATAGTTACGCTGAACAGTATCAAGCACTTTCTTTGCATAGTGTATGGAGAACGGGACACCATTCCTCCTCTGTCCTAACACAGCCCCTACAGCAAAATCTGAGGCGTCCGTCATGATCTCAAAAGGAAGAGACCAATTTGGGGCTTGTAGGATCGGGGCGTCCATGATCATCCCTTGCAATTGCTTAAAGGCCTCAAGACATTTATGATCAACAATAAACTCCATGTCTTTGCCTAAAATCTCAGTTAGCGGTCGGGCAATCTTTGAAAAGTCCTTGATAAATCTCCGATAAAATCCAACATGCCTGAGGAATGAACGCAACTGTTTCACGTTGGTTGGTGGCTGGAGTCATCTGACCACGTCCACCTTGGCAGGGTCAACCTCCATTCCTCTCTTAGAGATGACGTGCCCCAATACAATACCCTCCATCACCATGAAGTGACTTTTCTCCTAGGAGAGTACCAGATTAACCTCGCAACACCGCTTGAGGACTTGGTCCAGATTCCTAAGACAGGAATCGAAGGAATCGTCGTGGACCGAGAAGTCATCCATGAAGTCTTCCAGGAATTCACCGACCATTTCGGCGAATACAACAATCATGCACTTTTGAAAGGTACCAGGAGCATTGCATAACCCAAAAGGCATGCGCCTGAAAGCATAGGTACCAAAGGGGCATGTGAACATGGTTTTTTCATGTTCCTCAGGAGTAATGGCTACTTGATTGTAGCCCGAGAACCCATCTAAGAAGCATAAGAATTCTTTCCCCACTAATCTCTATAAGATATGATCAATGAACAGTAGGGGAAAATGATCCTTCTTCGTCGCGGCATTCAGGCGTCTGTAATCCACACAAACGCGCCACGACGTGGGTACTCGTGTCACGATCTCCTCTCCGTCCTCATTGGTGGTCGTCTGAATTCCTAACTTTTTCGGGAAAACATGGATATGTGCCACCCACTTGAAATCAGAGATGGGGTAAATGAAACCTGCGTTACACCATTTCTCTATCTCCATCTTCACGACCTCTCGTAAATTTGGATTCAACCTACGTTAGAATTCACGAGAGGGTTTAGATTCATTCTCTAAGTTGATATGGTGCGAACACAAAGGGAGATTTATCCCGTGGAGATCGAAGATGTCCAGCCTATCGCCTTGCGGTTTTTCTCCAGGATCTCTAGCAAGTGAGATTCATGCTCCTCGGTCAATCACGAGCTGATGACGATCGGATATTCCTTTCTTGTCCTGCAAGGAAGGCATACTTAAGTGTTGTGGGTAAAGGTTTGAGCTCAGGTAAGGAATGATCATCAAGGAAGTCTGGCTCAATCGAATCTGACTCTGCGCTAGTAGTGGTTGGATCTATCTTTGAGGTTACTGCCACCAACTCATTCAATTCTGAAGTCAGATCATCAAAAGTATCCAAGCAATCAGAAAAAGCCACATCTGATTCATCATCCTCATCGTCTGGTTGTCTTAAAGAGGGAAGGACAGACAGGCCCAGTTGGGCCTCTACGTCATCGAAAATGTAGGGGGATGCATATTCTACGCTATACTCGTTCCTAAGGCTCTCGCAGACTGTCTCATGCACAAGATCTTCTCCGGAGGAGAGGGACTCATCAGGGCTAGATGGGTTCTATCTCCATGGCCCAACGGTGTCTACATGAATGCAATCTGCTTCAAATGAAGAGTACTCGTTGCTGGATTCAGAATCTGGCCTTTGCCACCTGATCTGCTTCATCTCAAGTTTCTCATCTCTGCCTGGAGTTTGGAATTGGATCTTCCTGATCTTGTAATCAAATAAGGCCCCTGCTGTTCAGAGAAAGGGCCTTCCTAAAATGATATGGGAATCTCTCCAATTTCGAGGGGTCTCCATATCAAGGATTGTAAAGTCCACCATGTACTCCTGACCCACGACTTTGATGATAACATTCCTCAATTCTCCCTGGGACCTCTTGGTTGATTTATCTGCAAACGGGAGCAATGCTATGGATTTCCTAAGAGGTCCTAGATTTAGCTGCTCATAGAGGGTCGTAGGCATCAAGTTAATTGATGATCCATTATCTAGGAGAGTGCATTCAAACATGATGTCATCGACATGAATCACCATATAATGGGCACCCATGTCCCTTCGTTTCCTTGGAAATGCATTCTTTATGGCGCAAGTAGTGGCTACTGACAGAACGTGCTTCTCAACACGGCTTTTGGTCTTCCTGCTGACCCTAGTAGGTGTGCATCTCACCTTTAAGGTACTTCTGGAATGCAGGTGTCATGTCTACATACTTATCGAAAGGGATTGTAACCTTGATGTATTTATTGCAGAACTCTGCTATCTCAGGGTCATCTTTTTGGATTTTTTAGTTTTCTTTTTTCCACCCTTAAGGGCTCAGGGGAAAGGGATTATTGATGCTAACTAAGATTCTGAAACTGAAAAATCTTCATTGAATTGGGAAACTGAGTTCTTTACATGACTCTGACTCTAACACTGACTCTGACTTGGACTAAAAAGAAATTGTTGTTTTGAAACCGGCGATGCGTCTTCTGCGACTATTGGGACGTCCTCCTCAGATGGAGGTGCGGGCTCCTCATCAGTTTCTCCGAACTCACTGCTGGTGCTCTGTGGGCTCCTCATCGGTTTCTCCGGACTCACTGCTGGTGCTCTGCTCCTTCTTCTTCGAAGATTTGGAAATCCTCTTCTTCTGTTGCTGGTGGTGGTGTTGTTGCTGCTCCTCTGCCTCCAAGTTCTCCTCAGGTAGAGACTTGGCGGTGTCTTCCTCCTATGCTCATGTACGATCAGGTACGATCATGGTCCTTCCGCTCCTAAGGAACATCTGATTAACATTATCATACGAAAGGATCTCTTATTCAGATAGAGAGTTATCTGAATAGTATACCTGATCTCGTGGTCGGTTCTGGCCCTGATTTAGGCTATTTGGGTTGGCCTGAACCTGGGCAGGAATTGTGGTTTTTGGCGGCATTTGTTGATCCTAGGTGCATGAAATGCAGTTCAGATTAGTTCGGATATCCATGTAATCATTCTACATCTGCTAGAACCTGTCAGTCAGGGTATGGATCGCCAAGATGAGTGACTCCAATTCACTAGTGGGCAGGGCTTGTTGTTGTTGACTAGAGGACGAGTGTCTAAATTGCCTTGCTGGTCATGCCGGTACTGCTGCTAATGGGAAGGTGGTGGAGGGCCCTGTTGGCCCGAGTGGAACGTGCGCTGCTGCTGGTGCTGTTGAGGCTGGTACCCTTGTCCGCGTCGGGACTGTACGAAGCGCAGTGCGGGGACGGTGCTGGTTTCTTGGTAATTTAGGGAAGGTCGATGTGGTTGACAATTCCCTTTCCCCGACTGTCTGTCGACGGGGTCATGGCTGTACGACAACCTGTTGATCTCGAACACTGCGGAGACTCATCATAGACTGTCTCCACTTGTGGGGGTACGTGCTGCTCCTGCTGAGTATACTGCTGCTTCTCTACCCAGCTACCCTGAGGCCCTGTACCTGCTTCTGTACAAGATGGACTCGATGTACATGCACATGTGGTGCATAAGGGGTAGGTAGCCGTATCTTGGCTACCTTCTCAGTCAATTCCTCCACTTGTTTTGGCAATCGCGAAAGTGCCTCAAGGTCAGTGACCCTCTTGTGGATCTGCTCTGCCATAGTAAGCTTATCAGTTATTATCCCCATGTTGGGAATGAGGTCATCCGTCAGATCCGCTACAGTCCTCCTAGTAGTCTCGTTGGATAGGCTTGAGGGAGACAACTAATAAGCCCAGGTGGCCTGAGATCTGCCTGTTTCCTCCATCTGCTCTAGAATCTTCCATACGACATCTTCATTTTTTTTCAGAACTACCTCCACAGGCTGCACTCATTAACCCCTGCATCTCCGGCGTGATACCACAGAACAAGGTCTGGACTAGGATCACCGTGGTAATGCCATGGCAAGGGCATTTCTGAGTTAAGTTATTGAATCTATCCCAGGCTTCATGGAATGGTTTATTGGGTCCCTGGGAAAAACTCGTGATCTTGGTTCTCATCTGGTTAGTCCTACTGAGCGGGTAGAACTTCTTCAAGAATAAATCCTTGAACTCCATCCAGGTCATACATCTTACCCTGAGCTTTTTCAGCCAATGCGCAGCCTTATCTCCTAAGGCAAACGGGGTAGCCTTCAGCCTGATGTAGTCTTGCCCAACCCTAGGGTGACTAAGGTTGTTGCAAACCAGCTCGAAGTCTCTAAGGAAAGCATATGGTTCTTTATTGACGTTTCCATTGAACTTCGGTAGTAGACTCAGAAAGTGGGGATTCAGCTCGAACGCTTCAGGGGAGACCTCAGGTACAAGGCAACTTTGTATTTCATTTTCTGTTGGGTTATAGGCATCGACCTTGGGTCGGTCAATTCCCTATGCCCCGATTACATGTCCCATCCTAGTCATAAGTTCTGCATTCAACTGCTCAGTTCTAGCTAACCGGGCCAGGATTTGGTGCATGGGATCATCTCTAGGTTCCTCTTCGTCTGGGTGCTTCTTTGGAGGCATCTTGTCCTCTTCTCCTGGGTGAAGAAGATGGTCTAGGTTAGAGGACATATCAATGAAGACATTCTCACCGAGGCGATGATCTTCCTCAGTGAGATCAGAGGAGAGAAAAGGGTTGGTTTGAGGGTAACCACCCTGAAAGTGATGGATCCCAAACTCAAGAGGGTCATGAGCTCGGGTTGGCCCAAGTTGCGTTTGGGCTGATGAAGATGAACTTCATAAGGGGCTCAAGGAAAGATTTGCGAATCGGGAGTAGACATTGACGAGCCGCGGATTCAGCCTTTAAGAGTGTTGTTTTAACACTTGAGATGTCATCGCAGTCGGGCCGAATCGGGCTCGTCAAAGACCATCTAATTGATATGTTACTAAGAATCAGATAGTCGTGTTTTGTTATTTTACTTGGCAAGATACCAAGGTCGAACTCAGGGATACGAGCCTCTCTCGTGTTATCTAGATTTTTATCTACTCACTAAGTGTTGAACTAAATAGGCATAGGTCAAATTATGCAATAAGACAAAGACAATGCATTAAAGAAAAGAAGAAACATGCATTTTTTTATTAAATTTTTATCATGCAAAGGAATGCAATGAGATGCAATGGAAATATGCCCTAGATCAAAATGATGAGCAAACTAAACAACAAGTCAATTTCAGATTTAATTGAGATGACAAACTTAATTTTAACAAGGCATAGATTAAGAAACAAGAGACACATAGCCATCAAAATAATACATCAAAATTAAAGTGTCCATCATACAAAACGATCATGCCATTAGAAAGTTCATCAAACAAGCTTTAAAATGAAACTGAAATCAACTCAATCGGAATTACGGTGCTCAAGATATGCAATGAAGAAGACAGGGGCATAAATGTAATAAAACATGAAAAGATAACTACAAACAGGTCCCTGGGAGGGACTAAAATGCAATAAAAATAAAGTGTGGGGCCTTCTCTGTAAAAATCCCACATGCACGGGGGTATATTTGCAATTATTAAAAACTGCAAGGGCCAAAGTGCAAATATCCCCAAGCGCGCGTGAGTTGCACGTGTAGCAGGACCTGTCTGCAATTTAGGAAACTTTGGAGGACCTTTGTGCAAAACCCATATGGCACGTGCTATGCACGCGCCATCCAGGCTCGGTGAGACGCGCAGGCTCGGCAGAGGCTCGATACGGCTTCGGATCAGCTTCGGGCTCAGTGTAGGCTCGGTCAGGCTCGGAAGCGGCTCGGCAGGCTCGAACCTGGAGATCGCGAAATGAGGTTTGGGGCAACCCTGGCTCTGACGCGTAGACACATGTGGACCGTTGGATCGTGAGGATCCAACGGTAGTTGTATCAGTCTCGGCTCCACACGTGGCTAAGTCCGCACTGTTGGATGAACTCCAGTGAGGAGCATCCAACAGTGCCTGCTCCTCCATCTTCCTTTGCAGCTGGCGGCGAGGTTAGGCCTTCGGCGATTGGGCTCCTCCTCCGCCTCTCGTTCTTGGACGACATGGACCTCCCCAGAGATCCCTGAGGGTTCGTCGAGATAGCTGGATGTTCGAAGACGACGCAAGACCTCTTGGCATGGACCATCGGAGCTTGGATCGTGGTGGCGAGGTCGACGAAGTGAACGTCGTTGAGGCTCCAGCCATTGAAAGATATGAAGACCTGCAAGATTTAGTTCGTACCCGAAGCGTGGTGCGAAGTGCTCGTGCGAGGTTAGGCGAAGTTAGAGGGCTTTTATGCACGGAGAAGGCGGCAACCCTATGCTCCTCCACCGAGAAAGGCGGAGGATATGGGTCGAGTGTGGTCTGAGGTATGGAGGACATGGATAGAAGAGCGGGGAGATGCACGTGAATGAAGGGAGTGAGGCAGAGCTCAAGGGGGGTTCAGTGAATGGCAAAATTGGGTGTAGCGTCCTACATAATTAAGCGAAATTACATGAAAAATATAGAAGGGAATCGGAGGCTTACCTGAGGTTGGGCGGAGGTAATGGCCTAGGCTCGAGGTCATCTGAGGACCTCAGGGTCTTTGCACATGCTGGGCGACCATCCCAGCGAGCTCGAGCGGGCGCTGGGCACCGCAGCACCGCCTTGTTCGGCGGAGGGTCTCACCGGGGAGGAGAGTCATCTTCGCTCAATCCATCCGCCTCCCCCTGTCACAGGGAGGCGGAGGAGGGCTGGGCCCCCTCCCGCGTAAAGGTGTGCGCAGGTTTCTGGAGGAGGAGGCGGAGTATTTGAAGGATGAAGTTGGCGGTTTCAGGTGGTGGTGGGCAAGGTTTGACTGGGGTTCGTGAAGCGGATGAGAGGGGATCGTGATTAGTGGAGACATTGGCGAGGGTCATGGTCGACCAGGGAACATCGTGGGGAGGTTGGACTGTGGAGATAATGGAAGATGTGGGCAGGAAAAATGGAAGGGGGAAGAGTATTCACGAGATGGAGAACGTGGGCTCGAGGGAGGCTGGAGGTTGACGATGAGCTAATGGCCATTGGATCTGGAGATCCAACGGCGGCGAGTGAGGCGTGAAGGGATGGTCAGGATGAAGTCCTAGGCGGTGCGATCGAAGGGTCGCAGATGATGCCACATATCGCTCTGGAGGTGAAGCGCGAGCGGACGGCCGTGATGTGATGGAGGTGCAGATCGAATGGCTGAGGTGCAATGTTGGAATCAGCGGCTGTGATGGATGGATGAAGGCGCAATCGAAGGGCGCAAAATACGCCACGTGGCGTGCTCTCTGTGAGGCACGAACGAGCGGCGAGGATCAGAGATGGGAGTTGATCTGATGGCTAGAAAGAAAGGCGCACGTGGAGAAGGTGGAGCCGTTGGATCAAAAGGATATCCAATGGCCGAGGACAGGGGCGGATAAGACAAAGGGAGTCGGGCCACGTGGCTCACACAGAACGGGCCACGTGGCCCAATCAGATTATTGCAAAAAGTAATTTTGATTTTTGAGGGTTAAAACGATCGAATTTGAGAAAACTCAAAACATGGAAGTTGTAGATCTCGATGAGATCTACAAGTTTCATGTTGACCAAAACTGGAGATGAGATCAAATGAAGCCACAAAATATTTTTGAGGGTATTTTTAAGGCTAAAAAATACTACGAATTTTGGTTTTGCTATTTTTTGCGATTTTTAATTTATTAAGGACTGATAATTACAAGATATTATCTGGATTTTATTGACACAAACTTAAGCAAGGGGGTTAATAATGGAAAGTTAAGATGATGAAATTGGGTTTCATCAGACATCCCCCCATTCATTCATCTTGAACGGCGAGAAGAAGAATCAGGAGAAAAGATCGGATTTTACTCCTACCTGAAGCAAGCAAGTGAATCCAAATCCTAATTTTCACACTCAACACGGTGAAGGACCCGAAATTGAGTCCAATTAGTATGGTTGATTTTTAAGTGTGAATTTTTAAACAAGTAGCAAAGGTTACGCGACCTATAGGGGAGTCAGCTCAAAGCCGGATACGTCTCCCTAGTTTAACCTGTCGCCTAAGATACCAATGCCATTCCTTTCTCCGCTCCTATCACCAATTGAAAGTTCAAGGACCTTCCCCTATCTACCTACATAGTAGGCGGAGGCTGACAAGGCTTTAACTTCACCTCTATCTACCTACCAGAGCAGGTAGAGGCTACTAGCAACTTGTCGTGGTGCACCGCAATTTCGTCCCTATCTATCTACCGGAGTAGGAGGAGGCTACTTGGCGCTAGTCGGTTGAACCCGTAGTTCAATCTGTGATATTTACTCGGATCAGGGTATGCGATATGAAAGGCGTGGATTTTTGGCTCTGCCTTAGGGTGTGCACACACACTCTAGTACCCTCACTCAGCCTGAAAACAAGGTCGGGGTTAATCTCTTGCAAACAAAATTTCTGATTTTATTGATTTTTTGGGTCAATTTTGTTTAGCAGTCCCGATTTTAAGTTAGGTGATCACTTGATTAATCAACCACAAGGAACACTATCATCCAGTCCCAATTTCCTTTAGACCTAAGTTTGAAAAACCAAGGGGGAAGGAGTCGAGAAAAGCCGATGCACGATAAAACAATGATGAATGCCAAGTAGAGAAGACTTACAATGATCCTTTTGCTTTAAATGCGGGATGCGGAATAGAATTGAAATTTTTAAACTATATGCATGTAAGCGAAGAAAAGCTGCTCCTAGACAGGCAGTTCTATTAGCGAGTGAAGAACAGTTTAGATTTGGCTAAGATCTGCAGTCTAAGTACGTCTTTTAAGTGTGAAGTGTGGTCCTAGAATTTTACGAGCACAAACAGTTCCTAAAATAGCTCTAAGATCCGCAAGTGCAGGTCCTATTCTACGCAAAGTAATCCACATAGCACACGGGGACACGTTTTTACTTTGACTTACATGCGCAAGAACCCAAACGGGAATCGCTGGAAAAAATGCAGAAACAAAGAAACAAAATACAAGTCCTCACAAAACTCTTAAATTATTTTATGCAGGTTCCTTGGCTCGCTTGGCGAAGCGCCTTCGACTCCTCGTATTCCTCGCACGAAAATAAATGGAGGTCAGATAAAGGATGACACAAAATAAATAAATAAAAATTGAACAGAAAATATTAACAAGAAAAGCCAAGAATCAGACTACCCGAGGTTGGAAAATCTAAAATCAAAATTCTCTAAAAATTAACCGAAGCCGTGCCTCCTCGACAACGGCGCCATTTTGAAAAGACCTCGACTACCTGATGAACGTAAAATTCGCCTCAATAATAGTGTGGAATTATGCTGTAGTACAGGAGGCGAATTTTGTTCATCAAAAACTACAGACTTTGAATGCTGTGGAATATTTATGCTTGGCAAGTGTACCAAGGTCGAACACAGGGACACAACTGCCTAATTATAGCTACTGAATTTTGATTCATTAAGCTCAGAGTAATTTAATCTCAATTTCAGGTCCATATGCAAATGATGATGCACTATGATATTTACAAGGCGATGCCATGATGCATGCATTTTTTTATTTTGTTTTTATGCAAGTTAAAATGATGCATGGGAAAACAATGCAATAAACTATGCATGATGAATAAAATGTCAGAAATACCTACAATTATACCCTAACATGAGAGCAAAGTAATATAGAATGAAATTAGAGCCCATTTTGAACACATCATTAAAAATCGGTCATCAAATCAATCAAGACAAGTAGAGCATGGTCCTATTTTTCACATAAAAAATCACTTAAATTAAAACAGTGTCAAATGGAACAAGTAAGCATGCTAAAATGTAGAGGACAAAACAAGGATCAAAACGACACTAAAATCATGCAATTTGGAGCTAGGATGCTCAAGTTATGCTAAAAACAGTGCAAGGGCATAATGGTAATAAAAATGCAATAAAATAAAGGGATAAATATTGCATTTAGGTCCTTGGAGGGACCTAAATGCAATTAATGAAAACCGCCTAGGCCCGGTTGTAATTTGTCCATTTACGCGCAGGGGCATATTTGTAATTCTTCAAAACCTGGAGGGTCTCCCTAAAATTTACCCAGGCACGCACGTGAGGCACGTGCCTGGGGACCAAAATGCAAATATATAATCTTCTGGGGTCTTCTCTGTAATTTACCCAAGCCCCCACGTGCCTCGCACGTGAGGCGCCTAGGCTCGGGCGCCACCTCAGGTTCGGGACACGTGACCGCTTCTGGAGATCTGTCTGGAGGCTCGGATGACCCGAGCCTATAGGTTGGGCTGGAGGCTCGGGTTACGCACGTGTCATCATCATGACCGTCCTCCTCCGCAGGTCACCGGAGAAGGCGGGGCTCCGGCGACCTGCCATTCGCACCACCGCCATGTTTATCAACTTCTAGAGCTCGGGGAAGATTGCCGGTGGTCTGGCGAAGGATTGGGAAGCGCCGCGAGGCTCCGGGTAGGGCTGTCAGGAAAGCTCGAACTCGATGAGCTCAACTCGGGCTCAGCTCGTTAAGGGCTCGTGAGCCGAACTCGAAACCTTAACGAGCCCGAACCCGAGTTGGGTTTTATGGCTCGTTAGCTTATCGAGTCGAGTTCGAGTTGAGCATTGTTCAACTCGGAAACTCGACTCGATAACTCGTTTTCTCTCTTAATAAAAAATTAAAAACATATATACCAAAACTTCCACATTGAGTTTGATTAAACTAGAGGTTAACATTTTTCTTGCCCAAAAAGCTACACAAAAGAGTATAAAAAAATCAAAATTACAAATGTCATTTGCATAATTTAATGTATAAAATGGAACAATGACTCATTAAGAGGTTCATGAACCTGCTCATTTAGAGACTCATGAGCCAGCTCAGAAACTCACGACTCGATAAGAGGCTCGTGAGCCAGCTCATTTTGAGGCTCGTGAGCCAGCTCAGAAACTCGTGGCTCGATAAGAGGCTCGTGAGTCAACTCGAACTCGACGAGTTCGAGTTCGAGTTGGTGATCCAGGGCTCGATCCTTATCGAGCCCGAGTTCGAGCTTAGGTTTCTTATCGAGTTTGAGTCCGAGTTGAGGCCAACTCGACTCGTTGAACTCGATAGACACCCCTAGCTCCGGGGCTGGTCGGAAGGGGAGAACGATGGAGCCTCGCCGGCGGGAAAAAGCTTGAATCAGCTCCGATGCAAACTCCAGCAATTGAAGTACTTGCAGGCGTTAGATATAGCTGAAGCGAGTGCGTGTGAAGTGCGAGGTGATCGGAGGCCATGGAGACGAAGGGAGCGGTGTCCTTGAGGCTTCCTCTCCGGTAAGGTGGAGAAGAAGGCGGGTCGGGGCGGATGGGGGTTCTGGAGAAGAAGAAGGGGGTCAGCGAGGGTCGGGGTGGTTAGGCGAAGCTGATGAAGGGGTCGGATGAAGGTGATGGTGGCTGTAGGTAACGGGATAATTCGGAAAAGTACAAGAAAAAGCACGGAGGGAGAGGTCCTCATCGGGGAGGGGAACCCGGTGGCGGAGAGGCTTGGACTGAGGCTTGAGAAGCCTCGGGTCGTCGCCCAGCGAGGACAACCTGTTCCTCGGAGCTCATTTGGTGACCGGAGGGTCACCGATACGCGGCGGAGGAGCCACGGGTCGACACCAAGTCAACCCCATGATTGCCTCGACGTTCCGCCCCTCCCTGTCACCGAAGGGGCAGAGGAAGCTAGGAGATGACCCAATAACGGTGGACGAGGGCATCCGGTGACGGGGTGAGGGTTTTATAGGTGAAGAATATCGGACGTTACAGAGGTGCAGGTCTATTTTGAACGGGGTGTTAATGGAGAGGGGGGTAACGGCGAGGGAAGTGGATGGTGGCACGAGGAAGGCGGGAGATCTGGCTACGTGGAGGAGCGTTAGGAGCTCGAGGGGATGGTCGGGGCGTCGGCCAAAAAAGGAAGTGGGCGGAGGGTGCGCGAGTTGAAACGGTTGGGGAAGGGGGGGTTACGCGAGGTTGAAGATGAAGGTGGACCGTTGGATCTTGCGATCCAACGGTTGGGATAGGGGAGCAGTTGAAGGGCTCCGATTAGATCATAGGTTTAGATCCAACAGTGGGAAGTTGGGCGTTGATGAGCGGCTCAGATGGAAGCTTGAGTGAGATCTAACAGCGCGGGGTGAATGGGTGACGTGGCATTTAAGTAGGCGTAGGATGGCGTGTGATCGAACGGTGGAGGTCGAAGGGAGACGTGGCGTGAGGATAGGCGTTGGATGATGGAAGGATCGGATGGCTGAGGTTTGGGCGGGAGTGTGTGGACGAGATCTTATCAGGGGCTTGATTCGACGGTCTGGGGATGAAGCAGAGGCGGACGGCTCAGATGAAGGCGGGGTTGGAATGATCCAACAGCCCAGGAGAGGGTCGGGTGGCGGAAGATGAAGCGGGCTACGTGGGCGGCCCAGAGGGCGCCACGTGGCCCAATCAGAGCAATTAAAAATAAATACAAAGAAAAATATAAAAGAAATAGTTAGAGGCCGAATTTGGAAAAAGTCAAAACATGAAAGTTGCTCGTCTCGATGAGATCTACAACTTTCATGTTGGTCAAAAAGCCAAAAGAGGTCATCTGTACAAAAAGCTATTTTTGAGGGGTATTTTTAAGGGGATAAAAACACCAAGTTTGCGGTTTTGAGATTTTTTTGTATTTTTTTATCTTTTTAAGGGTCAGTGAACTATGGGCAACTATTCTATCTAATTTTTAGGGGTTTTTGAGGCTAAAATAATTACAAGAAAAATAAGGGAAATTAAATACAAATAATTATAGGTTAATTATACACAATATAGTACAAGATAAAATCAAAGAATTAAAGGTAATTTTATTGGATTAATTAAGACAGGGGTTTTAATAGAGAGTTTTTAGCATGATGAATACGAGATTCATCATACCCCTATACTTAAACTATGCTCGTCCTCGAGCATCTAAAGAATGAAGGAGTCGGATTAATTCCTGACAGTGCGCGTGAAAAATTCAAGGCTTAATCTTTCAAAGACACTTGACCTAAGTGATCCTAAAATTCCGGGTTTATCCAAGCCTTAGTCAGAAGGAATCCAACTTCTCTGATTATCAGACTCTCTTTTTGTACATATAATATAAGGATATGACATTTAGTGTACTGCATTTCATGAGAGCCGAGTCGATGCATCGCCCAAAGTTCCAGTCCCAAAGATCTTCCTCTAGACCTAATCCTCAATACTAGGGAATAAGTATGTTCTTGCTTCAGTCCACCGTCTCATTAGTTTGTCAGACTTTGAAATGTTGATGGACGGCCAGATGATGGGAGGTACTGGGATTGTGTCTAATTTTCTCACCCTCACATTGGAACAAGGGGCCTCTCGAGTGCCTTTTACTCAACACATGTATATTATTATTTCGTTGATCAATGTGTCCGTCAAGAGAGTTGGAGTCGTCTGCACTTGTTTTTCTGGGAATACACCGAGGTGTGTCTTTTCTGAGTATCTAAGATACCTTCGACACCCAGGCTTGTATCGCTTACGATGCAGGGCCCTTTTTGTGGTGTCAACCCGACTCCTTGGTCCTAATTAGCGCTTGGTCCAAGTGGACACTTTGAAAATGTTTGGGAGCGCTCGCCATTGGTGGAAGCTCATTTGGAATTTGACTTTGGATTTAGAGCTTTTCTTTGACATTTCATTTCTTTTGTTGGCTAGCTCCACTGCTTTTACCAAGAGATTGGCACACGCTGATCAACAAGTTCCTTTAAATTTCATCACACCCTGGCACTTTTAGGTAAATATCCAAGAGATAGCATATGAATCTTGTTCACATACTGGCTAGGGTTTTGCTGACACTCAGGTTTTCTGAAGCGTTCATTAACTTTATCCCATCCTCAAATATCATTAGGTCGGGTCTAAACTCATTTCTCTGGTCCTAGTTCCTCAAGTGATATCTCATCTCAGCTCATCAATCGTGCAATTGTGGAAGTGACTGTGTTGATCATATTTTCTTAAAGGTAGAGATGAAGAGTGCAATATAGCACTCAAATCTTTCAAACCAGAGGAGTGTGGATATTTAAGTCATGAAAACCCTAATGACTCAGGCATGTTAACTTAGACTCTCAAGATCCCAGAGATCCAGTGTCCTCAAATTCCTTAAGCCTTGCATGAGTGTGAATGTGTCAGGAATACACCAACTCCTTGGGTTAGTGAATTTTTGTGTGATTTTTATCTTTTGCAAATTTTTATGGGTTTTAATTTTAATTTTTTTTATTCCTCGGAGAGACAATGACTGGCCCAGACTCAAATAAAAGTATACACTTTCAGCCAGTATGGGTGTAAGTACGGGCCGAGGCCCGTGTTACTTGAGGACGGGGCCGTATACGATGTCCTCTAAACCACCCACTCTGCTAAGGGAGACCGAGGTTCCCTCACTGAAAATGCCTACTAAACCTAGTAGTCAGAGTCAACTCCAAGAAAGATTTTTTTTCAATTTTTTTTAATACAGGAATATTTACAAAAATTAAACCTCAATTTTTAATTTTTACAGGTTTTTACTCAGTTCACTAGTTTACCAAAACCCAGCCCGAAAAATAAAATTTTAAAAAGCTTTAAAAACGCGGGCCAAGGCTAAAGTAATATACAATAATATACGATATACCCCCCTATACTTAAAATTTGCTATGCCCTCATAGCACAAGTGCCATGAAGCCACGGCTCGGTTCAAGTACAGGGTGATATAGCGGAACTGAGGAGGAGGGTCCTCCTATACTTAGGCCAAAATCGGCCTAAGCACAAGAAGACAGAACGAGGGAGGGATGAATAGGCAGGTCCCCCCTATACTTAGGCTACAAATAGCCTAAGCAAGGTCTGCGTTAGGGGGGGGGGGTTCTATGGTACAAGGGTGAGGGGGAGGGGGTTCGTGAAGAATAGATACACACACACAGAGAGAGAGAGAGAGATAGAGAGAGAATGAAATATACAGGGGTAGGGTAGGGTGAGTATGTGCATGTGCAGTGTAGGTGTGTGTGTGTGTGTGTGAGGGGGGGGGGGGGATTTTTTGTTTTTTAGAACAATGTGCAAGACTGAAAATAAATATGCAGATGCAATGTTTTTTCTCTTTTTTTTTCTTTTTTTTTGTACAACATGCAATGCAATTTGACTGATAAAAATCCTAGAATTTCTTCATGGCTTCTTTTGCGGCCTCTTCAGCGGAAGTTCCCGACTTCGCGCCTCCATGACGATCAGGCGTCCCCAATTTTCATGAGCCCTACCACAAAAGAGAAAAGTTAGAAACTCAGAGAAATTAAATCAAATAATATGCAAAGAAATGATGCATGAAATGAGGACCTGAAAATTTTGAAAATAATAAAAAAAAATCAAAATCCAAAAATTAAGCAAAGACATATCCCCGGCAACGGCGCCATTTGATGAACGTAAAATTCGCCTCAATAATAGTGTGGAATTATGTTGTAGTACAGGAGGTGAATTTTGTTCATCAAAAACCACAGACTTTGAATGCTGTGGAATATTTATGCTTGGCAAGTGTACCAAGGTCGAACATAGGGACACAGCTGCCTAATTATAGCTACTGAATTTTGATTCATTAAGCTCAGAGTAATTTAATCTCAATTTCAGGTCCATATGCAAATTATGATGCACTATGATATTTACAAGGCGATGCCATGATGCATGCATTTTTTTTATTTTGTTTTTATGCAAGTTAAAATGATGCATGGGCAAACAATGCAAGAAACTATGCATGATGAATAAAATGTCAGAAATACCTACAATTATACCCTAACATGAGAGCAAAGTAATATAGAATGAAATTAGAGCCCATTTTGAACACATCATTAAAAATCGGTCATCAAATCAATCAAGACAAGTAGAGCATGGTCTTATTTTTCACATAAAAAATCACTTAAATTAAAACAGTGTCAAATGGAACAAGTAAGCATGCTAAAATGTAGAGGACAAAATAAGGATCAAAACGACACTAAAATCATGCAATTTGGAGCTAGGATGCTCAAGTTATGCTAAAAACAGTGCAAGGGCATAATGGTAATAAAAATGCAATAAAATAAAGGGATAAATATTGCATTTAGGTCCCTGGAGGGACCTAAATGCAATTAATGAAAACCGCCTGGGCCCGGTTGCAATTTGTCCATTTGCGCACAGGGGCATATTTGTAATTCTTCAAAACCTGGAGGGTCTCCCTGAAATTTACCCAGGCACGCACGTGAGGCACGTGCTTGGGGACCAAAATGCAAATATATAATCTTCCGGGGTCTTCTCTGTAATTTACCTAAGCCCCCACGTGCCTCGCACGTGAGGCGCTTAGGCTCGGGCGCCACCTCAGGTTCGGGACACGTGGCCGCTTCTGGAGATCTGTCTGGAGGCTCGGATGACCCGAGCCTATAGGTTGGGCTCGAGGCTCGGGTTACGCACGTGTCATCATCGTGACCGTCCGATCCATCTGATCG
Organism: Ottelia alismoides; assembly: GCA_037367405.1. Taxonomy (NCBI): domain Eukaryota; kingdom Viridiplantae; phylum Streptophyta; class Magnoliopsida; order Alismatales; family Hydrocharitaceae; genus Ottelia; species Ottelia alismoides. The sequence continues at coordinate 24,325 of JAZKJV010010215.1, read as the reverse complement.
GACAACAACTGTATCTCGTCCTCCTCCGCAGGTCACCGGAGAAGGCGGGGCTCCGGCGACCTGCCATTCGCACCACCGCCATGTTTATCAACTTCTAGAGCTCGGGCAAGATTGCCGGTGGTCTGGCGAAGGACTAGGAAGCGTCGCGAGGCTCCGGGGCTGGTCGGAAGGGGAGAACGATGGAGCCTCACCGGCGGGAAAAAGCTTGAATAAGCTCCGATGCAAACTCCGGCAATTGAAGTACATGCAGGCGTTAGATATAGCCGAAGCGAGTGCGTGTGAAGTGCGAGGTGATCGGAGGCCATGGAGATGAAGGGAGCGGTGGCCTTGAGGCTTCCTCTCCAGTAAGGTGGAGAAGAAGGTGGGTCGGGGCGGATGGGGGTTCTGGAGAAGAAGAAGGGGGTCGGCGAGGGTCGGGGTGGTTGGGCGAAGCTGATGAAGGGGTCGGATGAAGGTGATGGTGGATGTAGGTAACGGGATAATTCGAAAAAGTACAAGTAAAAGCACGGAGGGAGAGGTCCTCATCGGGGAGGGGAACCCGGTGGCGGAGAGGCTTGGGCTGAGGCTTGAGAAGCCTCGGGTCGTCGCCCGACGAGGACAGCCTGTTCCTCGGAGCTCATTTGGTGACCGGAGGGTCACCGATACGCGGCGGAGGAGCCGCGGGTCGACACCAAGTCAACCCCATGATTGCCTCGACGTTCCGCCCCTCCGCTGTCACCGGAGGGGCGGAGGAAGCTAGGAGATGACCCAATAACGGTGGACGAGGGCATCCGGTGACGGGGGTGGGGGTTTTATAGGTGAAGAATATCGGACGTTACAGAGGTGCAAGTCGATTTTGAACGGGGTGTTAATGGAGAGGGGGGTAACGGCGAGGGAAGTGGATGGTGGCGCGAGGAAGGCGGGAGATCTGGCTACGTGGAGGAGCGTTAGGAGCTCGAGGGTATGGTCGGGGCGTCAGCCAAAAAAGGAAGTGGGCGGAGGGTTCGCGAGTTGAAACGGCTGGGGAAGGGGGGGTTACGCGAGGTTGAAGATGAAGGCGGACCGTTGGATCTTGCGATCCAACGGTTGGGATAGGGGAGCAGTTGAAGGGCTCCGATTAGATCATAGGTTTAGATCCAACGGCGGGAAGTTGGGCGTTGATGAGCGGCTCAGATGGAAGCTTGAGTGAGATCTAACGGTGCGGGGTGAATGGGTGACGTGGCATTTAAGTAGGCGTAGGATGGCGCGTGATCGAACGGTGGAGGAAGGGAGAAGTGGCGTAAGGATAGGCATTGGATGATGGAAGGATCGGATGGCTGAGGTTTGGGCGGGAGTGTGTGGACGAGATCTTATCAGGGGCTTGATCCGACGGTCTGGGGATGAAGCGGAGGCGGACGACTCAGATGAAGGCGGGGTTGGAATGATCCAACGACCCAGGAGAGGGCCGGGTGGCGGAAGATGAAGCGGGCCACGTGGGCGGCCCAGAGGGCGCCACGTGGCCCAATCAGAGCAATTAAAAATAAATACAAAGAAAAATATAAAAGAAATAGTTAGAGGCGGAATTTGGAAAAAGTCAAAACATGAAAGTTGCTCGTCTCGATGAGATCTACAACATTCATGTTGGTCAAAAAGTCAAAAGAGGTCATCTGTACAAAAAGCTATTTTTGAGGGGTATTTTTAAGGGGATAAAAACACCAAGTTTGCGGTTTTGAGATTTTTTTTGTATTTTTTTAATCTTTTTAAGGGTCAGTGAACTATGGACAACTATTCTATCTAATTTTTAGGGGTTTTTGAGGCTAAAATAATTACAAGAAAAATAAGGAAATTAAATACAAATAATTATAGGTTAATTATACACAATATAGTACAAGATAAAATCAAAGAATTAAAGGTAATTTTATTGGATTATTAAGACAGGGGTTTTAATAGAGAGTTTTTAGCATGATGAATACGAGATTCATCACTACCCTAGTTAGTTCAACCAGATTAATCATCGAATTAGATTTGTCATTCGTTGCAGTCGGGTAATCGAAGACTTATCAAAAACACCACTCAGATTTAATGTTTAATTAAATACAAGCGGAAAATTTATTTTACTTGGGCAAGCCCAAGGTCAAACTCGGGGAGGCAGCTCTCTCCTTAGGGTTATTTTAAGTTAATTCTAATGTCAGATTTTTAGTGGAACATTTTTGATCTTTTTGTATTTTTTATGCAATTAAGGAAAATACAATGCTCTTTCAAGCCAAATTTTAAGTTAAATCACAAAAGATGGTCAAATAAGGTCCAAAATTAATGAAACTTGGCCAGAAGATGATATGCGATGAGACTAAGCTATTGCATTTTTTTGGAATTTTTAGACTCTAAATGAATTAACTATGGATTAAATGTGGATGCAGTGTAGTTTTTTGCAAAATCAATTTTAATAAATACCAAAATACATTATTTTTAGATATAAAAGTTATCCTAAATGTATCTATGTGATAGAAATCTAGGAAAATTAATAGACCTAAAGAAAGATGTAAATTGGACCTATTAAAAATCAATTAGGCAAAAGACTAATCAATTTATTCATGCCTCGATATGCGTATAAATGGTTTGATTTTGGCGCACAGTGTATATTAACTTCAACTAAATCTAATGTGATTTTATGGTGATTTTTGGAGCAACAAATAATTTAATGTTTGATTTAAAGCATACAATAGGCAAAATATGTCAAATTCCACAAGAATAATAATATTAAATTCTATGAAGCTCACAAAAATATGACATGTGTCACAAAGATAAAGCACAAGTTAAACTACAACATGCAATTTTTGGAATTTAAAAATAATGAAAAATGAATGTCTAGATATGCATGCAAACACAGGGACTGAAATGCAAAACTAAAAAATAAATTTAATTAAATTAAAACATGTGTACAGGGACTAGAGTGCAAATACCTATAACGCTGGGGGTATGCATGCAAAATTTCTACAGAAACACGTGCTCCTCACGTAACACGCCTGACAGGAACTGATTTGCAATTCTTAAAACTTGCAGGGGCCTCTGTGAAATTTACCCAGCCCGCACGTGAGGGACACGTGAGGAGCTAGGTTCAGGAGGCGTAGGAGGCTCGGACGTCACCTCGGAGGCTCTGGAGGTTCAGACGTTGCTTCGGTACTGCTTTGGGTGCTCCAAGCCTAGGGTCGGGGAAGAGGCTCGGTGGGTGTTACGTGGCGACGGTTGGGCCGTTAGATCTGGATAGATCCAATGGCTGCAGGTGTTGGTTACGTAGCGCGCCAAGGATCCGTCAGATCAGGATGATTCAACGGTGGCAATGGCTTCTAGAGCGAGGCGACGTGGCGTGACGCTGACCGTTGGATCAAGATGAATCCAACGGAGGTTGGAGCTGCTGGCGAGGGATGATGTGGCTGTGTATGGGCCGTTAGATCCTCCCAATCCAACGATGGCTGAAGCTCAAAGGCGAGGGCCACGTGTCACGACGAGGACCGTTATATCAAGATGATCCACCGGTGATTGTGTGTCATCTCCTCCAGGCCGTCGCCTCCTGCGGCGGACTTGGCAGAGCTTCGGTGAAGGGGGTCTCGCTCCACTGCCTTTCCCCGTGGCCGATGAAGGTCGTTGGAGGCTCCTGGATAGCTGGAATCGATCGTGGAGGCATGGCGGAGCGTCCGACATGTCTGGACAGAGTTGGGGAGGTCTGCAAGTTGAGGTCGATGGAGCTCGAAGCAGCTCGGGCATGGCGTTCGATCAGTGAAGAAGCATCTCCTGCAGTGTTAGTGGTTGCCAAGAAATGGGAGTTTGTGCTCATGGGAATGCGTGAGTGTGCGAGAGGCCTGTGGCGTGAAGCGATGAGCGGTCGGTAGTCTTCCTCTGCCGTGAAGGCAGAGCTGTGATCGGAGATGGGGCGATGTAGTAAGGATGAACAGATGGTGACGCAAAGGTGAGAGCTCCAAGGCGAAGCTCGGTGGACGGTCGGAGAGATATGTTGTCAATTAGAGACGGCAAGGAAAAGGCAAGAAAATCGAGTTGAATAGAGAAGGAAGATCAGAGGAGAATGGATGAAGCTACCCGGGGATGGAGGCTCGCTAAAGAGGCTCCGATCATCGCTCGAGGGTCAGTAGCGGGCCTGAGCTCGTACAGCTCGGCGGAGGAGCTGCAACGCAGGGAAGAAAAGCCGCGGATCTTGCCGGAGGTGGAACCTGTCTTCGCTCACTTCGCATCCCAAATCACTATCACTCATGGGTGGATAGGAGCTCTAGGGAACCTCTTGCTAGGGTGGATGGGGTGGAAGTTCGACGGAGATGGGGTATTTATAGGAAGGAGATGGGGGTTCAGGTGATGGAGGTGTGATGTTCGTGGAGTTGGTGGAGCGCAGGAGAAGGGAATCATGGTCCGCGTGGGTCCTGGCGAGGATGAGTGATGTCGGGGCTACGTCGTGGGGGTGTCGATGGGCAGAGAAGGTGGTTGTAGTGGCGCCAAAAAATAGGAAGGGGGCAGAGGTGACGCGAGGTGAGGTGACGTGGGTGAGGTGTTTGCGGAGGTAGACGACGACGTCATGGCCGTTGGATCTCGCGATCCAACGTCCAGGAGATGGGCAAGAGGGAAGGGTCGCGATTAGATCCTTGCAGTGTGATCAAAGTGCGTTGGGCGCGACGCGTGGCGGGCATAGGCACGGGCACTGGCAAACGGTGGAGATGGAATCAAGCATGGGGATCGAAGGGTCATCGTTTGAGCGGAAGCTAACGACTGAGATGGAGGCGTCTTGGGAAAGATCCAGCGTGTGAGTTGTGGCCACGTGGAGGGATGAGAATGAGGCGGAAACAAACGACGTGGATGAGATCTGGGATAAAGATCCAAGGGTCAGGTTTTGAGAGGGAATGAACGATGATGATTAAAACGCATGGCGATGATCGTGCAGTGGGGGTGATGACACGTGGTCAAAGGGGAATGAGGCGCTGGTGATCGGCCCAGATTTGATCTGGGCCTTGATCTAACAGTTGAGACGGGTTGCGGAATGGCTGGCTGAGATCAGGAGGCAGGGAAAGCCATCAGATGGTGGAGAAAGAAGGGTGCGAGGCGCATGATGAGTAGGGTCGTGTGGCGCAACCATAGGGCGCCACGTGGCCCAATCAGAATGGTCGAAAAAGAATGTGAAATAAAAGGGAGAAATGGCCGAATTTGGAGAAACTCAAAACATGAAACTTGGAGATCGAGATCTACAAGTTTCATGTTGACTAAAAATGGAAACGAGGTTGAATAAAGTAATAAAATACAAGAGTACAAATATACATACATATAGTATACAATGGGAGCCCAAAATCCAGGTTTTGCATACGAGCTCCGATTTAAATGAAATGGGTCTCATTTTGAAGATATCTGAATATATATTAATTTAAAAGTGAGTAGACCTAGATCGGATGCTGTATGAGAGAGATATGTGCATTCTAAGGTACATGGCTTCCAACTTGGTTTGGTGTTTTATTTATCTATTTTACAATTTAGCATTTTTTGGTATTTTTCTTGTATTATTGTTAGTAATATATACAGTATAGAGTGAATTTATGGGATTTAGGATTAGTGTAAAATATATACAGATGGGTGAGTTTTTTTATAGATGACTTTGGCTTCTTATTTAATGTAGATGCGAATGCTAAAATGCAAATGTTATCAATGCATGCATGAATGCTAATTATGCAATATTGGTGGAAATATGCTTCTAATTACCCGGGAACAAGGCTCTATTTTCAACTTTAAGAGTGATGAATCACATATTCATCAATAGTTCAAGGACTTTTGTGTAACATGTATTAATTTATTACATAATCAATATAAGCGCAACACCAAAATGGGCTTATGGTAAAAAATAAGTAGTGTTCGCCATCTATTTTTTTATAGTTAAGTATAACAAAATTTTATTAACTACATGATTATTTTAATTCATTGTGAATATCGTATTTCTTGTTATATTACTTAATGATTATATGTTGACTTTTCATATAATAGGTGCTAATTAGTATATTTTTTACGAAAATATCAATAGATACTCATCGTTATGAATCTTTATCAATTACTATGACATTTGTTGCACATCGCAAGAACAAAAGATATTTTTTCTAAGCATAATATTTGTTGTTATATATATTTAACAATGTAAGATATGCCAATGAATATTAATTTATTTGTTACCATAAATCAATTTTGATGTAGTAAAATTAGATATAAATCAATTGAGGCACTTTTTATATGGATCCTGTAAAAAATAAGATTTTCAATAAGGAAAGGCCACCAACTCTGATGTATCTTGAGTCGGAGCGCCAAAAATCTGCGGTAGTTCAACCAGGGCCGCGTCTGACTCATCATCCTCATCCTTGAGTGTATTGTGAAAGAAGGAATTGACAAATCCAAGGGATTTCTACATCATCAAGGGAGTAGGAGGATGCATCAATCAAGAAGCTATGCAACACATGTCAAACTGCATCATGAACACTGTCCAATCCAAATGAGAGGGTCTAACTCAGAACTGTCGGGGTTTATTTCCATGGCCCAACTGTGTCTAATACTCTGCATTTTGCCCCGAAAGATGAGTAATCTGTGTTGTTCTCATAGTTCGGTCGCTGTCACTTCGTTTGTTGCATCTCTATTTTTACTTCTCCGCTTGGAGAACGGAACTTCATCAATCTATTTTTACTTCTCCATTTGTTCTCATAGATTCTAGTCTGATAATTGAAAGAAGTTATGGTAGTCCTAAGGAAAGGCCATCCTAGAATGATCTGAGAGTCTCTATCTGAGAGTCTCTACAATGATTGAGTATTTCCATATCATGACAATGAAGTCCACTATCTATCCTTGTCATGCAATCGAGATAACATCGTTATTGACTTCACCTTGAGCCCTCTTAGTAGACTTATCTGCGAGCTGGAGTATGCTCTTGATCTGTGTAATGGTCGTAACTCTAGTCTCTCATACAAGGCTAAAGCTAACATGTTAATAGAAAATATGTTATCTAGGAGAGTGCGCGCAAACACGATATCATCAATATGACTCACTACATGATGTGCACACAAATCTCTCTTCTTTCTTGGAAGTTGTTGATTCTTGATTACAAAAAGTAGCGGCTATTGTTAAGTTGTGAGTCTTCACATAGTTGCAGGGTTTCTTCCTGCTACCCTAGTAGGTGTGCATCACACCTTAAGATACTTCTGAAGCACAAAATTACTAGCCACATACTCCTCAAATGGCACCTTGACCATAACGTTTTCCTTAAAAAATGATGCCATTTCAGGATCATCTTTTTGAATCTTCTTAACGATATGCTTTTCTGTTATTAGAGCACGGAAGAATGGGTTGCTACCATTAGAAGAAGATGAAGAATCAAAATACTGAAACATACTTCCTTTTTTAATGAAACTGAGTTCTTCAAACATGAATCTTTTACATGTAACTTGGAATTAGAACTATAATTGTCCAGTACATGTCAGGGAATGTCTATTGTTGGTACATCCTCCTCAACCGAAGGTGCAAGGTCCTCCGTAGACTCAGAATCTACATCTCCATGCTGTGCTTGTGTGCTCTTCGTCCCCTCTCTATCCTCAGATGATCTCCTCCTATGCTAAGGGGATATTATGTCTGCTGATGCATGTCCTCCTCGTCCCCTAAGGTCTCCTCAGGTGGAGCCTCAGAGACATCCTCCTCCATGTCCCATGCTCAATCAGACACAACCATGGTCCTTCCGCTCCCGAGTGATATATGATTGACATTATCAAATGGAAGAGTCTCATGCTTAGATCTAAGTGAATGTGAGTAGTATACCTAATCATGACGATGTTAATGTGTCTTATTTGAACTATTAAGGTTAACATGAACTTGGGCGGGAATAGATGTAGAAGGTGCAGATTGCCCATCCTGCCAATGCAATAAACAGTTTATGTCAACCAGCATATCATGTAGCTTCCTCCTCAAGAATCTACTGCTGGATGTCAGTAGGACCCAACGAAGACGATTGATGCTGTGAACCTAGGTGTTGTCTAGGTTGTCCCTACTGAAATGAGGATAAGAACCGTGGAGACTGGTCGTGAGGATCCTGATACTGTTGTTGATGTGGGAAGTCTGAAAAGATGGGTCCTATTTGCTCGACGGATAGTACTGCTGACGCACAAAATGTTTCCTCGACTGTTGGGAGTAGTAGGTAGGACTTGGATGCGTAGGAAGGGGTGTAGGAGTGAAGTTGGTGTTGTGGAAAGTAGAGGGACTCTGGTAAGATTGATGGTCCCCTATTCCTGCATGTCTATTGGCAAGATCATGGTTGTACCACACATCGTTCTCCTCCCACACCTGAGGATGACCCTCCAAGACTATCTCTCCATGCTGCTGGCAAAGTTGGGCAAAGGAGTGGTCATATACCATTGGATAGACTGACCATGACATCGGTTGCACTTGAACATGATGCACTCCATAAATAGGAGTCGTAGATGCAGACATGACATGTATCTTCATCTTAGATACCCTATCAGTGACGTCCTCCATCTGCTATGGGAGCTTGGACAAACTCTCTAACTCATTCATCCTCTTATCGATCTGCTCAACTAATGTTATCTAATCTGGTATGAGTCCCATGCTGGGAATCAAGTCCTCAAGTGGATCAACTACAACCTTCTTGCCCCTTTAGATAATAGTGAAATAGGGGAGTCCGTGTGCGCTCTGCTGGTGGTATGTGAGCAGCTTGTCTCGGTCATCTACTCGAATACCTTCCATACGACATCCGCACCACGTGAAGTATAACTGCCTCCACAGGCAGTGCTTACTAAACCCTGCACCCAAGGGTTAAGACATTGTACAGTGACTAGACCAGGGTGGTATCTTCCATACTATGGTAAGGACACTTCTATAGAATATCCTAATTTTCTCCCATGTGTCACATAACAACTCATTAGGTAGTTGGGAAAAACTCATGACGTGTGCCCTCATTTGATTCATCCTACTCAATGGGCAGAACTTCTATACGAATCAATCCTTGAATTATGCATATATAGTTATAAGTACCCCAAGGTTTTTCAACCAGTAATCAGCATTGTCTCCAAGGAAAATGGTAGGGCTTTGAGCCTTATATAATATTGACCAACCTTAGGATGCCTAAGGTTATCGTAGACTATCTCAAAGTCCTTAAGGATCGCATATGGCTCCCCATGTGCATTCAAATTGAACCTGGACAATAGTGGTAAAAAATGTGGCTTCAACCCAAGATAAAATGTTGCATCCATAGATGCGTTAGTTTTCACATTAAGTTGGCCTATGTGTGCTTTGAATATCATGTTTTATTATTCTGACATGACCAACCTAGCAAGTATCTACTAGAAAGGGTCCTCATGATCATCATCATCAATCTACTTTTTAGGAGGCATCATGTATGAATCTTCTGAGTTTCCTTCATCAGAAAATGGGTTTAGGTTAGATGTCAAGGTGGAAATCAAATCAAACTCACTGAGGTGAAGGTCTTCCTTGGTGAGAAGGGAATAGAGAAAGGGATTAGTTGTTATGTGATGATCCCCTAATGAATGAACCTAGACTCAAGAGTTCCATGAGTCCAGAGAGGTCTAGGAAGTGAGGCTTCATGGACATTGGAATATGTTTTAGAGCACGTTCAATCAAGGAGATGAAAGTACCACGGTTGTACTTGAATGTGCAAGAATAACTCACACAATACAAACACAATTCAAACCCTTCAAGTTCACCAACTTCACACGTGGAAGCCGTAAAGGTTCAGGCAAATTATCTTGTCAATTTTAGTTAGTGGTAGTCCAATCTTTAAGTTCGTTATACATTGGGAGTCGCCTTACGCCCAACATTGCTCCTGATAGCTTTTAATCAATAGGGTGATCTTCATGGGCTGTCAGGTTCAATATCACACCCTTAGAATGACAACCAGGCTTACACATCCAAACATAAACTAAGGTCGTAGGCAAGCCTTTGCAGCTCCCAAATCCACGAGAGTCGGAAATGGAGACTTAGGGGACAAATCTATTGATTTGGGCTCTAACTACAGTGGAAACGTCCTTACCCACTCGGTTTGGGGTAAGTACCTGTGTATAATGAGGGTTTTGCTCTCCTATAGTACAAGGTTCTTTTCATTCCAAGTTAACTGATCGACTTGCTTATTTCAATCCCAATTTTAGAGTGTGGTTATCACTTTGATTTAATGTGAACACATCATATATAACGCCTCATGACCAGTCATGTTTCCTTTATCCTTAAGCTATAAATCCAATGTAAGAAGTCGAGAAAAGCTGAATGCAAAGCGGTAAATCAATGATGCATGCTAATGTGTAGGAATATTCATAGTGATTCTCTGAACTCTCCATGCATATGGATAACTAAAATTTTAAATGCTATGTTGTATGCATGCAAATCGATGAAAGACACATCTAAACATGAGTTCTATAGCGAGAATAAGTTGATTTAAATTTAAGCTTGGTGGAACTTATTAGGTGCTAATATTTTTAAGTGGATCTTTAAGATGACCAAGTGTGGCTTATTTACGATGGAACAAATAAACTAACCTATATGAAGCTCTAAAGGCCATGTGCATGTCCTACATATGCCACACAAGTCGAGCCCCACCCTTGGAGGGGATGAAACATGTCTCGACACACCAAGCTTAAAAGTTAGACAGTCTCTTTTTACAATCGTGAGCTCTCAAACAAGAGCCACTAAAAATAGTTAATTAAGTTTACAGTTAATTTACAACACAAATTATTACAAAAATATTCTAAGTTAACTAAACTAGTTAAATTCTCTCTTCTAAAAATGTTAGTTGTGTTGGTCTTCTCAGTTGGAGCACCAAGTTCCTCACTTTCGCATCAAGTTGATCACCTCGGCTCTACGGGCCCTGTCAAAACAATCGATGGTTAGATATTGTCAAAAGATTATAAGCAAACAATATAACAAAAAAGTCAACAAAAACATCAACACAACAAAGTCAACAAAATAAGCAAAAGTCAACACAATAAAACACAACCTAAATTACACTTAATATTCACTTAATTAGATATATAAACCTAAATAAATATAACTAATATAGCCATGTCTCTAGCAACAACACCATATTTTTAATCGCTAACTAGCTTATTTAATTTATACTCATAATACGACCGATTAACTATTGATCAGAATCAAGCTAAGTAATCTCGGTGAAGAGAGCTTGGTTTAGTTAACCTGGATAAGTCCAGGGTCGAACAGCAGGACACAAGCATATTATTCTACCTAATAAAAAATTAAACACCTAGTTAAGTGTTTTAGAGTGTATCTAAGTCAAGAATGCAACACAAGATAAATGTGTGGATTGTTTTTTGTGATTTTTTTTGTAAATACAAGGTAATTCAACTTAAATATACTAGGATTGAGATACAAGACAAACCGATAGATTATACACAATGAACTCAACACACTATCACAATTAAGCTCTCCAAATTAATTATTATTTCTGAGCATTTAATCACATGAATGATGGTCCAACTTAAAGCTTCATTGATCAATTCAATCCTATATAATGATAACCCTAATTTATTTTATTTATATCAAGTAATTAAGCAGAAATTAATAACAACGATTGTAAAGGATGAAACAAATCAGGTCTTAAAGATTACATTAATCAGAACCTTAGAGAATACTAGGCATTCAAATTTATGTCAAATAAATGATACATTTCTCTCAATTTTATTGTAATGAATAAGAATCAAAACAACGGCTTAACTAAGCTATCTCAAAGAGGATCAAAAAAACTTTGAAAGAACACCAATTTCATTCAATTTTGGATCATTATTGGTCAAGATATTAAGTGCAAAATCCATGGGTGTTTTTGCAAATAAAACATAATTTAAATACATAAAAACATAACATAATGGATCAAAAAGGACCAAAACATAATAAAATAAACCTGCAAGGTCTTATATACAAAGTTCCAGATGTGTATGGATGATTTTAAAATTAATTGATATGGTGAGGGTCGATCTGTAAATTTCCAGGCAGGCACTTGTGTGGGGCATGCGGTCTAGGCTTGGTACGAGGCTTGGGAGCTAATGAGGATCGGTCTACTTGGAGCCCTACGACGCTTCGGGCATGGCTTGGATTTGCCCAAGCCTGCATGTGTGAATTGATGGCTCGGATCTCTCATGGGTCGTAGGATCAAGACAACCCTATGGTGGTTATTATCTGATGGACCTCTTCCTCTCGCTAGCGGTGGCTGCAAGACAAGGCTCCAGCGAGAGCATCGCTCTTCCTCTGTGCTTTTGGGAGGTAGTTGAAGGTCGAGGGAGCTTCGCGGAGGCTTGGTGAAGAGGGTAATTAGTCGATGGTGATGCAACAAATTCAGGTGGATCGAGTCGATGCAGGCTCATCGGAGAAGATATGATGTTGGACAAGCGAGCCCATGGCGAGCCATTATGCAATAAATGTTATTGCAAATATCATTTCCTAATCTGAAATGAAGAATAAATAATTTTCATAATAGGTCCTTTAGTACAATTAGGATTACGTACCACAGCCATCTTGATGATCATACAACTGTTGATTCAATTATTGAATCATAGAGGTTGGTGTTATGATGAATATCTAAAGAGTTAGATTGAGGACTCATCAAGCACTGTTAAATGATTAATAAAAGTTGGTCTCCATCATGAGAAGGAGATGGCAATCCTTTCTCTAAAGGCTGATATCTAATCGACCTCTTGATGTAGGTCCTCTGCATATGAATTGAGATTCGGAGGTGTTAGATAAGTTAGGTTAAAGAGTTGACTTAACGAGATCGAGATAACCAAAGTCCTATGTCATATGCTGTCACGATATAGGCACGCATCCTCTGACCGGAGACATATGTGTTACTATATTTCTGAGTATGTACATTTGGCAGACCAATAGGTTGATGACCTAATAAAGGTCTATACACCGACGCGCTGGTGTGCATGCAAGGGCATATGAGTAATACGATCTCTCAAAGGGATCATACAGGTTCATTTACTGAACCAGAAGACATGAGCTCACTCAAGAGATATTAGGAAGAATTAAATTCCGTGCACGGTCATCTCGCTTTGGAAGTTTGACTGAATTTGTTGGTTTGATATATGCTTTTGGAAAGTATATGATCAACACCTGGGTATGATATATGCTTTTGGAAAGTATATGATCGATACCAACTCCCAATAGTCAAATGAGAAACTTAATGATAAAACCGTGAAGTAGATAGTGTAAATTTGAACTTATACTTCGGGTTTATTCTGGGTCTTCAAGTATGCAGGATGCACATGTATTAGGAATACCTGAGGGTGATGTGATCATAAACGGTTGTATAACCATGACCCTTCCATTCCTAGGGAGTGATGAAATGGGTCTGTATTTTAGTGACTCCTCTCAGGGAAGAAGTGATCTGATCTTGGTCCAAATGTTGGACATTGATATGAATGTGATTCAGATGCAATGAGACAATTAGATCTGTGACTTTGATTTAATAAAACCTCTATGGGAGGTCCGCAAGATCTGGATTTGATATGTGATCTCAATATCCAAGTCACTGTACTTGGCACAATGCAATCACCCTGTCCTTATCTCCATGTATTCGCGAAGAAAGCGCATTATCCTTGAAAGAGTTCAGGATAACTTCATTGTTAATATATGTATCCAAGCATTGAGAAAATAGATAATTAAATGTGATTTAATTATAATGAATAATATGAATATGATTCATATTATATGGCGAGTTATCTAACATAATTAAATGTGGTTTAATTATCAAAGATGTAAATATTGTGAATGTGATTCATATTATTTGGGCACATGAGAATAAAGATCCAAGATAATTAAAAGTGATTTAATTATCATGAATATGAATAATGTGGATAGCACTATCCTTATTAATCATATATATTATAAATGTGATTTATAATATATAAGAGAGAGTTATTTGTAACTTGATGTGAATTGGATTCACATTAAACAATTAATTGAAAATGTAAATCACATTTTATTTTGGATTGTGAATTTGATTCACAAATTTTCAATGGCAAGATTGCAATGTTTACAAAATAATTATAAATTATTTTTGTAGAATAATTTACAACAAGTGTTGTTGTAAATCTTGGAGATTTCCATGGAATAATGAAATATCATGAGATCTCATGAGATTACATGAGATTGCCACCAACTCCCATATTATGGAAGGATGCAATCTTCATTACATAATCTCCATACTTGATTGATTGGGATTAATTTGTATTGATTAATATATATTTAATCTAAATTAAATTAATTATTGTTGTCTTTTTACAACAAAATATTGGTCATTGAGAGAAACACGAATCAATCTCATCCATTGATTTTGTGTAGTCCATGGATTGGGATCCATGGACTCCCAAAATACTATTTAAGAAGAGGCACCCCTTGCTCTTCAAAGTTACAACAACACAACACACAAGTTGTGAACAACAACTTCTTTCGCTCTCTCTCATTCTCTACACGCCCTCTCTCTATATCATATTGTCGTCCACCATGGATGCCCTAGAGAGAGTCTCCACCACTGCAACGTAGTCGTTATGATGTCGGATCATTTGCTCGTTGATCTCCATCTCCATCGGTATGCCTTGCTCGTGAAGAAGACATCATATCTCGTGTGACGAGATCTGGAGATTTGTCGCTTGGATCATCAACGTGGATTGCGAGGAGCACGTGTTTCATCAACACGCTCGCAAGTGTCTCCTCCGTCTAATCGGACTTGAGACATGAGGTATCTTTATTTAGAGACTCGATCGCAACCACTTTTAAAGAGGTAACCCTAATACTTATTTGTGGTTTAGATGAAACAATCCGAGAAATGTTCTTGGATCATGTGATTTCATCGCAATAATTTTTTTTGAATTCCGCTACCTCAAGCAACTAATGCGACTAGTCGCTCCCGATCGCATACAATGCGATCTTCATGCTTCCATGATGCGTTTAAGGACCTCATCATATCCTTCAAGTGGTATCAGAGCAAAGTTGGAGGTTTCGGATATGATTTATAAACCTAGGATGACTTGGGCTCGTTACAGTTTGCGAAATTTTATTGCATTTCATTCACGTAGCCCTGTTTTGTGGATATTTTCAGCTTTGTTTAAATTCTTTAAACACAAAATTATCACTTGTATTTTGTTCCCCATCAAATAAGGAAACTTTGTAGTTTACGTGATTTGGAATCCGATTGCTGAAGTTATGATCATTTTAGTAAACATGTATCAACTGTTTTGGGGACTGCGAATCTTAATGTAATTAAAGAGTTAATTACTATTTTGAAACACCTTTAAATGTGTGCAAATCACTTAGGTTCTATTGTAAATCAAATTAGAAAACTCTGAAAACTTATTTGCCATGATTTGGATTTAAAGTAATTGAGATATGTTAATTTTATTAAATGAGGGCCACTACTTGAAATTACTTTCCTAATCAAGAATCTTGTGATTGTCATTTAATCAATCAGTGAAATTAAATTATTTATTTTCTTGGAATAAATTATGGATAAATATTTGTGAAATATTTAATGATGATTATTTCCTTAAATGACACTGGCTTAACCAATAATTGATTAGATATGATCTAGATCACAATTGGTTACTCATCTACTTTCCAACAAACAAAGTTGCTTGAATATGGTTGGGGATTTGTTTAGCAAATTTCCTTATAATCAAAATGGTTTTGATTATTACTATATGGTATAATTTCAGTTGAAAAATCGGTGATCATCTCAAGTACAAAGTGATCTATTTTGCATTATCATTTCCTGAGGTAGATATGGTGTCTAGTCGGGGAGCGTTGAGGTAGCAGGTTGCACCGTGTGCGGTCTGTCCCACTCTCGTCGGTACTGGCCATGACAGCGGGTAGGGTTAGTATAATGCTTGAGAAATCATGATGTATTTCTAATTATTAAAATTTGAAATAATATGTATTTGAGAAAATAACATAATTCAAATAACAATAAAGAATGTTTGTTGGATAATAATTAGATCATTAATTTAATATGATTAGATTAATTGGAATCCAATTAAAATTAAAACACTCTATTATGAATAGAGTTGTAATTCCCTTGGAAGAATTAATCGTTATGAAGATTAATTAGAATTTGAACATAATATGGAGAATTACGTAAGTGACATGCATGGTTTCCCATCAAGGCAAAGGGTTCCGTCACCAGAGATTGTATGTCGAAGACGCTTGTCCGCAGTGACGGTTCCTGCATACAAGCCATTGGGATCAGACTCTTTTCTTCTCGAAAGAGTAAGGACATATACGTAATGACCCCAATATTGGATCCTCATATTATTTGGGCGATATTGGATTGTGCATAGCGAGTTGTATTCCTGTTGACGGTTGGTTCAATTAATGACGGGTCAACGACTCAACATCACCTTAGGGGTGGTTGGACCGGGTATTAAAGATCGAATTGAGAATGTAAGTTGGACTTGCAGGGCGGAATGCGTTCCCACTTCTTTTTATCTGAGTTACAGTTTCTCATATTATTGGGATGTGACAAAGATAAGGAAGGAGATATCAGATCTTGCTTGAGATAAAATGGTAAGTATATCTCTTACATTGAAAGTGATTAAGGGAATGAACTTTCAATGTTGACTAGGCAAGACAACTTTGATATAAAACTCCTAAAATAAAGTAATATATATTTATGTAAATTATCTTATTTCAGTAATCCTTCATTAAACCTACTCAATATTATACTCAATAATAACCAGTATAATATCATGAATCGGATCCATGATCAAGATATTATACTTACAGTTGGACACATATTGTATTTGGTTGCAATGTGAAAGTTTCCTCATAACAACGAGGAATGACAATTAAATAGACAATAAGTCTACAACCCTAGGATTTGTATGTCTCTATAGTATTGATCTCTCATCGAATGTACTTTAGAAGTATCATGTAGATGATGATTGTAATTGTCAAATAATCCTTATAAAACCTAAGATGTTTTGGCATACATATGTGCTCTCAACATTTAATGATGAATGACATGGTTCACTGCATTGTGCAGAATGGTGTCTCTTTAAGAGATGATGTGTTCGAAATGTTTGAGTACCTACGCCTACTTGAACCTAAGTCTTTAGATTTTAGATGGATGTTGATACGATGAGTGTCATCATTCTACTGTCTATACTCAAGTCATTCATGAGTTTCGTAATATTTATATTGTATGAATTGAATGAAATATGTATAAATGTTGAAATACTCATATTAAAATCCTTTGAATTCAACATAAGAGATCCTTCTTCTTAAGCAATGGTTGTTTATAGATGAAGGGAGCGCGGTGGAAGCATGGGTCTAACCCAAGCGAGAAGGAAAGTCAGGGAGTTGACTATACTTCTATGACTTCAAAATGACATCCAAAGAGTTAGATGAATGCCAATACTGCAATAAGCCGATGTACTGATAGTATGACTATCTAGACTATCTAGGATCCTTAGAGAAGGACTCGGATAATGCATCGGAATAATCTAGATTTAATCATTGAAATTGACTTTCTTATTTTGATAAGATCAAAGTCTAATAATTGTATCTCATTCTTCTAATAACACTTGCAATTGGTTGCATATGTTTTAGAAGATTAGAAAATTTTGATCTTAAAGTTTAGTAGTCATCCACATGGATATTGATGCAATTGTTGCAATAATCTCTACGGGATAAATAGGCTTCATATTTTTTTGGAGAGTCCTTAGTCTTAGAGAATGTCTATATGACCCAGATATTTGAATACACTCATTGTTTATTTCTAAATGTTGGAAATAAACATGAATTATGGAATAAACCTATCATAAAAGTTATGATGGATATATTTCAGATAGTAATCTAACATCTAGTGGACTCTACTCAATTAGAATATTAATGAATGGTTCATTAACATTTCTAATGTTGAAAATCAAACCTTATAAGATCAATAGGAGGATGAATATAATTTGATAATGATCGGCATCGAGTCTTGGACATAAGTCTATTGATGAGATCAATAGATAAGTAAGAAATGAAACTTTAGAGTGTCTAAAATTTCAAATCTTACATGATTGTGAATATTGTATTCAAAAGTAGAAAATATCCAATGTACCATTCTCTGGGAATGGTGTTAGATGCCGACGTATTCAAGATCTCCTACATATTGATGTATGTGGATCATTTATAAACATTGATGATATGTGATATCATTCGATGATTATTTTTGATATGAGATTTCTTCCCTTCACCTGAGAAACCTTTGAAATGTTCAAAGATTTCACAATTTTGGTTTAGAACCAAAGTTTGAAGGAATATTAAATAAATTTGATCTAACCTATGTAGCTTGTACCTATTAGATGAATTCAAAGGAATACCTTATGGAGATATAAATGTCATTCCTATCTCAAACCTCCTAATGCACCTAAACTCAAGAGAGTTGTAGGGAGATACAATTATATCATGTGTGACATGATTTGATCAATGATGGATCTTAACATAATCACCTCTTAGTTTCCAAGGTATATATATAGTAGAGACTACAATATATATATATATACTCAATAAGGTTCCAAGCAAGTAAGATGGAATTTAGCACCTAAGAGTGATACTTCATTAGGAAAATAAAGGATGATACTGGATACCTACTTTATGACCTTGAGATTCATAAAAGATCTCAACACTGAGGATATGATTCTTAGAGGATGACTCTCTTGAGAATCAAGATGAAAATGAAGTAAAGGAACTCATTTAATCTTGAGAAGATAATGAGGCTCCTGAAATTGGAAACTAAAAGGACAATTAAAGATGAAACACTAATACCTCTTCAAATGAGTTTGAGTATGGATTTCATGTGTTAGTTAAATCTTACATGATCTAACTTCATATGATGAAGCTTCTAAAGATCATATCATGGAAAGATGGATGTTAGCAAGAAAGTCTATAGTAGACTTCATATATAAGTGTTATATATGGACCCTTCGAGGATCCACCTATAAGGGTAAAACTCGTTAAAGTGTAAATGGATCTTCAAGAGAAAGAGGGAACGTGATGAGAAGATAGGGAACTTCAAAGTACGGTTCGTATCCACAAGATACACATCGAAGAAGACATCAGATCTTGTGTGATGAGATCAGGAGATTCACCGCTTACGATGAGACTTGCTCTTCAGTGACCATGCTTGAACCCATCAGAATATTGATGACTATAGCTACACAACTTGACTATGACATCTTCATGATGTGAGTCAAGATTGCATTCCTCTATGAATACCTCTTTGAGGATATTCATATGAAGTAGCCCTAGGGCTTCAAGTTGAGGAAAGCAAGGTGTGCAAGCTGAAGAACTCTATTTATGGGCTCAAATAAGCTTCTTGTAGTTGGAACATCAGATTTGATGAAATTATAAATGTTATGATTTCAGATAGAATCTTGATGAGCCATGTGAAGCTTAGTGGGAGTACCATTGTGTTCATCGTGCTAAATGTAGATAATATCCTAATCATTTGGAATGAGCTAAGGATAATAATAAGCGTTTTATAGACTGGCTATTCCATACCTTGAGATATGATCTCAAGGTATGAAGCAAAGAAAAGAGGGTATTGTGACCGTCACATTAGTGGTACACCTTGGATATATTACATTCTTGGAAAACCCCAAGGAAGGCTTCCTTCTCTTAAGATATGGTATTCACCTATCTGAAGGGATAGCACCTCAAAGAGTTGAGGAAGTAAATGCTAGAACTGCTTCCCCTTGTGCATTAGTTACGAGAAGCTGAGTGTATGCTAAATGTGTACAAAAGCCATATGTTTGCCATGCATTAGAAGTAGTAAATTGTTATTAATCTTACTATGGAGATAAAACACTTAGTTGCAGTAATAACAATATCTTCAAAGATGACAAGACTTAGAGATAGTGACCTCAAAGTTTTATCTTCAAGAACTTAAGACTTTATAGATAGTGATCTAAAAGGTCTTAAATGTGGATACCTTAGGAGATAGAGATCTCCAGGAATAAGGGTATTCTAATAAGGATGATGGAAATTACATACTGTTTATAATAATTATCAAGTTGTAGTGTCGTCAAGGATACAATGACTGACAAAATTGAGTATTGATTGCATAAAATGCAACATTCACATTGGATGCGAGCATTGTTACTAGGGGATATGCAAGTGTCGTAAAAGGACTTGACATAGTCTCTTGAGAACAGAGTGACTGATCAGCTTACCTAGCTATTTTTTAAATAGCCTATTCTTGTCACATTAGTATGGGTTTAAAGATTAGCCCATTAATGGCTCTTTGGACTAGTGGTAGATTGTTGGACATGCGAGCCCACAACGATCCATTATGCAATAAATGTTATTGCAAATATCATTCCCTGATCTGAAATGAAGAATAACTAATTTGCATAATAGGTCCCTTAGTACAATTAGGATTATGTACCATGGCCATCTTGATGATCATACATTTGTTTATTCAATTATTGAATCATAGAGGCCGGTGCTATGATGAATATCTAAAGAGTTAGATTGAGGACTCATCAAGCACCATCAAATGATTATTAAGAGATCGGGTCTACTAAAGGCGAGCTCTGATTGGTCCACATAGGACCACAAGAGCACTAATAATAAAATAGCAGATGATTTTATTTATAAAAGGTTAAAACATAAAATATTTATTATTTTATAGACTATTTTATAGTGATTTTTATTTAGTTTTACAATTTCATTTATTATGTATGATTATTTATATACTATCTTGTAGGTATTTATTTATGTATAAATTAACTATTCGTATTTGTATTTAGTTATTTTATGCATAATACTATATTTAATTATTTTATTTATTGACAATATATTTTGATACATATTTACATATCTTGTAAGATTTTTATCTTTTTGTTTATACATGTGTATAATGTAGGTATATTATACATGTGTATTAGTATTTTATTATTTATTTATATTATTTTAAAAGGTTTTATTTATATTTATTTTTAAATATTTTTTTTATAAAATATCTGCAATTATGTAAAAATAAAAGAGGAATGAAAATGTAAGGAATAATATATATAAATATTATATACATATACATAAAACTCCAATACCCCAGAAGCTGACTTTTGTATATTAACTCAATTTTTAATGAAATCACTTTCATTAGATAGATAATTTTATTTGGAATACATGTGAGGTTGGTTCAAGTTGAGTTTATATGGAGAAGATATTGATATGTGAAGTTCGATTTGCGCCTTTTTTCACCTGTGTGTACAAAGCGACTGATACCTGATTTATTTTGTCATTATTTTTATTATGTTCTATACGTTATTATATACAAGCTTCATGTTGAAAGTATACTTATTTGAGGTATTTTAAATGCTAAATAAAATAATGTAAATATGGGCTATATACATATTATAATACACTTAGATGAATTAGGATTTCTTATGTATTTCTATATAGTAATTTGCCCTTATCTCCTCCTATTTTATTCCTTGTCGACCATGTCAATATTGACTTGGTCTTGGGGTTTAAGGTCATCCAATATCTTTCATACTTCATTTACTTTCCTTTTCTGTTCTTTATTCTTTTATTTTGGATTTAAATATATATATATATATATATATATATTTGTATAATAATTGAAGACTAACTATAAATGAATAAAGAATGCTAATTTGCACAAGTTAGTTGTATTTACATGTGTTTAGAAAGAGATTTAAATACAAAATAGAAGAATAAAGATAGATGAATGGACATTCATCAGATACACATCTTTCATGTTGAACACTTTCTAATTTGATATATTTTACTATTTTATTTTTTATTTTACAAGTTCTTTTTTATCTTCTAATTTTCTGATTGGGCCACGTGGCCCAATCTTCTCTCTCCGCGTAGACCGGCTCTTCATAAGAACCCATGTACATCTTGGATCGTCCGATCCTAAGATCAGACAACTCTCTTCATTTCATCCACGCTCAATTGTGGATCCCTTGATCAGATCGATCAAGCGGTTCCTGCTTTACCCCTCCCCCTCCTTGTGATTCGTTGGATCTGATGATCCAACGATGCTACTATGTCGTCAACCTCCAGATGTTACTCCTCGAAGATACTCTTTGGCGAAGAAACTTCTCCCCTTTTCGTCAGTTAACTCACGTGGCATCTCCTCTTGACTCCGTTACTCTGACGTAGCCCACACATTCTTCTTCACCTGTTACTCAAAGCTCTCCATCTACCTCACGTGAGCCTTCCTCTGGCGGCTAAAACTTCCTTGTTCTACCACCATTCGCTTGATCAAAAGCTCCTCCATCGACCAACTGTCAGCTTATCTACCCTTTGCATGAGTCCCTCTGAGACATATCCTATCTTCCGTGATAGAGAATGTGAGTGAGATCGAGCGAAGAAGGAGGATCAACTCCATTGCGACCCGAAAATCACCTCTTTAATTGTCGATAGTGCAGGAGGTGAAATTCGATTCGTAAAAAACCACAATCTTTGAATGTTGTGGAGTATTTTAAACTTGGTAAGTGTACCAAGGTTGAACTCAGGGACACGAGCCTCTTTAATATATTTATCAAATTTTGTCATTGATGTTATCTTCTCAATTTTAGGACTTCATGCAGATGTGCAGAATAAAATGCAGATGGAATGACACACAGAATGATGCATGTAATTTTTATTTGATTTTAAAATGCAATTAAATATGAGATGCAATGCATGATGAAGTGAAGGATACACGTATGCAAGATAAATTATACAAATATCCCCTACAAATTGTTAAAGTAATGAGCAATACATAAAGGTTCAATTTCAGAGTCAGCATGAGCAATAAGGGTGAATAATAACATTTAACTTAAGGAACAAGAGACATTATAGACCTCAGAAATCGTCATATTTAATTAGTCTCGAATCATAAAATAAATAATGTCATGGGATAGAGGATGAAACGAGTATCAAAATGACATTGAAATCATGCTATTTGGAATTAAAATGCTCAAGATATGAAAGAAACAATGCAGGGACACAAATGTAATAAAAGTGCGAGGAAAAATAAAGATAACTATTGCAAATAGGTCCTTGGAGGGACCCATTTGCAAATAACAAAACCCGACAGGGACCCTGTGAAATATTTCCTTTAACACGCGGGCCTTTTTGTAAATTCCAGAAGGTGTCTGGGCCTCGATGTATATTTCCCAAGTGCACACATGAGGCACACTCCTGGGGGCTTATTTGAAATTTGTATAAGGCTGGGGGTATCCATGCAAATAACCCATGCCCAGCACGTGAAACACATGTGGGGAGAGGTTCGGGAGGCGGCCCAGCTTCGGGAATGACGTGGCATGACCTGGTGCTTTGTGAGGAGCGGCTTGGTGTCCGATCCTGCAGCTTCGGAGATGGCGACGCGACGTGACCTGGGCCATTGGATGGCCGCTGCTGGGTGCCATCCAATGACGCATGTAATTCTCCTTCGTCGGGGGAGAGGCGACATAGATAGGGCTCTGGCGAGCTCACCAAAGCCCCGTCGGTCTCCCCCGTCGTCTTGGAAGGGTGGCGAAGCACCCTGACCACCTGGCGAAGGTGGTCAACGGGGGAGGAAGCATCCTGGTTAGCTATGGACGACCTTCGACGAAGCATGATCGGTGGCGGAGGAGCAGATCAGAGCATGCGTGCGAGCTCCGTTCATTGACGGAATATGTACCTATAAGCAATAGTTTATAGCCGAAGCGTGTGCTTGGTAATAATCATGAATGAAGTGGGGGTTCCATGTGGGATGAGGAACGGGGAACTCAGGGCTCCAACTCCTGCGAAGCAGAGAGGAAGGGAGTGCGGTGGATGGGGCTCTGGAGAAGGGAAGAAGATGAACAGAGGTGCTGGCGAAGGTGGGAGATGGATGTCGAAGATGATGGGATGATTAGTGATCGGGGAGGGGGGGGAGGGAGTGTGTGCTTTGGGAAAAATAACAGAAATCAAAGGAAAAGAGATGGATAGTCTTACCTGAAGGAATTGATGGAGGATGCAGCTTGGGCTGAGGTTCTGATGAACCTCGGGGTCTTCGCTCGGATCTGATCAGCTACATCGGAGAGCTCTACGACGCTCAAGGCAACCGTGGCACGCCGAAGGTCACCGTAGGTCGACACTGGGAAAAGGTGACCATTGTCGCACTTCTATCCTACCTCCCCCTGTCACGAGGAGGAGAAGGCTAGGGACCACTCCCTGAATTGGTGGACGAAGAACGAAGGTAGCAGAGTAGGGACTTTTATAGGAGGGACTCGACCGTTCTGGTGGAGTGTTGGAGGGTTTTGCAATGACCATAGAAATGAGGAGTGAA